>CM046817.1:16480200-16506774 GCA_025617385.1 Murraya koenigii | reverse complement strand
TTTTTCCCCGGATAAATCATTTAGGAGCTCACTCAAGACCCTAAGTTCTTAAATAAACTTATCCTCCCGATTATTATGACTTCGTAGCTCGCCTCTCAATTTATCAATTTCCGCCTAAGGGCCAATGAGAAAACTAATGTCAAGAAGACGATGGCTCGGGATACCTTGGGGTACCTCATAAATAATTACATCTTGAGTAAATAATTACATCTTGAGAAGCCTTAAGAGCTCGGCCATATCGCTCACTTAGCCCCAACCTTTCTATTTCTACAATGACCTTCTCGATGGCTACTAGGTCTAACTCACCCTCAAACGGATCATTTGAGAAGGAGGACCCAAACTTTCTCTGTGGGTACGTAGCATACGCCTCAACCTCGTCGGAAGAGGTACTCGCGATTTAGTCCTCATTTTTGGAACCCGTGGGGCTTGGCGACTTTGCCTAAGGGGTAATGCTCGAAGGGCTAGAAGAGTCGCCGATCATCTTCTAGAAAAATGCCAAAATCATCACCTAACACCGCCATAATCGCACACTATGCTCGGACCAAAAATTAGCTCAATAGATGAAAAATACTATAAGTAGGAAGGAAAATGAAAATATAAAACACGTAAATTTGAGATAAAATATAGTGATGGCGGGTACCCTCGACACAAGAGTAATAACGATAAGGTACTCCCACACTACCCACAAGTATATTCATTACGACGTAGTAGATGCAAAACCTTTGCTAATCAATCTTGCTCTCTCTAATATCCTTTTATCCTACACATCCTTACTCTCCTAAAAGGCTAGGACACTCTCTACCATGTCGTTTACTTCTTCCCTACTTCCTACATAGGTCATGATCCCTTGGTCCATATGACATCTACAAAATCGCAAGAAATTAAGCATGAGAAAGATAACTTATGAGAAAATGAAATAGAAATAACAAGATATGAGGGAAGCACGTACTATATTTATTGAAGGAGTATCTAATTTGCAATCGAGATATCGTCATCGTGGGCATCCTTCCACTACTTACCGATTGCAATAAACCACCTATGTTGATAACCCTTTTCGGGATAGGATCTGTCTTTACAAGGTTAGTATGGATACCTCGAGTTGCAAAGTAAGTGTTGGATGCACCTTTAGATTTCTTTAGTCGATAAAACCCCATCAAATCCTCGATAGATACATCTTGCACAGGATCTCTATCCACAATACCGGAGACCTAAAAGAATTCTCCACCCTGAAGGGATAGATGACAAGGAGCTATTTGTAAATGAGTAAACATCTTCAAAAAAAAATTTTAGAGGGTAATCGACACCCTAGGGTAAAAAGTCTATATGAAGGCCTCACCCCATTGGAGTCTGGGAACTCGGTCGTTTATTCCCATAAGGTACCTTAAGGTGAACGGAGGAGGGATGTTATAATTGAATCGACCCGCTCAAGGTCGACTAAGGTAGCTCGTTTAACCTTTAAGGAATATAATTCATCGGACTTATGAGCAAATGAATGTGACTCAAGAACCGAACCAACGGGACTGGACTCTAACTCTACAGTGACTATGTTTGAAACTTCTCTCAAGATTGATAGGTGTTGATGCAGACTTTTCCCGCGTGCCTCAACAAGGTTCTCGAACCTTCCAACAGAGACCGCAAGAGCTCGAGTAGAATGTCCGAAACTTCCGCCGAGGATCCAAACAAGATCTCGATCCTTCCGCTCGCGATAAGCTCGAGCAGGATTGCCTCCTTCGCCTGCTCACTGCCTTCTTCGTAACGCTGATCTTCCTGACCGCACTCACGTAAAACCGGGTCGTGGGTCGCCGGACGCTTCCTGCGAAACCCTCCGACGCTCAAGTCGAGAATCGGGTTTATCTTTTGGTATCTCCCTAGTGAGGGAGGCCTGAAAATGAAAGGGGTATTATTTCGCCTCTTTTGGATAAGTATGGTGTTTTTGAGAGAATCGATGAGAGAAATTTGAAAAGGAAGAACCTCGTATCAAGTTACGCATCCTTTCTCGAATCGAAGGTAGAACCTCTCCGTATCAAAAATCCAACCTTCGAGAATCAATTTTTCAACCCTTTGTGAATTAGAAATGCCAACCCTTGTGCCGCTCTCCTTCGCTTCCTTTTATACTGCTTTTTCTCGCTCTTTTCCTCTCCAGCCGCCCACTCCCACGCTAATGGTATCCGGGTCCTCTCGACAGCCTGTGTTTGGCGAATATTCCCTGGGATGAGCTATCGTCCCTTAACCCGATTCACGTGGCCGATCACCATGCCTGCAAGTGCGCAGGAATGATGACATCTTGGTGGCACGTGCCGATCACCGACAACAAGTGTCACCTCTCCACCATGTGGGACCCTTGTCGACATCAAAAGGTGTGCCGTGATTCCGAGATAACGGGCCGGGTCGCCTGGCCTGGTCTTGTCCAACTGTGCTCGTGGATCTACGCGAGCAGGAAAGATGTGCTCTGGCCTCGACCTTGACCAGCCTTGACCGAGGGATGACCTCGAGCGTGCAAGGAGCTCTCGACCTTGACCGCCTTGACCGAGGATGACCTCGAGCGTGCAAGGAGCCTCGACCTCGACCAGCCTTGACCGAGGATGACCTCGAGCGTGCAAGGAGCTCTCGACCTTGACCAGCTTTGACCCGAGGATGACCTCGAGCGTGCAAGGAGCTCTCGACCTCGACCGCCTTGACCGAGGATGACCTCGAGCGCAAGGAGTCGCCGACCTCGACCGCCTTGACCGAAGGATGACCTCGAGTCGGCAAGAAGCTCTCGACCTTGACCGCCTTTGACCGTAAGGACCGCTCGGCTAGGTTGCCCTCGGCGCCTTGCTTGAGCCTAAGGGCTTCGAGGGCTTGTCCGATATTTACCCCATACACCTGAAGGGCTTTGAGGGCCTCGTCTGATATTTTACCCAAACACCAGCCCCCAGCTCTAGTCTTTGAGCGAAGCGAGATAAGACCGAAACTCAAGAATGATGGGCCAATTCGCGCTTTTACTCTTCCCCATGCTTCCCAAATTGCCCCGCCACTCGAATCATTTCTCATTTAAGACGGACACGTGGGTCGATCCCACCACAGATTTGAATTCGAAAGGACGCGACCTAAAAGGTCGTGGTCCTCGAAACGCACGCCGCCACTCGAAAGGACGCTGCCTTCCTCTTTAAAATCCCCAACTTCTTCACTGTTCCTCTATTTGCTTACTTTTCATTCGAATTCAAAATTCATCCGCTTCCCTCGCTTATCTGGCCTTCTTCTTTCCTGCAAGGCGCTCCCGGCCACCCACACTTCCTTTCGTGTTCGTGTACCACTCAATTTTCCATTTCACCACTGCTTCTTCCTCTCGCATCTTGTTAGTCCATACCCTTTAAAAATGTCGATCCCCAAAGAACCCCGTAGGATGTCACCGAGGACTCTTCCTCTTCTAGCTGAGGCACGCCTCCGAGTATAATCCCCGTGAGGGATTCTAGTCCCGAGAGGGATTACCCGCTACCGAGACCCACCAGCATCGTAGGGTAAGGCCACCAGAGGTCCGAGCTGGGAATACCCCATCGATTACTTAGAATGTGAAACCACTCAACCTGAGTCGAATGCACTTAGGGACACTTACCACATTCCCGATAGTGTAATTCGAGGTCGCTGTGCAGGTGAAATCCTCACCGTCTCCCACGGGTTTACAACCTTCTATTCGAGTGCTTCAGATGGGGTTAGCCGCCTCCACACTTTATTTTGGCCGGTTTTGTCCTGGTTTCGTCCGCCCTCGGGCAATCGAACCCGAACGGGTGAGGGTCCTTTCCTGACTCTTCATTTCGTGGAAACGCCGCGACTCGACGAGCCCTCGGTAGGGAAATCGACACCTCTACCAAACTTAAGTGTAGCCCAAAGGATGCCGGTTAGTATTACCTTACCTCCACTCAAGGGTGAAGCCCATCACCGATCTCCCTACCTCCGTGGCAACCCGAAGAGCAAATTCTTCTTCGCTGGGAGAGCTGGGCACGCTGCACTGTAGAATGAGGAGTCCCTCCAGCTCCGCAAGATTTCGCATTCCGTGTCATTTATCCGCCTTGTGAATTTTACTTTTAGCTTTCTACTGCGCTCTGCTTTCATTGTCTTGCTCGTTGTTTTTTCGCAGCCTCCTGGGTGCTTCTTATTCAATTAATACTCGCTCAAACACGCAGTGCAGATCGCTTTGCAAACGCGAGCTCGCAGTGGAGTCGCTGACACCTCTGAGCTTTTAGAATCCAATTTAGTTCCAAGTGAAGAAATGACCGCGGGATGCGCGAGATGTCGCACAGACGCGCTGGGACAATCAAGCTCGCGAGTACATCAAAAGACCACGAGCCAAGCGAGGTGCCCCACCTCCATCACCGAGCTCGCTTCCTTCTTCGGCTCAGCAGTCAAGCGTGCAGCAGGTGGTCCTCCTCGTAGGAGACAGAGGACTATTGACCCACTGTCCCCAAACCAAAGAAGCAGTGCAGAGCAGAGTCACCCTACTGCCCGAGCCTTACCGTAAGGCTTTTAACGAAGAGTCGACCGACTGTGTTTCTGACGAGATAGAGTCCTGCTCTCCTCAAGCGCTATGCAGATCTTCCAACGGCCTCCTCTCGAAAGCATCGGTATCCGCGACTGTGCTCAACGAGATTACTCGAGTTCCCGTGAAGAACTCCGAGCAAGCGTTCGTAGCTGGAGCAGCTTTGAATAAGCGTATGGAGGAGAATCGTGTCACTGGACTGAAAATATAAATTTTGCGCAGAAGACAAGCAGTGGCCGACTCAAGGTCTCCGGCTTGAAAGGGAGTTGATCGAGGTCAAGAACGAGTCAAGCACGCCTGAAAGACCCGGATACTCGTAAGTCTTGTTACGAGCAGCTCACTGAGGAGAAGTTCGCCGCCTTCGTGAGCAAATCGACACTCAAGGTCCAGCTTGCACACCGAGTACAACATCAAGCGCACTCCAGCCACGATCGCTTTATGTATGCTTTGGCAAGGCATACCCCGGCCGACATGTCCAAGGTCAAGGGTATGCAACTGAGTACATGAGCAACCCCGTAGCTACTTCATCCGAGCCCCAAGGTGTTGTCTGAGAGCCGGCCTCTTCTTCCAGCGGCTCCTCCCGTCAAGCTCCTCGCCGAGGCTCCTCGCCGGTGTCCTTCCTCCCGCCCCTCCCGCCGGTGGTCCTGCCGCCGCCGATGTCGCTCTTCCCCACTGCTGCAGAATGACTTGACACTTTTTTCTTCTCTCGTTGTTTTTTTTTTTTTTTTTTACATATGTAATCTTTTCACATGAAATAAAGAGATACATGTTTTGAACAATTCTATCGATCGCTAGTGTACACACATTCTTGTCTTCTACGCTGAAGTTAACTTTGAATGTGCTCACGAGTAAAAATTTTCTAAGTATTGGACATCCTATTTTCATTTATGAATGTATGGTAGAGTTTTTCTCCGACTTAGGCTAAAAAGCCTTATGTCTATTTTATGAGCTCATTTGACTTGCTCGAGCCTCGCATTTGGCTCTTGCTAGACAACGTCCCGCCAAGAATTTAGGCCTAGGGACTTTTGGATAAGGGGTTCTTTGAACTCCCGCTAGGCCTCAGAATCGACCCGAGCTTCTTCTCATATTACTCCCGCCTCCGGTCTTCAAACGACCCGAGCTTGGCACCGTCCCGCCTAATGATTAGGCTTTGGAACTTCATGCCGTGGAGCTCTTCTTCCTCGAGCTTTTAATCGACCCGAGCTTCGATGACACTCCTACTCGGTTTTCAACAACCCGAAGCTGGCACCGTCCCGCCTAATGAGTTAGGCTTGGGACTTCCGCCAAGGAGTTCTTCTTCCGCCGAGCCTTTTAATTGACCCGAGGTCTTCGATAACACTCCGCCTCGGTTTTCAATAACCCGAAGCTTGCAACCGCCCCGCCTAATGAAGTTAGGCTCGGGACTTCCGCCATGGAGTTCTTCTTCTCGCCGAGCCTTTTAATTGACCCGAGGTCTTCGGATAACACTCCCGCCTCGGTTTTCAAATAACCCGAAGCTGGCACCGCCCCGCCTAATGAGTTAGGCTTGGGACTTCGCCATGGAGTTCTTCTTCCGCCGAGCCTTTTAATCGACCCAAGCTTCAGATATTACTCCCGCCTCGGTTTTCAATTAACCCGAAGCTGGCACCGTCCCGCCTAATGAGTTAGGCTTGGGACTTCACGCCGTGGAGTTCTTCTTCTCCTCGAGCCTTTTAATCGACCCGAGCTTCGATGACACTCCCGCCTCGGTTTTCAACAACCCGAAGCTGGCACCGCCCCGCCTAATGAGTTAGGCTTGGGACTTCTGCCAAGGAGTTCTTCTTCCGCCGAGCCTTTTAATTGACCCGAGGTCTTCGGATAACACTCCGCCTCGGTTTTCAACAACCCGAAGCTTGGCACCGCCCCGCCTAATGAAGTTAGGCTTGGGACTTCTGCCATGGAGTTCTTCTTCCGCCGAGCCTTTTAATTGGCCCGAGCTTCGATATTACTCCCGCCTCGGTTTTCAATTAACCCGAGCTTGGCACCGTCCCGCCTAATGAGTTAGGCTCTGGGACTTCATGCCGAGGAGCTCTTCTTAAACCTTTGCTCTTCATCCTGAGCTTACATTATGAATGTTTTTCTCATTCTTACATACATTTGTACTTTTACATATCCCATATTGGGACGAAATATTTACATTAGTATTTTACAATACAAGTGGGCTTACCGTAAATACTTCTTCGAGAGTCATGCGCTCCACTGGCCTCTGACTCCTCGCTCGTCTGGACGAGCCAACCGGTACGCCTCCGGTCCTGCTAATTCCTCGCTTTGCAGCCTTTTCCTCTTCGATTTCCATATCCAGCTTTACTTGTTCAGACGCAGTCCGAATACGAACGGATCGAAGGACTCGCAGTGTTATACCATGGTCTCCCATCCGAACACCCTCTTTAATCCCCTTGAGCTCGGGATGGTCGAACGCACTCAAGATCTAGGACCGATCTACGGTATCTTTGATAAACTCCCGAGGGACTCTCCTTCTTTCCGCCTCACCTCCGACAACCCATCATGTCATCCTCGTGGTCACCGCTACTCAAATTGTTCCGCGAACTCCCCGCACATCCGCTCAAAACTCAAAATGCTTCCCGTGGAGTTCATGGTACCATTCTCTCGCCCTTCCTCAAGAGTGAGCGGAAGGCTCCGCACCTCTCGGTCGCCGATGCACCTTGCACCCTCGCCATGTCATCGAACCGCCTACGTGTACTAACGGGTCACTCTTTCCCGAATATTGCAGATCCGGAAGCGAAAGTCACGTGGATCGTGACACCCATGATCTCCGACGAGAGAGGAGATTCATTGTCCAAAGATTATTCGCCACTTGGACTCTTTCTGCCTCCCAAGATCTTCCACAACTCAGGCCAACCTCGCTGCATCTCTCCTTCAACTCCTCCGCAGACGAGAGGTCAGTGCCTCTCGCAAATGTTGACGAGACCCCTTTCCTCCATGTTTGTTTCTTCTCTCACCGCAACATTCTAGTGCCCTAGGTCTGGGCTTCATCTCCGTGATTTTCCCGAACACGAGCATTCCTCTACTGGACTCCGGACATCGTGCATGCTTTTCTCCGTCTCTTCCCCGAATTCTCGTAATGGGAGGTCATAGTTTCGATCTACTTTTCCATCCGATCCATCCTTTCTCGGATCTCCTCGCTCGGGCCTCATTGGCCACTTCTCTCGAGTCACCGATTCTTCCGGCTTACTCCTCTTCTACTGCTTCCTCATCGCTGTGTCGTGTGTCTTGAATGTATTAGGAAATCAGGCTTTTTGTGCCGATCCCCACAGACGGCGCCAAAAATGTTGATGCAGCTTTTCCCGCGTGCCTCAACAGTGCTTCGAACCTTCCAACAGAGACCGCAAGAGCTCGAGCAGGAATGTCTGAAACTTCTGCTCGCGGATCCAAACAGTACCTCGATCCTTCTGCTCGCGATAAGCTCGAGCAGGATTGCCTCCTTCGCCTGCTCACTGCCTTCTTCGTATCAGCTGATCTTCCTGACCTGCACTCACGTAAAACCGGAGTCGGGTCGCCGGCGTTTCTACGAAACCCTCCGACGCTCAAGTCAAGAATCGGGTTTATCTTTTGGTATCTCCTTAGTGAGGAGGCCGGAAAATGAAAGGGTATTATTTCGCCCCTTTTTGGATAAGTATGGTGTTTTTGAGAGAATCGATGAGAGAAATTTGAAAACGAAGAACCCGTGATCAAGTTACTGCATCCTTTCTCGAATCGAAGGTAGAACCTCTCTGTATCAAAAATCCAACCTTCGAGAATCAATTTTTCAACCCTTTGTGAATTGGAAATGCCAACCCTCGTGCCGCTCTCCTTCGCTTCCTTTTATACTGCTTTTCCCGCTCTTTTCCTCTCCAGTCGTCCACTCCCACGCTAATGGTATCCGGGTCCCTCCGACGACCGAGTTTGGCGTAATATTCCCTGGATGAGCTGGCTGTCCCTTAACCCGATTCACGTGGCGCGATCACCATGCCCGCAAGTGCGCAGGAATGATGACATCTTGGTGGCACGTGCCGATCACCGACAACAAGATGTCACCTCTCCACCATGTGGGACCCTTGTCGACATCAAAGGTGTGCCGAGATTCCGAGATAACTGGCCGGGCTGCCCTGGCCTGGTCTTGTCCACCGTGCTTCGTGGATCTACGCGAGCAGGAGAGATGTGCTCGGCCTCGACCTCGACCAGCCTTGACCGAGGGATGACCTCGAGCGGCAAGGAGCTCTCGACCTTGACCGCCTTTGACCGTAAGGACCGCCGGGCTAGGTTGCCTCCCAGGCGCCTTGCTTGAGCCGAAGGACTTCGAGGGCTTGTCCGATATTTACTCCATACACTTGAAGGGCTTTGAGGGGCCTGTCTGATATTTTACCCAAACAATAGGTAGAAAAAGATTGAGAACATGCTGTGGGAAGAACTCGAACGATAATTATTACTACTAGGGGAACTACTGGGAGGTTCTTTATCCTCTCGAAAAAAAATATGGAAAATAGGGTCAGTGGAAGGACTATCTCACTTACATCCCTTTACTCCAAGGGATTTTCTAATCATCTTTACAAACTAAATGTCAACACACCATAAATCCAACTAGTTAAAAAAGTACAAATCCATCCGAATAAGCCAATATACACCAGCCAATCACAAACCAACACAAAAACATTATAAATAAATATTTCCTTCTACCTTGTTGAAATCACCGCTCACTTTCAAGAACCCTTTGGAAATATTTAAAAAAAAAAAAACCGAGGGATAACAAGCCTCGGGAATGTGTTCAAAAGTGAAAAGAGGCAAGAATAAGCAAAAAGAAGGAAATGGGTACTTTGGCAAAACATGAGGTTGATGGGGCTTGGAGGAAATCAATATAAAGAGGAGAGAGATGAGTGAGGCTTGGAAAAATCTTGAAAATAGAAAACGAGAGAGAAAAAAAGCGTAAGGATCTCAATTCAAAAGTTAAAGTACAGAGAATGGGATGGTGTCTAAGAGATTCATCTCTTTTACATTTCAAAAGTAAAGAAAAGAAAGAGTGTGAAATGAAGTTCGTAGAAAGTAGCAAACAGAGGGCCACATTTTTGCATTAAAAAAAAAATAAAGAAGGTCACGTTTTGAAAAAAAAAAAAAAGGCTACATTTAAAAAGGGCCACCTTTTCAAAAGAAAAAAAAAAGCCCACATTTTGGCCCTAAAAAGAAAGAAAAAATAAAAGGAAAAACGGCGGTTTAAATTTAGCTCAAAAAGAAAATATATGAGATTGTGATGGATCTTGAGAGTTATTATTGAGCTTGCTACTAATTATATAATTGTTCTTGAACTTTAAACTTGAAATCATTTTATTGAAATATACTTTGGAATATCAATTATAAGTACATATTATGTGTGTAAGAAAATATTTTGTAATCCTCATTGTAAAATCAAAGTTGAGTGATTTTAAGTATTGGGAAATACTTGGGTTAAGAGATTAGGGATAATCTCTTGTTGAAAAGTTGATTGACATATTGGAAGTCAATTATAAGCGTTAATGAAGCCTTGGAGGTTTGCTTAGTGAATCCTCAAGCCTGATGAGCTTGTGTTTGCTCTCTCTTCTCTTAAACAAGCCGTGCACTCAATCTCTTTATCTCTTTTTTTTTTTAAATTTTTTTATTTTTTAATATATATTATTTATTTATTATTACAAAAACGGCTTTTTTTTCTTCTCATTTTTCAGTTTTGATCTCTCTTCATTCTCAAAATATACCTACAATAACAAAATATTATAATTAAGATAAAAATTAACATAGTAAAATATAATTTACATAAAATTACATATGAGGAACATTAAGATAAAATGTAAGTTATATACATATTAATTAATACTTTAAGTGAAAAAATAATAATTTAAATCTTTATAAAATATACACTTTCTAGTACTAATCATACCCCCCAACCAGCTTATTACTAGTCCCTAACAATTAAAGCATTATTTTATAAGTTAATAGTTGTTCATCTATCCTCTAAACTACCAAATAAATAAATTCTCCTATTTATTTATTTTAGCTTTTTGTCATTCACTCATTATCCAAGATATCATCAAATCTTCTTTTATGCTTGAGAAATTAACACAATACTTATGGGGCTTCATTAAAAGAAAACAATATTTTTTTTATTCTAGTGATTTATCAAAGATAATATCTTTATTAGGCAGTAGATTATTCATTTAATTTAAAATATTACATCTTCAATCCATATAGTCAGCTTTGGGCCAATGACTCCTGGATCGATTGGCCTTAGGAGCACTAGGTGTTAAAACACACTACGAACTTAATTACTCGGATTTTAGATAAATAAGCAAACAATATCTCTGCAACCCATGTAGCGAGCTTTGGGCCAATGACTCTCAGACCAGTTGGCCTTAGGGCACTAGGTATTGAAACACCTCTACAGACTTAATTAATTGGGTTTCAGATATAGTAAAATTAAACACATTTCTTTTTTTTTTCTTTTTCTTCTTTTTTTCTCTTTCTTTTATTTTATTTTTTTCTTTTTTTTTTGAAAAACATAACACACTTTCCAATACCTTAAAAATTATTTATAACAGATTAAGAGAACAAAATATTACAAAAGTTTAACTTACAACCCAATAACATGTGTCATAATATGTGTGTGAAAAGAATCATTTAATAATACCTGTTTAAATAAATAACTAACAAAAAGATTTAATTAATGATTATCAATTGGAGAATTCATAAATTTTAGTAATTCAAAGAATAAGGAACAAAAACAACTTAATATGAATTTTAAATTCAGAAAATAATATAGACTGGACTGTTAGGATGCGAATCAAAAGTAGTGACTCTTTACACAACCATCCTAGACAAAAAAAAATTATTATTTTTGGATTTTTTTTTATTTAAAGAAAAATAAGCAAACATATATATTTACAATTTACATCAACTATCCCCACCCTCTAACCTAATCTAAACATTATTTTTAACATTTTATAATTTAAAGATATGCATGCAAAATGAGATACAGAGAAAAGAAACATAAAAGAAGAAGTAAAGAATATTATACCTGAACTTGTTGTAGAGGCTTAGAATTTTTTTTTTTTGAAAAATAAATAAATAAAAGACTCTAAGACTAAGAAGTTGCGTTTCTAGAACTACTCACTCTATATTCGGTCATCTTCGACTCAAAATTTATCCAAAGTTAGTCTTTGCAAGAAAAAAGTAGTAAAAACTTTACCAGGATTGACACATTCCACAATTGTCAACTATTTCCTCCCCCCAACCTAAATGAGACATTGTCCTCAATGTCTTAAAGGAAAGAAGTATAGTTTAGAAGACATCACATGAACACTAAAAAAAAACATTTACAAATGGAGATTTAAATCTAATTTGCACTTCTTGCTACTATTACTGTTATCTTCTTCAGTTGACCAATCCAATGTCAAAGTCATGGGTTCTGGCTCTGGTTTGTAAGCTTGTAAAAGATCAAGTAATTCATTAACAGTAGAAGCACAAATAAAGATTTTTTTAACTGAGGGAGAAATAAGATAATTTTTAATTGCATGGTTAAGAAATGTGAACAAGCCATTATAAAAATTATTAACATTTAACAAATCGATGGGTTTCTGATGAATGTTCAAATGAGCCCAAGACGTAAATGTAATTAGTGCCTTCAAAGTTGCAAGATCGTCTGGCAAAAAGATGGAAGCATCAGCATAATCTAATATTTTGAATATTTTTTCTTGCATATATGAGACAAATAACTCTTCTCCAGTTGGTGGGCCAAGTAGACATCCTAGAGGTTTAAGGGCTTTTGGGATGATTCCTAACACTTGACTTCCTCTAGTGAAAGCTGTTTCTGAAAAAAGTTTGGATAATCCACGGTCACCTCCTCCATATATTAATTGTAAGTTTCTCTCTGCTATGACACGACCAAGATCTGCAGCTGCCTCAACGAATTCTCTGTACTTTCCATAGAGAAACCCAGAAAGCACACAAATATTTTTGAATTGTCTACTCGAAGATGATGCCTTTGGAATAATCTTCAAAAATAATTTGTGAAAGTTTAAAATAAAAGCACTTATTTAAAGATAGAGATATTGATAAACAACTATAAATGGAGTGGTATACTTATCAAATGACGTGTGAACCTTTGGCTTATATTTCAAAAGTATACAGATAAAACAAATAATAAAAAGAAAAATAAAACAGTAATCACACTATTAAAAGTAATAATGCATAAAATAAAATATTATTAAAAGAAAAATGATATTTACTGGAAGTTGCGACTGTGGCTCACATCTTCCTCTGGTTTTATGTCCAGTAATGGCTTGAACGCCTTTTATGGGTCGAGGATAGGCTTCCCATCTAGTTTTCTTATAAACTGGCAAACAGGGTCTTTTTGAGTTAGATTCCCAAAACTAAACTGTGTGTTTTCTTTTTGGAATAATTTCCAATACCTTTGAATTGAATATTGTACATATCCGCTTTGATGCGGCTCAAGAGATCGTAAGATATCATCTAACGATTCTTTACTCATGCCATCTTTAACAAATTTAATTTTATCTTCACAAGTATCAGAAACCATTCCTAAAGGAAGTGATTGTGTGGAATGCTTCCCAGAACCTTTTACCAACAGTTAGCAGTCTTTGGAAGAGAAAGGTTGTGAAGGATCCTATTTGACAAAGATGTTGGTGCAAAAGTGAAGACATTTTTATGCCTTGATGGAATGCTAGATTGCTGAAAAAGTTTGGAAATTGACATAGTTCTATGATGATGTTAAGCTATTGGCTTTGTCAAGATATGTTGAGTGTGCTCCAAAAATTATCAATGAACAGGAATAAAAAGGATTTGAACTAATAATTGTGATGTATTGAGCCATTTGGTATTTGAGGAACATTTTTATCTTTAAAGGAAAGTAAGAAGATTCTCAATTATCAATTGCAAGAGCAGAATTCGTTTTGGAATCTTTTAGAAGAATTAAAGCTCCAACCGACCAAGCTATTCAAGGCATCATAGAAACGGTCAACAGATATGGACTCCACCTCCAAATGGTTAGTACAAAGTGAATGTGGATGCTACTATCAAAATTCCTTATCATAAAGCAGGTTTGATTAGAGACTCTGGTGGCAAGGTTATAGTCGTAACAATTCAAAAGGCTCTATACCAAGGAAATATGGCGTGTATAGAGACTGAAGCTATGAAATTAGTAATCAAATAGCTTAATAGGCAGAGAGCGTGAGCCATTGTTCATTAAATCTGACTCAACAGAAGTGGTAGACCCCTCATTAAACAGGAAGGGTAGTAGGACTAAAATCTTTTGGACAAAAAATTCAAGCCAGCTTGAATGGTCCAAATCGGTCTTCAATTCAACATTTTCGAAGAGGTTGTAATGTTATTGGCCATTCTTTGAATAAGTTAGCTTTTAGAGTTTGACAATCCTATTATGTGGCCGGGAACTTTTCCAGTGTCAAATTAAGTTATTATTCTCTAAGTTTATATAATAGAAAGCTTTACTTTCTCCTAAAAAAGGTTAGTCTAAATTGAGTTGTCTCTTTATATTTAAATTTGTGATAAATGTCAAAGGTTAAGTTAACTAATGTCAGGGTTAAATATATCTAAAAGAAAACCTAAGTTAATGTTAAAGAAATCATATGTTTCTTCATGCGAGAGGGAGAAACGAGAGAATTAAATACTCTATGAACACCAAAAGTCCTATATATACCATGAATTTGAGTAAACTTCTGTTAGTTTCGGTTGAACTCAATACATAAAACGTTTAAAGTTGAGTAACTAGAGATTTCAAAGTGTACTTTAATTTTTTTTAAGAATTCTTTTTTCGATTTTGTAAGTTTTAATAACTTCATGATTTTATTTTTGACCCGTTATTTTTGCACAATGGAAAAAAAATCATATATCGGATAGTCTATTATTCTAAATGGTAAATTAAACTTTAGCAATTGGTTAAATTTTCCTTTTTCTATCGAATATTGCAAAAAAGACTAAAGAATAATGATACAGCTACTACCTATTTATAAAAATTATTATATAGAAGATTAATATTACTATCAATAATTGTCTTTGTAATACTTATATGAACTCAAAATTTCTTTGTAATTATCAAAAATTCTTTTTAGCAGCACCATTTAAAGCCTCATTTTATAGAAACCTTTCAATTTCATTATAGTTCATCCATATCCTAATTATCTACATTTAATATTCCTTTAGTGTCGTTGATATAAGAATTGATATACAATGCGTCGTTTCTAACCTATTGGTTTCTATTTCTATCTATGAAAAGTTAAAAAAATCATCATATATAGTATTGGTTCCGGCTATTAGCTATGTTGATTTAACTACTGTCCAATTTTTTTTTACAAATATTCGTAAGTATTATGGTAATTTTTGGTCACGTACATTATTGCATTGACAAAATTCAATCAACACCTTACATTTTTCTTTATCTACATTTTTTTAAGTATTAATGTATTTTTTCTTTTAATCCAAAACACATCTATCAACTTAACTCACAAATGTCGTCGAAAGACAAAAATATCCTTAAATTTGTAAATACAAAATATATATTATATATAACTTTTTCCTCTTTACTCACAAAAGCTTTTTCTCTTCCCTCTCACCTTCTTCTTCCTTATGAAATCACAACAGCTCGTCTTTCATTCACACATCATCAAAATTCCAAGGTATATGACCAATCATCATCTTCTTTACAATATAACCTCATGATAATCAATACTTTAATGATTAGTTCTTGAGAAAAAACTAGCATAGTCACAACCAACTTTTGTTTCTTTTTTTTTTTCTATTCCTCAAAGTGAGATGTTAAGTCGAAGAATCGTATAAACATAATCCTTCTTACAAAACTCACAAGGATGATATCAAGAAACTACAGAAGTACCGGCAACACACTTCTACTAAAGGGATAGACCTCGAGTTTTTAAGGAAACAATAAACCATAGGTATGTGAGGAAGCATAACAAGTAAGGACGTCAATGATCAATTGTGTGTTGAAGCGTAGATGCTGTTATGGGGTTTAAATTACTTGGTTATTGATTCATAGCTTATTTTCTTTATATAATGTCTATTTATTTTTATTATTATGGGGACTTGATGACACTCTAGTGGGTTTCAATGCAATTTCAATATTGTATTCTTTTTATTAGATCTTTAATAAATCCAACATTGTTATATCCTTAATCCAACATTGGGCTTATATGTAAATAATTATTGCAAACTATCATATAAGATTGAGCTTAATTAAAAGTTATTTATTAATGTTTTCAGTAATTTTTCCTGTAACATATTTAATAGTATGCATGTCTTCATTGTGTAGAGACTTAAGGGTAATTACTATTTTTATAATGGGTTGAAATAGGAATACCTAATGATAACAGAAAAAATATATATATAAGTGGTTATGGTCCTTAGATTATATGTATCATTCTTTTCGCTTCTGACATCTCTTTATCAGAGAGAACGTAGTGAGAAAGTTAAAGGATTTTCTAGGATACGTGTTGATCTTGAAGGCAAACCACATAGTTCTAGAGAGTAATTCAGCATTATGGATTTAGATACGCTTTATATTCATTTATTGATTCTTGGTGATATAACATGAATGTTTCTAGATTATAGTGATATTTTCACTAAAAGTTTATTATTACAACAAATGGTATCAGAGCTTTTTTATGTTAAATCATTGATAATCAAATTTATTTTCGATTAATGATGAAATTTTTAGTGTTCTCAAATTTAAAAATTTAGGTGCTATTAAGTTTGAGGACAAATTGGTGGTTAAAATATTTATTAGGAAACTCAGTATTTTAAATTCAAAAAATAAATTCAGATTTAAGGTTTTATGGTCGAAAGCAATAATAGACGTCGGCACTCAAGTTCTTGGTTGGGAAAAAAGAGGCCGTTGGGCTATACCGACAAGTAAGCCGCAACCATCATGTGGTAGCTTAAAGTAAAGCGATGGCCATGGCCTCCTTATTAAGAATAAAAGAAAAAAGGGACGATGCGGCCTTCAATCGCATCAAGAGCTAAGCCACGACTACTAGGCCGCGATGAATCGGGAGAAAATGGCGGCCATGGTTGTCATATGAAAAAAAAAAAATTAATGTTTCAAAGGTCTAGTGCTAGTATAGAATCCAATGAATCGATCAATGGTTGACCGATTAATAGTTGATCGTTGACTTGGACTTCAACCTAATTTTTTTGAGAGCAATCTTGGTATAATTTTAATTCAAATATCGGTATGTTTATATATATATTTAATTGAAGCAACATGTCACCAAAGTAGGGAAATTAATTTCTTTTAGAATATAAATGGTTACATATAAGTAATTTATGTGAATATCAATCAGCCCAAAGGAAATTCCATATTTTACAGAATTACATATACAATAGTGGTAATAAATGCATAGTGATTATTCATTTTTACATATGAATAACAAGTTGACCCAAATTAAGGTTTATTGTTTGATTATTACACTAAGTTATCACTTACAAGTTAATGTTTTGTCTAAAGATGAAATAATAATAGAGTGTTCGGTATCTTGAGATGGGATTTACCTTTATTTGAATTTATTTTTGTTATGAGAATTATAATGGTTTATTTTATTTGTTTATTATTCTCTATTTAGTTATGACTCATGTCGATATTACTCGTCAACATCAATATTATTCTTATGCCAAAATGCTCTAATTCAAGTCATGGTAAGAGAATCTCTTAATAGTTCTTATAATCATAGATCTTGACTTTGTGTTAAGGGTTGACTCC
Source organism: Murraya koenigii (assembly GCA_025617385.1). NCBI lineage: Eukaryota > Viridiplantae > Streptophyta > Magnoliopsida > Sapindales > Rutaceae > Murraya > Murraya koenigii. The sequence goes on along the minus strand of CM046817.1, from coordinate 16,489,474 downwards.
ACCCCACCTCTTACAAATGAAACCACTTATGATGACAAGAAGGATTTAGAAAGATAGGATAAATCAAATTGCATATACATGAAGATCATGAAGAAAGTGATTCTGGATATATTTGGGGGGCACAGTATCTAAAAAGATAACTACGGTTAAAGAACTCCCTGAGGATATTCAACACAGTTTTGTCAAGAATGAAAAGATTAAAATAAGTATGCACTCTTGACATGTCTCATTTTAATGAGGTAAACGGACAAAATAGGTCTCATTCCCTGAGGATATTCAACACAGTTTTGTCAACAATGAAAAGATTAAAATAGGCATGCACTCTTGACAAGTCTCATTTTAATGAAGCAAACAGACAAATGTAATATCAGGGACTTTATCATAGAGATGTCTCATCTTTCTTCTAAGCTCAGAGCACTTAAGCTTGAACTCTCTGGGGAATTACTAGTGCATCTGGTTTGATATCCTTACTAACATAGTTTAACTAGTTTAAGGTATTGAACAATTGCCAGAAAGAGACCTAGTATCAAAATGAGCTCATATCACACTATATTTAGGAAAAGGATAGGCTAAAGAAAGATAAAATGGAAAGTGCTTACCTAGCCTCAACCTCGTAAAGACAAAGGCAAGGGAAAGAAAAGACAGAAGGATAAGAAAGTTGTGGATGCAACACTTCAAAAGAAATAAGTTGATCTAAAAGGTACTAGTCGTTTCCTTTGTAAGGCTGAAGGGCATAATAAGAAGCATTGTACCAACTATCACACATGACGTACTAAGAAACGGTTATCTAAATTACTGAAATCTAAATGATGATGAAAGATACATCTATATAGGCAATTATAAGATGGTAGAAGTTGAAGCAAATGGTAAATTTAGATTGTTATTAAGAGTAAATAATAAATTTAGATTATTATTAAAGACTGAATTTTATTTAGGTCTTGATAGAATTGTTCTATCTTTTAGACATAACTTGATGATACGAAACCCCTCAAGAACTGACGAGACCCTAATCAAATTAGGCTCGAAGATCATTTCTAATTTCAGAAATTGAACGGAACCACGATCCGTTACTTAATGAAGCAAGAACCTTGGTATGTGAGGATGCCACAATCGGCTATGGATGGTCCGATTGATAAGTCAAGGGTTGAACGCCACAAAAAATCTGATAAGTTTAAAGAGTTCATTTAAGAACTAAAGAGAATTATACTATCAAGTAAATTACATGAAAAACTTCTTCTTTTTCTCTTATTGAATACAAATATATATAGGTTACAAGAAATCCTAATCTGAAACAAATCTAATCCAATTGAAATAAGAAAAGAATCCTAAATAAATCAGAATCTAATCTAATAAAAAGGAAAGAATCTTTAATAAATTAGGATCTTCATCTAATAAAAAAAAATATCTTAAATGACTAAATAAAATCAAAATAGTTGATTTGTTGCCTCTTTTAAAAATAAAACTATCTAAAAAGATAGTAGCATATCTTTCATCCTTAATGCGCTGATTTCATTGATTTGATTGCTCATAAAATTCAAAAGTTTGAATCACGCATTTATTAGTTTGAATATCTTGTGAGATTTCTTCAATAGGCCTCCATAAATTGGATTGATCCTAAGTTGCTTGAATCAGCCCATTAATGCTTCTTTGAATTTCTTTGCACGAGCTTTTGTGACAAGTCCAATAAGTAGGATCTAAATATACCTTATTCCACGTGCTTATGGCATCCTTATCATAATCTCATCATTCCCCTCCTCTTGAAGAGGATTTATCCTCAAATCTTCACCTATGTCAAAAGAACTTAAATTAGAAATATTAATTGTAGCACTTACATTGTACTCACTAGGCAAATTTAGTTTGTAAACATTATCATTGATCCGTTCCAAGACTTGGAAAAGTCCATCCCCTCAAGGTAACAACTTAAATTTTCTTTATTCTAGAAATCATTTCTTGCACATATGTAACCACACCCAATCGCTAGATTCAAAGACTAGCTTGAGTCGCCCTTTGTTGGCTTGTTTAGTATATTGTTCAGCTCTTCGTTCGATGTTGAGCTTTGCTATTTCATGTATCTACTTAATAATTTCAGCCTTTTTCTTTCCATCTAAGTTATCACATAGAATTAAAGGATTAAAACCATAAAAAATTTCAAACAATGAATACTTAGTAACAGAATGAATAGAACAATTACAAGCAAACTCAACATGTGGCAAATCCTTGAAAGTTTTAAAGCTCTATTCACAACTTTTGTTTGACCATCAGTTTGGGAATGACATGTAGTTGAAAACAAAAAATTAGTCCCCAATCTAGAAGTAACTCAAAAACTTAGCATCCCTATCAGAAACTATTGTTCTAGGCATACTATGTAACTTTACAATCTCTCTAAAGAATAAATCAACAATGTTAGAAGCATCATGTATCTTTGACATGAAATAAAATGTACCATTTTAGAAAATTTATCCACGACCATAAAAATTAAGTCTTTTCTTCGTTTAGACCTTGGTAAACCTAACACAAAATCTATTGAAATATTAGATGCACTAGGTATTGGTAATGGGGTGTATAATCCATGAGGTTGCACTTTTGATTTGGCTTGCCTATAGATGACACACCTACCACAAAGTCTCTCAACATCTTGTTTCATATGTGGCCAACAGAAGTGTTCCTACAATATGACTAGGCTATTTACAACTCTAAAATGTCTCATCAATCCTCCTCCATGAGATTTTCTTACTAATAAATCTCTTAAAGAACAATTAGGCACAAACAACTTATTCTCTCAAAATAAGTAACCATCATGCCTAAAGTACTTACCAACTCTAAATTTTTCACAATTATGATATTCAGCACTAAAATCATGGTCATTAGCATATAATTCCTTAATATGTTTAAAACCAAGTAATTTGACATTAAGTATTGAGATTAAGGCATACCTGCGAGAAACCATATCTACAACTACGTTTTCCTTACCTTGCTTGTAACGAATGACATATGAAAACGTCTCTATGAATTCCACCCAACAAGCATGCCTTTAGTTTAGCTTGAACTGGCCTTTAAGGTGTTAAAGACTCATGGTCAGTGTGAATTACAAACTCCTTAGGCCATAAGTAGTGCTACCATGTTTGTAATGCTCAAACTAACGCATATAGCTCTTTATTGTAAGTAAGATAGTTTAAGACTGCTCTACTTAATTTCTCACTAAAATAAGCAATTAATCATCCCTCTTGCATAAGAACAGCTCCTATGCCAATACTTGAAGCATCACATTCAATTTTAAATGTTTTATTAAAGTTAGACAAGGATAATAAATGGGCTTTGGTTAGCTTTTCTGTGATCATTTGGAATGCCTTTTCTTGTTCTTCTCCCCACTTGAATCCAATATTTTTCTTGATTACTTCAGTAAGCCGTGCGGCCAATGTATGACTCAGCCATTCTTGGATTGCACTTACTTCTCTTCGTCAACCTGTATACCCCATGCACTTACAACAAATCCTAGGAACACAAGTTTATCAGTGCAAAAGGTACATTTCTTCAAATTAGCAAATAAATTTTCTTTTTTAAGTACATCTAAAACAAATTTCAAATGTGTTGCATAATCATCCAAGTTTTTATTATATATGAGAATATCATTAAAATAAACAACAAAAAACTTACCAATAAAAGCTCTCAAAATATGATTCATAAGTCTCATAAAAGTACTCGAGGTATTAGTCAGACCAAAAGGCATAAATAACCATTCATACAAAACATATTTTGTTTTAAAGATAGTTTTCCACTAATCTCCTTTTTTCATTTAAATTTGATGATATCCACTTTTTAGATCAATTTTAGAATATACACAAGAACCATACAATTCATCAAGTATATCATCTAGTATAGGAATGGGATGTCTATACTTTATCGTTATGTTATTGATGGCTCAGCAGTCAACGCACATCCTCTATATCCCATCTTTCTTAAGAACTAGTAAAATTGGAACTGCATATGGACTCATGCTTTCTCTCACATGCCCTTTTTTCCATCAACTCATTAACTTGCTTTTAAAGCTCCATTTTTTCCTCCGAGTTACTCTTATAGGCTGGTCGGATTGGAATGGTTGCACTAGGCACGAATCAATCTGATGCTTGATTCCTCAGATTGGAGGTAATCGATATGTATTTTCCTCGGGAAAGACATCCTCATAATCCTACAAAAGAGAAACAATAGAATTAGGCAAGATAAGGTTAAGCTCGTTAGTGTTCAGAAATGCCTCTTTGTGCAGAAGTACAATCATTGGTCGATTTAAAAACAATGCACTTTTTATCTCACTTGCTCTTGCATAAAAATTCTTTCTCCATAGTTTTCTCTCAACTACCTCAATTTTCTTTTCTTTTCTCTCCCTTTTTACCCAGCATCTCTCTGATTTTCACTTTCTCTTTTTTTTCTTTCGCTCGCTCTCGTTTTGTAAGCTTACTTTGTCTTTATAAACCTGTTTCAGTGTCAATGGAGCAAGAGTGATCTTGTGTTGATTAAATTCAAACGAGTATATTCTGGTAAAACCATCATACTTCACACGTCTATCGAATTGCCAAGGACGCTCAAGCAATAAGTGTCCAGCTTGCATTGGTACTACATCACATAGTACTTTATCTCCATATTTACCTATCTTAAAAAATACTAATACTTATTTGTTCACTTTTACCTCGCTACTATCATTCAACCACTGTATTTTTTGTTGCTGTTAATGCTTAAGTTTTGGAAGCCCTAACTTTTCTACCATAATAGTACTACCAACATTAGTACAACTTCCCTATCAATAATGATACTAAATACTCTTTCCTGAACATAGCACCTAGTATGAAAGGTATTTTCCCGTTCACTGCTTTATCATTTTTTACTTGCACACTCAAAACTCTCATAGTTACTAAAGTTAATTCATTAGGGACTGCATACTCTTCATCTTCAACAATCTCCAATGGTGGCATCTCGTTATCTTCTACTTCATCATTGGTTACAATCTTATCATTATCTTTAAACACCATAACTCTCTTATTCACACATCCACTGGCTATGTGCCCCCTGCCATGATATTTAAAACACTTAATATCATAATTCCTAATAGTGGGTGTCACAATGTTACCTTGTGAATTAGGCTTGGAGGGTTCGGATGTTGATTTAAATGCAGTAGATATTTGTGGCATCTCGTCTCGGTTTACATAGCTCGGCTTCCATGGAGTGTAACTCAAGCTTGGGGTTACACGGGTGTTACCCCTGCTCTTAAGTTATTGCTCAATCTTGATGGCCTTGTGGACCATCTCCTCAATCTCCATATAATGTTGCAACCATATATGCAATATTAAGGCTATTCAAGAATCATACCATGGTAGCTTCTCTATCTTCCTCCACATTTGCTCGAATTATAGCAACCTCCATTTCTTTGTAGTAGTCCTTCATGCTTCAGTTACCCTGGGTAAAACTTTACAATTTTTGGTACAAGCCTCAGTATTAGTGGCTAGGTACAAATTGCCCTCACATTAATGTCTTTATTTCATTCCACATTTCAACAAGATGTTCTCCATTCTGTCTCTTAGTTATAACAAGCTGATCCCATCAAGTAATAGCATAATCGGAAAACTCAACCACAAGCAATTTTATCTTTTTTGCCTCAGAATAGTTGTAGTAGTCAAATACAAACTTCATCTTCTTCTCCCATTCAATGTATACTTTAGGATTAGATTTTTCTTGAAAAGATGGAATTTTAATCGTTATGACATTTACACTATCATCTCGATACCTAACTCTTCTATGATTACCTACTGAATCCTCCGATTTACCATACTCATTCATATAATAGTCATCAACCTCTACTCTAGCTAGAACTCTCTCTCTTTATGTGCTTGGGAACGCGCTATGGTTGTCCCGCACATGTGTTCTCTACTTGATCCAAATGCTCATGTATGTGCTCTAATTCAGCCCTCATCAGTTGTCATCTCCCCCATCAAAGCTTGAATTTAAAATTTTTTAATAGTTGGTTATTGATCCTCTACATTTGCGCTCGATCTTCGTCTTGAGACATAGTTGAAATTTTCAAAAAAAAGATTAGAAATAATGTGGAAAGGACTTCACTTCACTCCCTTACGTGTTTTACTCAAGAGAATAATTCACTCAATTCCACTCGTATTTCACTTAAATTTATTGACTTTTACCCTCTAATACACCCACATTTTCTTGCCTTTTTCCACTCTTAATAATTCTCTCTCGTTCTTATAAAACTAATCAAACCAATATCAAGATTTCAGAAGTAATTCACAAAGATTATATCAAAGAGATTCGAGTTTGAAGGGCGAAAACACAACGAACACATATGATTAGGTTTTAAAAGCACAAAATAATAATATTTTTGGCAAAAATTTTCACATAATAAAGAATTAGACTTAGATTCTATAAGACACCAATCATCGGAAATTGCAAGATTTTTTTCACTATATTAGAACCTTTACTCTGATACGAATCTCGTCAAGAACTGACGAGACCCTAATCAAATTAGGTTCTAAGATTGTTTCTAATTTCAAGAATTGAATAGAACCATGACCCGTTGCTTAATGAAGCAAGAACCTTGGTATGTGAGGATGCCATAATCAACTATGGATGGTCTGATTCAAATAGTTTATTTAAGAACTAAATAGAATTATACTCTCAAGTAAATTACATGAAAACTTCTTTTTCTCTTATTGAATGCGAATAGATATATAAGATACAAAAAATCCTAATTGGAAACAAATCCTAATCCAATTGGAATAAGAAAAGAATCTTAAATAAATCAGAATCTAATCTAATAAAAATGAAAGAATCTTTAATAAACCAGGATCTTAATCTAATAAAAAAAAGTATCTTAAATAACTAAATAAAATCAAAATAGCTAATTTTTTGCCTCTTTTAAAAATAGAAACACTATCTAAAAAAATAGTGGCATATCTTTCATCCTTGATGTGTCGATTTCATAGATATGATTGCTCATAAAATTCAAGAGCTTGAATCACGCATTTATTAGTTTGATTATCTTGTGAAATTCCTTCAATAGGCCTCCATGAATTGGATTGATCCCAAGTTTCTTAAATCAGCCATTAAGTGCTTCTTTGAATTTTTTTGCACGCTCTTGTAACGGGTTTAACAGGAACATGCATAGGATCTGAATATGCCTTATTCCACGTGCTTGTGTCATCCTTATCTATAATCTCGTCACTTGATTTTTATTTCTACTTTAGGCAAATCTAATTTTTCTTGTTCATTTGGGAATAGAAAATTTTGCTTGTTTCATTATTCAAAATTGATTGGTTTTAGTTCTTTATTATGTTATGATCATCTTTATTTGCTTGATATAATTGCTTCATTTAATGGATCTCTACAATTAAGTACACGAGGTATAAAAAGAAGATTAAAATATTAGAATTCGATTGTGTTATGGCACAAGAGATCGAATCATATCTTCAAACAGAGAATAAAGAGACTTGTGTCAGACTTGATTTTGTGTTAACTGTATCAAGAGAAAACAAACTAATAAAATGATATTTGAAGCTAACAGGACTTTGAACATTTTAGAACTCATATATACATATATTTGTAGGTTATTCCTAATAGGTACTTAGAATAGTCAACAATATTTTATGACGCTTATAGACAACATTTCTTGATATGGCTATTAATATTTCCTCTATAAATAGTCACAATCCTTAGATATATTCAAAAATTTTAAGGCTGAAATTGAGAATCAACTTAGCAAAAGCATCAAAAGCGTCAACTATAATCGTAATGGTGAATACTATGGCAGATATAGTGGATCAGGTGAACAATGTCTAAGACTATTTGCTAAGTTCTTAGAGGAATATATTATCGTCCCAAAGTACATTATGCTGAGTTCGCCACTATAAATGATATTGCTGAAAAACGAAACAAGATGCTTAAGGACATGGTAAAAAGTATGATTGGTCATTCTACTTTACCAAAATCACTTCAGGAATAAGCACTTTAGACTGCAGTATATATCCTTAATAGGTTTCCAACTAAAGCGACTATCAAAACCTCTTATAAACTTTGGACGGAAAAAAAAGCATAGTCTAAAGCACATGCATGTTTGGAGATGTTCAGCCGAGGCAAGGCCTTATAAGCCTAATGAAAGAAAGCTAGACTTAAAAACAGTGAGTTGTTATTTTATTAGATATTCTGAAATATTCAAGGGGTACAAGTTTTATGATCACATAACTAAGCCGTTTTTCAAGTCATGAGGAAATACAATTGAAGACTTTATCTTTGAAGAAGAATATACTGATATTTCTTCAAGTGTTATTAACATTGATCAAAGTCTCATTCTTGATTTTGTTTAAGAGACAACAAATCAAAATAATGTTGGAGAACTTTCCATACAAGAAATTATTCTATAAGAAAAAACTTTATTACTTTAAAAGCCTATGCAATTAAGGAAATCCACTAGAGAAAGGAGAATTGTAGTGCCATATGACTATATTGTATTTCTCCAAGAACAAGAGTTAAACGTCGGAGTAATGGAAGTTGATCCAATTAATTTTTGTTAAGCTATACAAAGTTTTAACTCTTAGTAGTAGATTAATGTAATAAATGAGGAAATAAGTCCATAAAAGACAATGATGTTTAGGATCTTGTCCTATTGCCAGAAAATATGAAATTTATTGATTGTAAATAGATATTTAATAGTAAAATGGATTTAAAATGTGATATAAAGAGGTACAAAGTACATCTTGTCACAAGTGGTTTTATATAAAAAGAAGGCATTCATTATAAAGAGACTTTCTCTCTAGTATCTTTGAAAGACTCTTTTAGGATGATAATGGCATTGGTGTCATATTTTAAGCTTAAGTTACATCAAATAGACGTAAAGGTAACATTTCTTTCTAATAACATAGATAAAACAATTTATATGGTACAGCTAGAAAATTTTGTCCTATTGCTAGATGGTGCAAAACCTATTAGTTAAAAATGGATATTTTAGACTAAAAGGGATTCAAAAGCTGATATGGCGAGGTACAAGATGTGTCTTGTCACAAGTGGCTTTATACAAAAATAATTCATTGATTATAGAGAGACTTTCTCTCTGGTATCTTCAAAAGACTCTTTCAGGATTATATGGTATTGGTAGCGTATTTTAATCATAAGTTCCATCAGATAAATGTAAAGACAATGTTTTTTAATGGTATCATTGATGAGACAATCTATATAGTATAACCAGAAAATATTTTGTCGGAGACATAAAGAATATGGTTTG
>CM046817.1:16186521-16480100 GCA_025617385.1 Murraya koenigii | reverse complement strand
AGCCTCATTAGCCACCTCCCTCAAAGTCACCGATTCCTTTGGACTTACTCCTCTTCTGCTGTTTCCTCTCGTTTGTTGCATTGTGTCTTCTGAATGTGTTGGGAAATCAGGTTTTTTGATCTGATCCCCACAGACGGCACCAAAATGTTGATGCTGTTTTTTCTGCGTGCCCTCAAATAGTATCGAAACCTTACGCTCGCGGTGAGCTCGAGCTCGGCGGATCTGCTTTCAATTCGATTCCTCTGTCTTTCTGGAGCGGAAGTCTCCGGACTGTACTATGACGAGTCGAGGGTCGGCTGGGATGTTGTTCGTGAAACCCTCAGCCGCTCGAGTCGATGTCGGGTTGTTCTTTTTGTATCCTCTTGGTTAGAGAGGCCAAGAAAGAATGGAAGGGGTATTTTTGCCCTCCTTTTGTAATAATAAATCTCCCAGAAAAATCAAAGTGGAGAAGGGAAAGAAGATGAAGAAGAACCTGTATAAAATTTCGGAACCCCGCAACTTACACATCCGTATTCTTTTATTCTCTATTTTTCCCGGCCTTTCCCTCCGAGACCATCCGTTCCCGCGTCGGTGGTGTCTGGGTCCCTCTGACAGCCGGGATTAGCATGATATTCCCTGGTGATGCGCGATTGTCTCGTGGGCATGGTTCACATGGCCAGATCATAATGTCGGGCGTGTGTGCAAGGAATGATGACACTGTAGGGGCGTGTGCGTAAGGAATGATGACACTCGTGGGGCGCGTGTCGGCCATCGATGCGATAACGACACCATGCCGCGTGGGGCATTGATCGAGCATCGAAGTCGTCTTTGAGTCTGCGGAGAAATGGGTCGGATTGTCCGAACCGTATATGTCCGGGTCTTGCATTTCCTCTGTACTATGACTGGCGTGATTAAGTTGTGCTCGGAGGACTTGAAGACCCCCAGTAGAAAAGTGAGCTCGGGTCTCGACCAGCCTTTGAGCTCATCGACCATGACCGACCTGACGGTAGGGCCTTGAAGACCTCGAGCAAGCAAAAGAGCTCAGGGCTCGGCCAGTCCTGGACTTCTCGACCTTGACCAGCTTTGACGCCTAGTAAGACCGTATTCGTGCCGGCGGTTGGGTCTTCTGCTCGAGATGGATTGACCTCGGGGTGTTTTATTCGAACTGAAGCGGCCTCGAAGAGACCTGCCCGATATTACCAATATATATATATATATTTATTTTTTTTCCAATTTAAATAAAACTTCTGTTTTTTTTCCAATTTAACCATTGATTGATAACTAAATTACAAAAGTCATTTGCTTGCTCAATGCCATAAAGTGGGTTAGTATTCAGGTTTTGTGGAATGACTAATCAACGGAGCTTGATAAGATACAGATTCTGTAACTTACTGCTCCCCACACTGGCCGTGGGTTCCACTTAACCCCACAGCTGAGGGACTGTATATTGTGAACTGTACGGTGCGCCCTCCCCTAATCAGCAGACTCTGGATTTGCTGTCATTGCACATCAATACCGTACATGCTTTTCATTGATAAAGTTGAAGGACAAAATTCACATGCTTCGTGACCATAAACAAAAGGTTATAAATATTTTGAAATTGTTTTAAAATCAAATATAAATTATAATTATATATATTCTATAATAAATAATAAAAAATATATTATAATTTTAATCGTATAATTATAAAAATATATTATAATTTTATAATAAAATAATTTTAACACAACCGAACTCTAAACTAAAAAACAAAAATGCATAATATAACTTTTGAGTTTTAACAAAAAATAAAAATAAAAATAAATTTATTTGAGCATTAATTTAATTCAAATATTCTTCTTGTTCGTTTTTGACAGTAAACTAAATCAATAAGAAAGCATCGATTTTGAAAAAGTGCAAAATTTGACAACAAAAAATAAAAAACCGGGACTGCAATTAAAAAAATGGCATTAATTCCAAATAATGCAACATTTAATTGTAAACTTTGTACGATTAAAAGAAAAAAAAAAAAAAAAAAAAAAGAATCTCGACAGACTTTTGCATGAAGCACTCACCATAATCTGGATCGGCAACAACTTCAGCTTACATGAAATCAAATCAGCAAATTTTGCAACCACCAGAAGACATCAAATCAGCAGCGGCTTCAACTCACGAGCAGCACCACGAGCAGCATCAAGAGCAGCAACACAAACAGCGACTGGGCACGAGCAGCGGCCCGAACGGCGGCATGTTTTGATAGGTTTGTTTAATCCATTTAGGATGTCTTTGACATATTATGTTATATTATATTATTTTAATATAAATATATTATATTATATTAATATTATATTATAATAATATTTGATATTATTTTATACAATATTAATTTTTAGTATATATTATATTGTATTAATTTTTTATAATTAATTTAAATTGTATATTTAAAAATAATATTAATTTAAATTATTTAAATATAATTAATTTTTATACATTAATTATTGTAATATAATTAAATTATGTAATATTATATTATGTTTTTATATATTATTTATTTAAATATTTATTATTAATTATATTAACTTATTAAATTTTAATAAATTTTATATATTATTATATACAATTAAATAGTACTCTCTTTATTAATATTTTTAATATAATAAAAATTAAAATATAATATAATATTATAGAATAATAAATTATTAATTTATATTTATAATTATAAGGTAAAAATAAAAAATAATATTATATTAAATTAAAAAAATTCATTTATTATTATTCAAAAAAAAAAAAAAACCGTAACTAAACTCGACTCGCACTCAGTTTAGCAATTGTAACAAGTGGCTACACAGTCACTTGTTGCAACAAGCGCGGGTTGCATTACCCTTAATACAATCTCATGTAAAGAAGAATAAAAAAAAAATATTTATTAAAATATTATACAATCTCATAGGAATAAAAAAAATACAATCTCATGGAAAGAAGAATAAAAAAAAGGTGCCAAACACCTCCGTAGTATATTTAGCTAAATCCATTAGGTCACAAAGGGAATATACGAAATTAACTTTTCAATTATTTAACCAAATCAAATCCGTTAATAATTTAGACTTAAGCATTTTTTTTTTTAATATATGTTAAAGATTTTTATGTCTCTTTCTCTCAACATTTAGGGTGCATCAATCCTTTTTCGTTTAGTAAATACCGTCAACACATTAACTTATTAAAAGGATACATTATTTATGTACAGTGTTGTCGTTCCTGTCATTTTGAAGTACTGTAGTTTCCAAATATAATTAAATTTGTTCGAATTTTGGGTATAGACTCTGTCATTCTTGCTGAACGTGCGGAGTTATTTGAATCTCACCTACATTGTCATACATTTGTGTTACACTTCTTGCAACCCTACCAAATGATTAATTCAGGACGATCTTCTTTTTTCTTCTCTTGTTAAAAGACCTTGATCTCATACATAATGGTGCAAGTTAGATCAACCACAGAATTACACCAAACAATATAAATATAGTTTACTTAATAAAACTCTATACTTGTCTGGTGTAACTCTCTCTATATATTTTTTAAATACTGAATTGCAGAATTATAGATATAACATTATTATTCTATTTATAATCAATTTTTACAATTAAAATTTCTCATGACGTGTAAGTATATGCTTCCACAAAAATCTAAGCAATCACTTATTCTGATTTGACATATTAATCATTTTGAACTAAAAGAAAACCTTTTGGTAGAATAGTCACATTGTGCATAATATTTTTACCTTTAATAATTTTTCTACCTACTATTAGATTTGAAGAAAAGACTCTTGTCATATGAAAGTAATACTCTAAACACTAAGTTAAATAGGACATTTATCATTATAACAAAAAAAAGAAAAACAAATTTATCACATCCTTCGATAGAGTATAAATCTAATAGGACTTATAAGCAATACCAATCTAAAAGATTTCTTAAGTCAATTTTCTTCTCTTATGGCGTATATATTGATCATCTAAAGTTCTATCCTGATTTTTAATTATTTTTAACCATCTTATAGTGTATATATTGATCCTCTGAAGTTCTGCCTTGATTTTTAGTCATCACAAGTAGAAGACTCTATTCAATTCTGGAGGACTCTATTTAATTATTTGATAATTGAGAAATATTTAAAACTAATCCCTATAAATACTTTTATGGTGACTAAACTCTTATTATCAATATTATGATGGTAAGAACTCTCTCATAGAACTACGAGGAGCCCATTGATATGTAACTATGTATTTAATGTAACTTACATCATTATATAAAAGATCTCTTGCTCTTTTTAAATTCTTTGGGAACTCTTATTCTAAATGGTATTCCAAAAATTTTTCGAAACTAGACTACATCATTTCAACAAGGTCGTCACTTTTATCAAATCCAAAAGCTTGAGTTTTAAGGGCAATCTCTCTTTAATTTACTCTTGTTTACTTCTTCATATTAGAGTTCAAGCTTTTACTTTGATCATTCACGTTTCCCAACTTACCATAATCTTTGAAATTAATGCATTCAATGTTACTATTCGTCTAGCATGTATTCATTGCTCATTATATATTTCTTTACTCTCTTACCCTACTTTTCTAATCATAACTCAAATTGAAAACTTAATTATTTTTCCTGTGAAATTCTTTCATATATTAGTTAATAGTTATATTCTATTAATGTTATCTCTTCTTGTGATTAAACAAAAAAATAATTAAAAGAATGAAATGAAGGTGGAGTTGCCGTTAAGATTTTATTCGCACAGTGCGATATTAATAAGTAATATTACACCCTAATGTTCTATTGATGTCTCTTAATATTTTCCATTAATTTTTTGCTTCTATTATTATTATTATTATTTGGCGTAAGGCTTCAGTTTACTTAAGGCTGACCTTGCTAGTTAGAAACTATAAAAATGTAATGGCATTAGATAAAAACATATTTCATTTAATTAATGCTGATAAACTGGGGCCTTAATTCCATAAGGAGCTTTAGGCGATTCCATAGGGAGCGTATCTATTGAGCCGCCACCAAATTAACATAACAAGTACTTACAAAACACATGCTATACACTAAACAAAAATCACTTCAGAATTGCTCCAAAAGTTCACTGTAATATTTACTATGCTTCTCACTTAGGCTTAATTACAAACGGAGGCTCAACAACACAATGGAAATGAATAATCTAAATCTTAGCTTCCAAAAAATGTGAAACAAAATTCTGCATTTTAACATTCAAACTTCACCTGCAGAATCTGACAAAACGAATACATTTAAGATGAGAAATTAACATAATCTTAATACATATTATGGTAACTCAGTCAAAGGGGCTTTAGCAAATATTATTATTTTTTATACATTGCAATTGATATAAAGCACAGGCAACATACAATTATTAAAGGATCTCAAGCCAGCATTCACATGAACTTTGGATGAAAATGCAGCTACAGACAACTAATTATTTCCACATTAATGAAAAGAAAGAGAGCCATACATAGTAAATCCACGCATAATTCTAGCCTAATGGGGCTGCAACATTTTTAATCTGTCTTGGCTTCCTTTTCTGGCTTGCTTTCACTTTCCTTCTCCGGTTTTGCTTCCTTCACTTCCTTGTCCTTGGCATCTTTGATCTTTGGCTTGCCAGCCTTCGGCTTCACAAAACAGAAACACGAGCAACATGGACACTGGAACAAGAACTTCATTGCCACTGGCAAGCCTTGGTCTCAAAATTTGTCGAAGCTCTTCAATTTCCTTCAATATGCTTTCCTGTCTAAGAATGTTTATCTCTTTCGATAATTTAGTTGTTCATTGGATTCCACTTGAATCGCTTTACAGAAAGATAATGCTGATTGATAATGACAACTTTGGGCAAGGGGTAGTGTTGTGGGGCTCGCTGTTAGGTAATCAATGTCGAAGATGGAGCTAATAACTCCCAATAGGCTCTCTTTTGTGGGTCACTTGTATTGAAATTTAGGGGCTCGATTAGATTTCTTTGTCTGACACGGAAAGATTCTCCAAGCTGGCAGGCAATAAGTTGACATTAACATGTGGGTAAAGGATGAAAACTTGCTCCTTATGCTGTTTGCACATTAAATTATTGAAGGAGGTTGATGCATTTCAAAGATGGAATGAATAAGATGCTTAAAGCCAAGCATGAGTACAATAATGTCATCACCTTCTTATCGACTTTGGCTTTTGTTAATTTACTTTAATAATAACTTATAATCCACTTATTTATAAAATATTAATTCTACTCTTATTATTAATTCTTACATAAATTAAATGAGTTATAAATTATTTATATTGTAACTTAACATGACCCGTCTACTTTTCATCCTTGAGCGGGTAAAAGTTTATTCTACCATTCTACCATGAGAATGAACTTTATCCTGTATTCTGGTTTGCCTTATTGGATCCCAAAGCTCCTCCACTTCCTGCTAAAGCTTGCAGAAACTTTTATGGCTGCAATTCTAATCTACTTGATCAAGTAAACGCAACAGCAATTGCAACTGCAAATTCAGAATCTCAGTGACACCCAATTAAATATGGGGCTACATGCATACCACCTTCACTGCAGAACAATGGAAATTGTCAAATTGCTAAGGGGGATAAACGTTTTAAGTTGTACAAAAACGATGGAAACTGTCAGCACGAGTCATTCACAAATTCAGAAAAACATTTAACGAAGCTTCATAGTTATTGAACTGATGTTTAGCCGACCGGTAAGCAATCCATTGCAAAAGGTTTTCTAAACTGAAATAAATAGCCATCGGTAAATTGCTAAAATGCTATCTGACAATTTCAGCATAGATTTGGGGCAAAAGCAGGAAATAAGCACACGACATCGGAATTTATGAATAAAATGTTCCATTTTACTTTTCCACTTTGCTATTATTGCAAGAAATTCTCCCAATATGAGACCCCCTTTAACATTATTCCGTAGATGACAACAATATAAAGTAAGGTGTAAAATG
Source organism: Murraya koenigii (assembly GCA_025617385.1). NCBI lineage: Eukaryota > Viridiplantae > Streptophyta > Magnoliopsida > Sapindales > Rutaceae > Murraya > Murraya koenigii. The sequence continues at coordinate 16,473,153 of CM046817.1, read as the reverse complement.
AAATAACTCCCTGTGGGATGGCTAGCTGAGCCTAACCTGTGGCAAAATCATCTTGAATAAAAAGATGACCATTTATAATATTTTACTAAAGCACTCCGCTAACCTTATTGTTATAACTATACAACATATTTCAAAGACGAGGAGTTGGTTTTACTGATTCACGTACTCTACGGTAGTCATAAACTCCAATACCTCGTTTTTTTCCAAGCCGACCGGCATCCACGTACTGCACAAGAAGAGGACAGGGAGCATATTTACTGTCCCCCAGACCAGTCTGAAGGACTTTCATTATTGCCAAGCAGACATCTAGCCCAATGAAATCTGCAAGTTGTAATGGACCCATCGGTTGGTTTGTTCCCAGCTTCATCCCTGCATCAATGTCTTCCTTTGTTGCCACTCCAGTATAAAGAGTGAAAAATGCTTCATTTATCATGGGCATTAAGATTCGATTTACAATGAAGCCTGCATAATCCTGAGAGCATACCACTGTCTTGCCAAACCTGCTCCAGCAGTCAAAGTGGTGTAATTAGTGGAAAAATATAGGATAAACAGAAGCATGCCTAGTGTTGGCCCTCTTTCCTGGGTATTCTTCATGTGCACATGAACTGGACGGCGAGATGATTGTTTTCAAGAGATGGGGGATGCAAGTGAAAAAGAAAAGTCAAGTTCCATGAAGAATATTAACTGAACCAATTACCTCTCTGCCAAGGCTTTTGTTGCATGGTATGTCGCATCTGACGTGTCTGCCCCCCTTATGACCTCAACTAGTTTCATTAGGGGAGGAGGATTCATAAAATGCATGCCAATCACCTGCAACAATAGAATCTCCCTTCTACTTAATGGGACTTCTAAATCTAATGTCTCAAAATTGGCAAAAATGTTAATTTAATTGTAGTGAAATGCAATGCATAAACAAGAATTCAAATTTATAATGCAATAATGTAGAAACAAATGACGATAATACATACAGAACGATAAGAACAAGCAATAATAAATCAAGGTGTTATGTTCCATGTAAAGGAAAAGGCAGGCAACAAGAGAGAAGGGGGAGACAGCTTTAGAAGATTAGACTTCTAATTTAAGATTAAATTAGCAAATGATCCATCTCCAATGCGAAACTATTTGTATAAACCAGCTATCCATCATTCAACTCTTTTGGGTTACATGAGAAATACTTTTGTCAAAAACTTATACATTGAGTTTAAGGTCAAATGGTAGACTGGAAGATCAAAAGTGAAGTGCAAAGAATAGTTCAGTGAAGCTCCATCTGCCACAGCTGACGGTAAGAACCAATTAGAAAAAGAAAATGCACCCATTGTATCATATTTTAAGATAATTAACTAAAAATATGCTGATGCAATTCCAACAGATCAACACTAATACTAATCTACTCTAGTCCAATGTTACTAGATAAGATATTTCAACATTAATAACAAATAAATCTAGCAGTGTGGCTAGTGTAACTAAGTGTTGTTATCAGATGTTCTGAGTATCACCTGGCATGGCCTACTGGTCGCAGATGCTACACGAGTAATAGATATGGAGCTTGTATTCGAAGCCAAAATAGCAGAAGCTTTTATTATCTTATCGAGCTCAGAAAACAACTTCTTCTTTACATCTTCAGACTCCACAATAGCTTCAACTATAATATCTGCCGAATGCAGGTCTTTCAAATTTGATGTACACCTTAGACGTCTCAGAGCATCAGTACCCACTGCCTGGTTAATTAAAGATGACAAAGTTGTTCAATCTAATAAATCAATAAGGTCCCCAGTGGTGCAGGCTAGGAGCACCAACTAAATTTTTAATCACCCAACATTCACAGGATGATAACATTTAAGCATACTCATAAAAATAAAAATAAATGGTCCAACCAAACCCTTAAAAAAAATTTCAACGCAATTCGTGAAATTGTTTTTCCTACTGGAGGAACAGCAAATCAGACTCTCAGAAAGCAAGATTTCAACTAATAAATTTGGGGATAGCCCCAATCAACTGAATGACATTATACTAACAAACAATAAATTCCACGGACCCTCCGCGTCTACAACACCAAACATCGCCCAACAAAATAGAAAAAATTTCCAAATCAAGCAGGGCCTACTGCAATTATTAAAACCACGAGAAGATTAAAGGAATTTCCAGTTATGGAGGTATCATTCATATGTATCTAGTATTCAACATTTACAAGGGCCAAGGATTCCTCCCCCAAAAATTAAACACAAACAAACAAACATAGCAAACCCATTTTGTTCTTGTATATGAAAAGCACGAAGTACTTGCGCATTAATTCGACGACAGAAGCAGAGAAACAATAAATTTCCAAATAAACTTTCCAGTTACAACCAATCATAAGGAACAATTAGATAAGATAATTATACTCCTGAGAAGTCCGAATATACAAAGCAAGCCTAAGCGGCTAACCTCACTTATTTGTTAGTGATTGAAATTATGAATTGGGCAAAAATCACAACACTATATTGATCGATCATAACATCACTAAGCTCCTACAATGCATAAGTTTCTTAATATTTGCAAATATTATTCGATAAAACTCATCAAAATTGAAAGTAACAAGAACAAAACAAAACAGAGCGAGCTTGCCTGAGAGAGTTGGCCTTTGGAGACAAACTTTTGGATGGAGCTTGAGATTGATTTGGTGGCTCTAACCAACGCGTCCGGGTCCGTGTCCACGAGCCACACGTCCAAGCCGTGCATGACGCCGAGCTGGGCGATTCCGGAGCCCATTTGGCCGCCGCCCACCACACCCATCACCTTCATCGTCTCCTCCATTTTTTCAACAGTTACTAGGTCCCTCTCCGCGAGTGTCAACATGGGTTTTCGTTTAATACGTGGCGGGAGCGTGTGGTGTTCGTCACGCGCTACTAGTGTGCGTGGTGTTCTCACGCGCTACTTGTGCGCGTGGTGTCTTTTCTGGATGAGCAATTTATTTATGGCATATGACTCGTTCGGTTTTATCCAATTAATAATACGTCACGCATTCAAATTTTTCTTGAAATAAAACTTTTTTGCAACTTTTTATCTATTTTATCTTATTAAATTTTTTTTAACCGTACAAGATTGTTTAATAATCATTTGATTAAAAAAATAAATTATTATAAAATTATATAATTATTAAATAATATTTTACTATATAATAATTTCATCATAACTGATTCTTTATTTTAATACTGCTAAATCAATTTAATTTAATATTATTTATCGAAAATTTTTAGTTGGTATGGTTTCGAATTTTGATGCTCACTCTTGAATTTTATCAAAAAAGAATATTGTTATGGTCAACATATTATTATTATTATTATTATTTTGGGGGAAAGATGTTACGACCAACATTGATCGTATTCATTGTCATAGAGTGCATAAAATTGCGGTGCAAGAATAAACAAGGTTAAATCTCATTGTTGGAGCAAAATTGAAAGAATTTTTTGGAAATTTTGCATCAATAATAGATTAAAAAAAAGAACAGTAAAACATTAATAAATCAATACATGACTAAATTATTTTTTTATTAATCCCAATTTATTACCTATTTATTAAATATAATTCAATTAACTAATTTTTTTTCCCAATAATGGTAATTTATTGAGATTTTATTGAAGAAGCAACAAATTAGATTGCTTCTCCAATTGTACATCATTTTAATTTTCAACAGACACTTTAGGGTTGGCAAATGAAACATTCCGATTGGGATGGCCAATCTAATCCGATTCCAATCATGAATAGGCTGAAGTAATCATCTCCAATCTAGTCTTAAATAGTAAATCAAGACAAAAAATGTGTCTTAATTCTCAACGGATTAAAATTTTAAATCTCAAGATCCCGAATATCTTGATATTATCCATTAATTTTCTAAATTTAATATGTAAATTAGCAAAACCAATTTAATTTTTTCATTTTTTCATTATACTTTTAAAGTGAATATCCTTTTGGAAAAAAAAAATTAAAAGTTTATGCAAAGTAGTGAACTTATTCTCTTTGGGCTTGGGGCATCATTTCTGTTTTCTTCTAAAAATAAATTTTTTGATTTAGTTGATAAAAAATTAAAGTAATAGTGTTTGTTATACGTTGTAGATTTTTTCATAAACAAAATGTTATATACTTGTGATTGACATGTCAGATCTTTGTGCTTCATCAAACCCACTTGGCATACTGTATGAAAAACCAAAACATTTAAGATTTCAATTGAGATTCCAAACATCCAAAATCTCATCTCGAATAGTAATTTAGGATAAAATTGGGTCTCGAATCTCGACCCAACTAGTAAATCAAGATAAAAAAATTTTACCGAATCTCGTACCATTAGAACAAAATTGAAACGAGATTATGATAATTCTACCAACATTAGTACACTTTCAATTTTTCTTTTTTAATGAATTCATGGTTTTTATGCATTTCTCTTTTGGAAAGGGTAATTTTCGGGGACCTCTCCTAACGTTAGTATAAAAATATGTATGGCATCAACATAAAAGGGCAAACATGTAAAAGTGAATTTAAAATGTAAACAAGATCAAAATTCAAACAAAATTTGCTTCAATGTCTGAGTAATGAAGACATAAACACATTATTACCTGGCCACAATCATTACCAAGCAAACAAAAGAAAATGAATTTTTTCCAAGTAGTGTACTCCTCTTAAAAAAACACAGCTTACATAACAAAATAAAAAGAAGCATTTTCAACTCACAAATAATTTCTGAAATCATTGATTTATTTTTCATTCAATGCACGAAATGACGTCGTGCGATGGTCTAAAGCTTCCACAAAGCGAGTATCGACCGCGGCTAGCATCTACTGCGACTGGAATTGAATCGCAAAAGAGCTTAGTCTATAAAACACGACTTGCTTGCTTAAATAAGTGGCTTATGACTTACAAGATATTATTGTTATTTGTTGATAAAAAATAACAATGGGTCTAGTTCAATAATGTATATGTTGCTGGATGTTGTTTCTATTTAGGGTGTTAGTCTTGAATTCAAAAATTAGTTGGGTAATGACTGATAAGAGCTATTTCCTAATGAAATGTTGAATTCAAAAATTAGCTAGGTAATGATTGATAAGAGCTATTTCTTAATGATCTAAGAGCTTCATAAGTATTAGTTTATATGGATATAAAGGCTATTATAGGTGGTGAAATGGTTGATGTTGCACACGTAATTCTAGAGCAATGCATATTAAAATAATTATGGGAAGATGTGAAGGATGTTTGCTTTGATCTGTCTATACGCAAAGCTAAAAAAGGAAGGTATGAAGTACTTCTACCATATGAGATATTGAGTATGACTTTGAAGACTAACTCAAACCTGCAAGAGGCATTCAAGAAGCCAATGAATAAGTACTACTCTTGGGCAATGTTCATTATCAAGACTGAGTTGGATAATAAATTGTTCTTGGGGTGTAAAATCAGAAGAAAGAGACTTTATCTAATAATTTTCAAGTTATACAAGATGTTAAACCTAAACTGGATTGGTTTGACTTTGCTATGGAAAATAAATTTACCTTGCTTGACCTAAATGCAGGGATCTTCATTGCCACTATTAGAATTAAAAATTCATTTGAAAGCCATAACAGATGTTGCAGAAGGTGGTATTATTGTGTCTAGCTAATCTAAAAATACTTCTAATAATGTTAATGTTGAGGATAGAGTTAATATTGAGGGTTTGGAATCTGTTGACAATGATGGAGAGTTTGATTATGGCGATGAACATGAGTGGGATGCTGGATTGGGTGACTATCATTCTAGTGATCATAGTGGGCAAATTTAAATGCTAGTGATGATGAGAATATTGTATTAGTTACCTACAAATATAAAGAAAATTATGGTGGATTTTGAGTTCACTCATGATGATGTAAATATTGTGCTTAGAATTGGACAATTTTTCAAGAAAATTGATTAATTTAGAAAGGTTGTTAAAGTCTTTGAAATAAAGAACGGTTTCAGACTTAAAATGGTGAAAAATGAAAATAACAGTGTGACACTTAATTGTGCAGCTCTAGAATGCACTTGGAGGATACATGCAAATTTAAATTGGATCAAAAATATTTTCAGATCAAGACTCACATGCCTAAGCATACTTGTAAGACAAACAATGAGAATTATTAAGAAAACTCAACACGGATTGCAGTCACATTCCTCTATCTATTCAAAACTGACACACAACTCCCCATTGATGTGCTTGGCTCAGAATTTTTTAGAAACTATGAGATAAAATTTTGTAATAAGAGACTATATAGAGCCAATAATGTAGCCTTGCAACTGCTTCGCAAAATCAAAAAGTTAGCTTAACAAATCTTTTCAGATATATGAATGCTATTTTATCCTCAAATTCTAGTTAAATAATATCGTTAGAAAAAGATTGGTTAGATAGTAAGGTAAAATTCATAGCATCAGCCCTACCACTTATAAGTGACTATTGCTAATTCTAGTGGTTTGTTGGGCCAATCATTACTTCTACATACAAATCAAGTGTTTGCATGTCACAAATAATGAGTAAGTCTTTTAAAAATTAGATTAGTAACTTCAAAGACATGTTATTTGTGAGTATGTTTAAGGAGATTAGAAGAAAGATTATAATCTTGATACAATAAAGACATCAGCATGCCAATATTTGGCAAGATGAGCTACCTCGACTTGTTAGAAGAAAGGTGATGGAAGCAAAGGTTGAATCTAGAACATGGTCAGTTATATTTTGTCACAAAAAATCCTTTGAAGTAGTATAAGATATCTCTAAAAAGTTATTGTTGATCTAGGCACCAAGCATTGAGATTGTGGGAAGTTGGATGTATCAAGCTTACCTTGCAAGCATGTTATGTGTAGCTTTAATGCAATGAGACATAACGTAAATGATTATGTCCATCATTTGCTTTTATAAAAAAAAAAAAACCGCATTTAAGAAAACTTATTCTCACTAGCTGCATCTAGTGCTTGATAAAAGCAGATGGCTTTTACTTTTGCATGATAATATGTTATCACTATTTATCATAAGAACTGTTGGTAGGACTCAAACCAAGAGGCGAACGGAGGCTGATGAAAAAAAGACATTTAAAAGGAGCTCAAGTATAAAATACTCTAAATGCGATGAGTTGGGCCACAATATGGGAAGTTACAGAGCTGATGAAAGAAGTGGAAGAACTAAGAAATTTCTAAAGAAGAAATTCTATTAGGTCTTATTTATTTATTATTGATAATTTTACTGTATTTTGCTTTCATTATAAATTTTGTTATACTAATCCATTATTTAACTATCGACATATAAGGAACTATTAGGCTCTACTGCTGCTACTAGTTATGTTAATCTCACCCAAAATAATGTCTATAGAAAGGATATATAATCTGACAGCATGTTTTAAATTACATTCAGTTAGTGTATTAGTTTAATTAGAGCAATTTTTTTCTTTTTATTATTTAATACAAACTACAAGTTAAATTTTAATTTGTTTACTTTAATCATGAAGGACAATTTACTCAAGAATGACCAATAGTAAATTAATACATCATACAGCATTAAAATCATCAAGTTGTAATTATAGAGTGAAGACAACAAAAGCCAAGCTAGTCCCATCTAATAAATTTTTTTAAGGGATTAAATGATGCAAAACCTTAAATTGTAAGCATTAGAATGATGAAGATGTTGTATCATTCTTTTGCCACTCAGCTATAGATATAGGTTTGAGTTTTTGTATGTTCTGTACTTATACAATACTTATAAACACATATGCACACATGTTTGGCTAGGCAATGTACGCTTTATGTATGTGCTAATTGATATAGTTGCTGCTACTCTATACAATGATTATTGCTTATTTGTATTGGCTGATAGAATTCAGCCATTGATGACATTTGATACTATTATTATTGTTAGAATACATATAAAATTATAAATTATAGTATAATTGTGTGTGTCTTATTAATTTTGCTTATTGTCTATTGATCTGGTTTTGCTTTTTATAGTGCTTATTGTTTTATTATTGTAATGAATATTTGATATCAGTTATGAAGTTGCTTGAGCAAGGGCTTGTGTTTTTATTGTGATTGATGTTTTGTGTTATTTGCTTATTATTATAATTACTATATGTTAGTGCAGTAGTGCATAAATAGATTTAAGGAGAAAAGTAGCACAATATTAAAAACTTAAAATTTCATTGATATTTTAGGATCCAGCTAGATTTTGCCACATTTTTTAGAGATGGGTTACATAAACATTCTACTTTTTAAGTATTGATACATTGCATATGAAAAGTACTAGAAGCTACTCTTTACTACATTCTTTCATAGCTAGGATTGTATAAGCTATTACTTCTTAAGCATTAGTAGATTGAGTACAAAGAATGTTAGATTTAGGTACATCATCTTCACAACCCTTTTACCAAAAAACAGATTTCTATAATATCTTCACAATGGTCTTCACTTCCTTTAAATTAGCTTCAATAGCATATAGGGCCTTAAAATGCACAATTGCGGTCATATTTCCTTCAAACATAATTCTATTATTTAAATCATCCATTTCTGGTCACCATTTATAGTAAAGCTTGCGAGGGTTGTCATCTGATTCAAATATCTTCACTTCAACTTTCATACGCTTTTGGATATATGATTTGAAAACCTAATGGCCTTCAATTAACATAGTTACTCCAAGCAAGCTCATAAACTTGTTGCATGGTTGATTTGCTTGATGTGTTAGAACTTTCATAATCCATGGCTTCCAGGCAGTGTTTGAGCTTTATTTTATTGAATGATTTTGTTGATTAGTTAATTGGATGATGAGTTTGAAAAATTAACCCACAATAGCTTTTAAGAACAAGATTAAGAAAGTGTACTATAGAAGAAGAAGAAGAAGAAGAATGTGTGCTATAGTAATTTATTTAAACTGCAAATAGCTCTATTTATATGTCTTGCTTTTCAAAATATTATTTATTTATTTACAATGGTAATATAGGCAGCATAATGTTAATTTTTTTTTGTATGCAATGTAATTTTTTTTTATCTAATGGGTGTTTTGGTTTTTTATGTAAGTTGTGATTTTGATATAAATTCTATTACTCATCAGTTCGTCATGAGTAAAAATATATTTTGGCGACAATAGTATTTTTGGATTTTCTACAATCAACTAACGGTTCATGTATTTTTATACTAATGTCAGGGGAGGTCTTTGTAATTATGTGAATACTTTCTATCAAATTGTCAATGCACCAAACCTCAAAGTAGGTCCCTAAAAATTACCTTTTTCGGATCATATAAGTGTTGTTAAAATTGTATTTTATAGCCACTAGATACCAAGAACACAAACTTTCAAACCTATCTCGACTTCAACTCTTGATATTGATTACACAATAGCAGAGCTAATTGATGATAATCAGCAATGGAAAGAAACTTTGTTTAACAATATTTTAATTTTGAAGATGCTGAAAAGATTCTAAGAATCTAACTCCCAAATAGCCTAAAACCAGATAAAATATCATAGCATTTTGACAAGAAGAGACAATATTCAGTTAAGAGTGGTTATCGGATTGCAATGAAAATTAAGCATCCTGACATACCAAGTTGTTCAAAAAATACCTTGGGACAATAAAATGTAATTTGGTCTCTTAATATACCTAAGAAAACCAAGATTTTCATGTGGAATGCTACAAAGAATTTGCTTCCAATAGAAGCAAATTTGTGGAAAAGAAAAATTCTACAAGATCTAACTTGCCCAAGGTGTAAAATGAAATCTGAAGACATTATACATGTTGTTATGAATTGTAAAGCAACAAAAAAAAAAGGTGGAAGTTAACCATTTTTATCGAAGAAATGCTGTTTCTAGTCAACTAAGACTTGCTGGGGATGATACAAGAGATGGCAAAAAGGAGAAGCAAAGAGGAATTGAGTTTAGTAATTACTCTATGTTGGACAGCAAGATACATAATAAATGTTTTTGTGTTTGAAAACAAAATCTAAACCCTTAGCTCTCAGCAACCAAAGCTGAAAGGGCTGTTGAGGCTTATGCAAGAGTCAAAATGGCCAAAGTGAAGGCAGCAACAAAAACAACATTAGAGAAAGATTAAGTTGGATTCTTCCTACAAAATGATGCTTTAAAGTGAATATTGATGCTACAATTAATAGAGACAAACATCAAGTAGGGCTTGAGGTGGTAATTAGAGATGGAGATGGATCTATGAAAATTGCAGCTGTCAACGACAAGATATTTTATGGAAATATAGCTCAGGCGAAGCAATAGTTGTTAATCTATGAATGCAAATTGCAATTGAATCAAATTTACTCTCATTAATTATAGAAATTAATTACCAGGATGTGGTTAATTTTGTGTTACACAAGAAGAGCAGTAAAATTGAGATGTGTTGGACTATTGTTGAAATTCATGACAAGATGCACAGAGTCAACAACAAGGTTGAAATTCAACAAATTCCAAGAGATTGTAATGCTATTGCTCATACTCTAGCTAAAATAGCTTTAGCTAGCGGTGATAATTGTATTTGGAAGGGATATTTTTCCTCTCATATGATGTCTGTTTTTTCTAAGCTATCTTAATGAAAGTTAACTTTCTATCAAAAAAAAAAAAAATTGTGTTTTATAAATATTATTGGACCCGACTGTGTCATGGATAGCACTATGACAAAATTCATTTTGGACACTTGTTTACGCGTCGGCCTATGTTTTTAAGGCCTAATGACTCTAGATCCATGCTCGGTAAAGCCTTTTACAAAGGGTGGCGCGGAGACTTTAGAAACAGTATTGCAACATTGGCCCCTAAATGTTATATTTCTTTCCATTATGGCCCCTACTTAGCTGTATCTTTTTATGCTCAGGCCTCTCCAAGTTTTGTTTCTTTTCATTGTACACCCTCAATTTCTCAATTCCGGCGCTCTCTCTCTCTCTACATACTTTCCCAATTTAATAAATTTTCTTATAAGACTTGTATATTTTTCCTGTTTGGATTGCTTCTCATAATACAAAATCATTTACCCGTGACTTGTTTAATTTCTTATTACCACAAATGCAAGTTCTAGTCTTGAAGTTATAGGATTAAAGAGATTTGCTTGTTTTCGGATAAAATTTCTTAATAAAATTAAAATTGTATACAAGAAATTAAGAATTTTATAAAAATAAAAAAACGATGTTAATGTCTAGGTTAAGACTACAGTAGTATTTTACAGCTAACATATCTCATAACTTGTACGCATTTAAATAATTAAATTTTATGAACTTTCGTTAACTTTTTAATTATCTAATGATCTCAAATTTAAAGTTACTGTATTCTTGAATATCATAATCGGACCCGAATATCTAACCAAAACCTTGATAGTTTCATAAAATATCAGTGAAATTGATATAAACTTTGTCATCGATTACCAATGACCACGATCAGAAAACATGCTAAAATGGACTGTATTTTGATTTCCTTTTCTAGCTTTTGAGCAATGTCAACGATTGAAAAAGCAGAAAAGCCCTTGAAATGGACAAAGGCATCATTGCTGTGCTTAATTGTGTGGGTAATGTCATCAATCGATGGGATGAAATTTCTTGGCTTTTGTAAGCTTGCTTAACAAGACTAATCATGAGGGTTCACATTTTACAAAAAGTCAAAATAAAGAAAAGTGCCATAATGAGCTGCCAAAATTGCATAATGCATTGCAGGTATTATTAACTTTTAGGTAATTTACTATTGTCTTTTAAATTTTCAGATAAGTTTTTAGACATAGATTCAATTAACATAGTTAGATAATTTATTAGAAAGTCAATAAAATTTAATAAAATATAATTATTTCACGGTATATAGGTGGAAGGAAATCACGCACATACTATTATTAATAATATAATCAATAGGAGGGTAGTAGTTTTAGCCCCATAATTATATTGTAGGGATAAAATTTTTTCTCAAGTTTTAAATAAAGGTATGCTTTCTTGCTCAAGTGTGAGGAGTAGACATCTCTCGAATATTAGTGAGGGCTTAAAATCTGAGCAGTACTCCATACGAATTAATATAAACTAATCTCATGTATAATCTGATTTATAAATATCAATTATAATCTATGAACTGTAATTGAATAATAGTTTCATGTTTAAAAATATAATAATAATATAATCAACGTAATAGCATTAGCAATTCAACTAATATAGTAGACAAGACCTTGGTCGTCCAAATTTTATTTTATTGGACCAATTTTTACCAAGGTCTTGTCTAAAACTCCCATATGCTTCCTTTATCTCAATTAAGTTAGGTTTTATTCGACCAATTTTTTGACCAATTTTAAACTTCTTAGTATCCTTATTATGACCTTAAATCAAACCAACCAATTTCTTAGCTCATTTCAATTTTCAAATTTGTTTTCATCTCTCGGGATTCTTATGACTTGAAATCAAATCATTCACTTTTCATGTTTAATAAGGATGTGTTAAAAATTAAAACATATGTTTCTTTTGTTAATCAATTATTCTTACTTAAAAATTTTAATGTTTTCATTAAGTATTTCAATAGGAGAGATTCATTAAAATTTATCTTAATAAATATTTTTGATCAAATGATTCAACTACGATTATGCTTAATTTTACTTTGTTGCAATTGCGCTACCAAAGTTAAACCACCGAAATATTTGATAAATACTTATAACTTGAACTTAAGCAGCAAAACTTATTATTTTCTACTTCTATTATTTATACATCTATTGACACCTAAGCCTCCACTCCGGACGGGCTACAGATTAAAAACCGCATAAATACCCATAAATACCAAATGAAGCTTAAAAATTAATATCGGTTCATAACATTTCACACATGCTAGCGAGTAAAATTTCAATGTCTGCTTCTTCACCTCCCATCGCTCTCCATCTTTTTCTAGGGACAAATAAACTTTTGAAAAATTCTAATGAAAGAAATTCAATCTCGAATCAATGAATGTACATTTTTCTCCTGAGAATTTTGCTGGCCATCCTATAACATTTTGTATATATGCTTCTAAGTCTAAGTTTGGTAAGGGGGTTGGTACTAATTTGTCAAATTCGTACACCAAACACACAATCGTTTTATTAATTTGTCCGTTTTTGTCAATTATTGAGAGTTTCATCGGTTTTGGGGCCAAATTAATTTCAATGATTTTTACATTGGAACTTTCTGTTCTTAAAATCAAAATTTTAAATTATTTATTTATTTTCAATGAAATTAAAGGAAAGGAGACTCCAATCTCCATGGTGACATTTTTTAAAAATAAAATAAAATATTCCTTTTTTTTAATTAACAAGGAGCGTTCAACCTTATTTTCATTCCGAATGAGATAAATTTCAAATATATTTAATGATTTGTCTAAAAGAATATGTTAATAAAACTGTTTTCTATTTTTATTTTAAATGAAAGAATGAAAACAAAGAGGAGTTTGGTGACTTCACATGAACCAAATAATAAATTCACTTCATTTACGCCATTTGGCATTTGCCCGTGACGTCCGCCAACCGCCGCACACTCCCACCGGTTATAGCCGGTCATCCCTTTGACCTTTCGGCTTCATCTTTTTTCGCAATTTCACGTGCTATCCAAGCGCGTTGCGAAATTATCTTCTACTTCTCCCTTTTCCTAATTTTCGTTTGCTGATGGTGTCTCCTCCATGCAAGCATGAAGTTTACACATATCCCGTTATTACCAAAATTTTTATTATGGTAATTCCATAATTGATTTTTCATAAATTGAATCGAAAGATTTATTATTATAAGATATTTATATTTTTAATTTTATTTTAATATTTCACACATAATTTATTTATGGTCCGTTTGATATTGAAGTTAGATAAATGTAGTTTAAAACTGCAACATTAAAATATTTAGTAAACACAAAATACTGTAGTTTAAAAATTATATTGATATGATTTTTTATTTGTATTATGAAAATTTTATTATATTTTTAATAATTTTATCGAAATTATTATTTAAAAATTATATTTACTACATACTATTAACTGTTATTTTATAGTTATAATTTTTTTCACAATAACTATAACTTAAAAGATGCAGCATCTCAATCTCAAACGACTTACACAAATAAAATTAAATAACTTTTCTTTCTAACCCTTCAAGTAAGAATCTAACAAGGCTCATAGAGTAAAGCAAACTAATAATATGTGAGTTTAAATATTTAATTTTATTAAGTAATAAATAGAAAAAAATAAAAACATTCATGAAAGAAAAATATAAATAACTGAAGAAATTTCATGTAAGTTTAATAATATTTTTGCTATTTTATAACATTTGATCAAACTAAGCAAAATATAATTTATGACCAAAAAAGACACTTTGGATGTTCTTAAAAAATAAAGAAATAAACATAGTGTTTACATGGATACAAGAGTTTGTTTTTCTTCAAGCATAAATATTAATGGACAATTTACAACAATACATCCTTCAAGTTGAAGGCCTCTGTGTGCGAACACGTGCATATTGAAGATGTGGGATAAAAATACGACTTTATTCCAATAGAGGCAACATAATGAAATAAACAATGTAATAATTTTTCAAAGAAACTGACAAATGTAGGTATTGACATTCAGAGATAGCTTATTAATGGTCATACTTACACACTCACACTTGCTTATTAACTGTTAGAATTTGTCCAAAAAGTCAGCTCAAGATTCAACACTGAACTCAAGCCTTAAGTCACTGCTCACAGCTCACTGTCTTTGTCCAATAAATAAAAATAAAATATAGATTCTATTAAGACTGAGAAAGAGAAAGAACTTTCCTTTTTCTGTACTGCACTTGGCACTTTGCTTCGCTCACTGTTCTTCTGTATTTGAATTGTCCTTACTGACTACTTTTTATTTGAACTATATCTTCTTCCTTTCCCTTTGCTCTAGATTCTCTATCTCATGTTTATTTTTTGGCTTTGGGTTTGAAAATAAGAAAGAGAGACGTCTAGTTTTGAAATTTCAGAAAGAACCCATTTGTGGAAAAAAAAAAAGTGTTTACCGCTCATGTTTGTTGGTTCAAAGGAGACTCTTACTTCATTTACAAGTGATGGGCCATTTTGGTTTTTGGGTTTAGACCAATAAAGTCTCTTCCTTTATTAGCTATCTTTTTCTTCGTCTTCTTCTTCACGGCTTCACCTTGCATGTGTGTACCCACCACATTCAAATATCTGGTGTTTAATTTTTTGGATTTGGGATCTTGCTTATTGTTGATTCATTTGGGAAAAAAAGTTTCTTTTTTTTTGGGGGGGTTGTTTTGGGATGTGTGGTACTTGGATTGGTTTTATTTTAGGTCTCTTGATTTTGGTCGAGGGTGTTAATGCCTAGTGGGGACTTGAGATATCCTTTGGGAGCCTTACTGGCTGCGGCGATTCACATTCACTCATCTTTTATGGTAAGTGTTATTGCTGTACTTGCAAGTTGATGTTAGTTGGTTCTTTACTACTTTTGGCATTCAATTTCCTTCATTTGTAAGTTTTCTTTCTATATCGGGTGCTTTTATGAACATATTTAGATTAAACTAGTTCTTTGTTTTGGGGATTTGGTTTCAGGTGGGAATTGCTGATATCAATTTGAAGTCTTTGCATTGATGCTTCATCTTCAAGTTGCAAGTTGAGCGTTGGACGTTGTATTGGGCTGTGGGAATGTAAGTTAAATCTTCTTTACTTGGAATTCTTCTCGTATCTTTAAAGTTGTGCACTCTCTACAGTATCAGAGTGAAGTAACTCTATGGTTGTATTACTATTAGCCTTGTTTTAAATTGGAGTTTTTTTGGTTTCAGCAATGGTGGTACTGGGATTTATTCCAATGACTTGCCTCAAATGGCTGTTTTTAGCTTTCTTTGTTTGTTCATGTTTGGGTATCCAAACCCCAACTCAGTCTTGTGATCCAAGTGATTTGTTGTCTCTAAAAGAATTTGCTGGAAACCTCACAAATGGGTCTCTCATCACATCATGGTCTAATGAATCCATTTGCTGTCAATGGGATGGTGTTGTCTGCGGACACGGGAGCAATGGATTGATTGCTGGTAGAGTGACCATGTTGATTCTGCCAAAAAAGGGTCTGAAAGGGATCATTCCGCGTTCTTTAGGCCGTTTGAATCAGCTGAAATTGCTTGACCTTTCTTCCAATCATCTCGAAGGGGTTGTGCCTTTTGAGCTCTCAAATTTGAAGCAGCTGGAAGTTCTTGATTTGAGCCACAACATGCTGTCAGGACCAGTTTCGGGAGTGCTTGCTGGTTTGAACCTGATCCAGTCATTAAATGTGTCTAGCAATTCCTTCAATGGGAGCTTATTAGAACTTGGGGGGTTTTCAAATCTTGCCGTTTTCAACATAAGCAATAATTCATTCACTGGCAGGCTTAATTCTCGAGTCTGGAGTGCCTCAAAAGAGATTCTGATTCTTGATCTGTCAATGAATCATTTCGTGGGCAGTCTTCAAGGCTTGGATCACAGCCCCTCTCTCAAACAGTTACATGTGGATCACAATTTGCTTGGAGGTGATCTTCCTGATTCTTTGTATTCAATGTCATCTTTGCGGCAAGTCTCACTCTCTGGGAACAACTTCTCGGGCCAGTTAAGTGAGAAAATCAGTAATCTTACCAGCCTCAGACACTTGATAATTTTTGGAAATCAGTTTTCAGGTAAACTTCCTAACGTATTTGGGAATCTAACTCAGCTAGAGTTCTTTGTTGCACACTCAAATTCATTTTCTGGACCACTGCCTTTCAGTTTGTCTCTATGCTCAAAGCTCCATGTACTTGATCTTCGAAACAATTCTTTAACTGGTCCTATTGATCTCAATTTCTCTGGATTGTCTAGTCTCTGTACCCTTGATCTTGCCAGCAATCATTTTTCTGGGCCTCTTCCAAATTCCCTATCTGATTGCCGTGATTTGAAAATTTTGAGTCTGGCTAAGAATGAATTAAGTGGCCAAGTTCCTGAGAGCTTTGGAAAGCTAACATCTCTTTTGTTTCTCTCACTGTCAAACAATAGCTTTAACCACCTACCTGGCACACTATCTGTTCTGCAGCAGTGCAAAAATCTCACCACTCTTATCCTTTCAAAGAATTTTGTTGGTGAGGAAATTCCAGAAAATGTGGGTGGTTTTGAGAGCTTGACGGTTTTAGCACTTGGAAATTGTGGTCTTAAGGGCCACATCCCAGTTTGGTTGTTGAGGTGCAAGAAATTACAAGTTCTTGATTTGTCATGGAATCACTTGGATGGTAATATTCCTTCTTGGATTGGTCAGATGGAGAATTTGTTCTATTTGGACTTCTCAAATAACACTCTTATAGGAGAAATGCCAAAAAGCTTAACAGCACTGAAGAGCCTCATTTCTTTAAATTGCACTTCGTCCAACCCCACCGCTTCTGCTGGCATTCCACTATATGTAAAGCGCAACCGGAGTGCTAATGGTCTCCAATACAACCAGGCTTCAAGTTTTCCCCCATCAGTATTGTTGAGCAATAATAGGATAAATGGAACAATCCCACCTGAAATTGGACAACTGAAGCAGCTCCATGTGTTAGATTTGAGCAGGAACTACATTACTGGAACCATCCCTAGTTCCATTTCGGAGATAAGGAACTTGGAAGTTTTAGACTTGTCGTCCAATGATTTACATGGGTCAATCCCAGGATCATTTGAGAAACTCACGTTCCTGTCAAAGTTTAGTGTGGCAAATAATCACTTGCAGGGAACGATTCCAACTGGAGGACAGTTTTATAGCTTTCCTAATTCAAGCTTTGAGGGTAACCCTGGTCTTTGTGGGGAAATAGATTCTCCTTGTGATTCTATGCATACTAAGCTGAAGCATGCTATTCCATCTGGTTCAAACAGTAAGTTTGGTCCAGGCAGCATCATTGCCATAACATTCAGTATAGGTGTTGGAATCGCATTGCTACTAGCAGTTACTCTGCTTAAAATGTCGAGGAGAGATAGTGGTTGCCCAATTGATGATCTTGATGAGGAATTGGGTCGGCCGCAGAGATTATCTGAAGCACTTGCTTCATCGAAATTGGTGCTTTTCCAGAACTCTGACTGCATGGATCTCACTGTTGCAGACTTGTTAAAATCTACAAACAATTTCAACCAAGCAAACATAATTGGTTGTGGTGGATTTGGCCTGGTGTACAAAGCGACTCTTACCAACGGCACAAAAGCTGCTGTGAAAAGGCTTTCTGGGGATTGCGGTCAGATGGAGCGTGAATTCCAAGCAGAAGTGGAAGCCCTCTCAAGAGCTCAGCACAAGAACCTTGTTTCTCTTCAAGGATATTGTCGGCATGGTAATGACCGATTATTAATTTACTCTTACATGGAGAATGGAAGCTTGGACTATTGGCTTCATGAGAGTGTTGATAAGGATTCAATACTTAAATGGGACGTGAGACTTAAGATAGCTCAAGGCGCTGCTCGTGGATTAGCTTATTTGCATAAGGTTTGTGAGCCACATATAGTTCATAGAGATGTGAAATCCAGCAACATACTTCTGAATGAAAAATTTGAAGCTCATTTGGCTGATTTCGGTCTCTCAAGGCTGCTTCGTCCTTACGATACTCATGTCACAACAGATTTGGTTGGCACTTTAGGTTACATTCCTCCTGAATACAGTCAGACATTAACAGCAACATGCAGGGGTGACGTTTACAGTTTTGGTGTCGTTCTTCTTGAGCTTCTAACTGGTAGAAGGCCTGTTGAAGTATGCAAAGGAAAAAATTGCAGGGACTTAGTATCATGGGTATTCCAGATGAAGTCCGAAAAAAGGGAGGTTGAAATTATAGATGCATCGATATGGCACAAGGCTCGTGAGAAGCTGCTCTTAGAAATGCTTGAGATTGCCTGTAAATGCATAGACCAGGATCCAAGACGGAGACCCTTCATTGAAGAAGTTGTTACATGGCTAGATAGTATCGGAACTGTGGGTGCTTAGCAAAGAAATTCGATACTGTGTTTTCTTTTGTAAGTTTCTTTTCTTGTTTGGGGAGGTATAGTGGTATACCTGTAAAGCAACAGTATGTTCAAAGGTTGGGGTGAAAGCTTGAGCAAGTGACTTGGTTTCTCATAAAACAATTCGTTACTGCTCTGTACCGACGGATAAATGTTGTATACAAAGCTGTTTTGGTAATTTACGCTACTTATAATAAGCAATATGAAGTCTATAGAATTTTTTTATTTTCCCATCTTACCTCTTCTTGCAATTAGGATGAATGTTTTCACTATATTAATTTATGTGCTATTAAAATTAATATATATATATATATATTCTTATTGTTTTCATAATAGTCTATAACTTTCTTATAAAATTTTTTTTCTATTGTTATTCTTTTTTTTAAATGTACTTTTATTAATATTTATTATAAATTGAATAAATTATATTAATAAAAATTAAAATAAAATAATTTAAGTATTCAAAATAAGAAAATATATGTTTTGATGTGAATAAAAAATTAATAATAAGATATTTTTTAATATTTTTTTTTTATTTTTAAAAATTATATTTATTATATTCTTAAGGTAAATTATTGAGTAAATGATCAACCACTTTTTTTTTTCTTTAAATATATAGCGCTAGGGAATTTTTGAATATTGTAAAAACTATAAGAAATAGGTGGTAAGAAAAAAGTGACAATCTCTCGTTAAATTTTTCCAATGATGTATTTTTGCATCTTAATAATATTGAATACATATGAACGATGTGCTTTAGTGGCCTCCTTGAGAGAGAAGGTAAAATTTCATATGTTCAATTACAAATGTTTTATGGATAACTAGGAATTATTTAGTTCGATTGACAAGATTTTTGAGAAAATTCAAGAAATGTTATGCATTAAATGTGAATGATTTAATGATTAAATGATGAATGTAGTGTGAATTATATAACCTTTAGAATAATATTACATATTTTAAATTTTTTTATATTTAATAATTATTTCAAATGATGTAGTATGATAATATAATTAATTCATTTAGATTTTATAATAAAATATCAATTAATTAATAAATATCAAATTATTTGAGGTAAAAAATTTAAAATTTTGATAATTACTTTAATTTTCAAATTTTTGAATTCTCGTAGAGCTTAAAGTTGAAATGGAAAAAGGTGAATGTTTTAAAATCAAATATATAAATTTTCTTCCTTCCTACCAAAGCAAGGTACTTAGGACTAGGTTTGTTTTAGTTGAATAATGGCAACATTGAAGAAAGTTTTGCATAAAAAAGATGCTTTTGCATGTTATATTTTATATTGATTTCCTTTCTATTAGGTTTGTTTCTGGTATCCTGTCAATCAAGCAACATTGAGACGAGGAGATGATTATTTGCCTTTTGACTTCGTTGATATTAATTTGATCTAAACCCTACCAACTTTGAAAACAAATACACTTGTGCAATTTATCATTTTCAACGTGCATGACTGCATGAGAATCAAACAAATAATAATGCCAAAAGCAAAATCAACAGTCATACCTAACCAGCTTGAAATCTGGACGGAATGAAACCTGAGCTGTTGAAAACTTTAGTCTATGGAAATAAAACAAATTATTTTCATATTATTTGAAAACTGTTGTTCCCTAAAAATCGTCATTCGGTTCGAAGTTCTAAGTCTAAACCATAAGGTATATGTGGTTGACCTTAAGTCATTAGACAAAGTCATTTATTTTAGATTGTGGTTTGGAAGAAATGAATATATATAAGTGAAGTCTAATGTACATTGAACTATTAACCGAACTATTAAAGGAGTGTTCTACTGATAAAAGAATTATTGTAAAATTGATTAATGGAGAACCTATAACTATACAAGTCCATAATTAAATTAATTTTTAATATGATTAGTATTTTCGATCGGTGGCAAACTCTAGTCCAAACCTAATAAGCCTTCTAAAAATCTTAATTTCGTCCTACGGTAAAATTATTTTCATAAATCTCGTTACTTGATAGATAAATAAGAAATTCAATTTTTAAAATACTCGTGATCTCTTCTAAAAAAACCTTCTATCTTCTTATCATTATCATTTAGTTTACAACCATATTTTATAGTTGTATTAACCTTACAACACAAATATTGGGTTCTCCATTATTCATTTTACGTAATTTGCTCTTGCATCACTATTTATAGGGGAAGCTCTTTTCTCTAGAACATCAAGTATCAACAGTTGCTTGAGTTAGGCCAACGCTAGAATCAAAGTTACTCTCCGGACTATATAATAGAATCAGACGGATCATAAACTAAGCCTGAAGTTCAATCCAGCCCAATCATATCCTACTAAGGGTGACTTTCTAGGGAGTTTGATTCACAATAGTTTCTAATTACAAAGAAAATTATAACTCTCTCACTTTGAGCATTCGAGAACGTGACAATTTTAAGGAACTCAAGAATCAGATGAGAATTCCCTTAAAGAACACATAGATTCATTCAGTAAAGGGCGAGCATGCTCTGCTGAAAGTTGTGACAACCTTGGAGTTACTGGCACCCCTTCGTTATCCTTATAAAACCATACTTTAAATTAAATTTACAGTTAAGGACAAATAAGAATCAAACACATAATATTTTTTCTTAAAAAATTACTTTATTCATAATCAATCTTTTTTCATTTATTTTATAATTTCTACTTATTACTTCTTACTAAAATAAAATTGTACAAATTTAGAATAATCTATTATTCTTTTCATATTTCTTATTAATTAAGTATTTTTATACTTAAGTTTGTTTTAAAATTATAATATAATATGTGTAATTTAAGCCAATGATAAGCATTTAAAAATTCATCAACCATAAAAAAATGTAGGAATAATATGATTGTAAGAGAAATGAAAAATTAAATGCACAATGCTACTTTGAGTTTGAATAATGAAAAAATTAAATAAAAAATAAAAGTATATTTTTAAAATAAAATAATATAACTGAAAAAGAATTTCATGAGAAGATTAGAAGGGTGATAATAATACAACTCAAAAAATTTACTAAAAGAACTTTTCGGTATAAAATTCAAGAACAAGCCCACCGCCATTGATGATCCGAAAAAACAAGTGGGACATTCGATTAGAGCCCAGCCCACTTCATACATTGACGTCAAAGGCTGGAAAATTCTGTGATCCTGAATGAGCGGTCGACCGCGCGAATAAAATTAATCATCTGAACATAAAAAAATATAAAATAAAAAAATATTAAACAACATGCACTGAGAAACTACAGTAGTTAGTCAAACTAGACCTGTGATATACATGTCAAAATTCATTCCACGTGTCCATCAATAAACATACCACTCTCTTGCATTTGTCACATCGCATTTGCGTACAGACGTAGAAAAAATGGAGCACTATTTTGGGTAAAAGGGGTTACCATTAACCTCTCTAAGACCTCACCAAAACACTCAGCTCAGTGCCATTCCTCTTCATATGAGCGTGCTCAAGTTTATTAATATACCCTTATCTTTACTGCTTCTGCAATTTCTTGTTTTTACTAATTTTAATTTTAGAGAGCATCTACATTTATATTTTTTCCCATTTATTTATTAGATTCTTAAGGTGAAGAAAGGAAAAAAAAATTACTTGTTAGATTTAGATGTGCACATCTTCTTTTTCTTTATTTGTTTATTTTTCATAATCTAGTGGTTGATTTTAGTTTTGTAAACTTATATGCTACTTTCTTGATTGCTAAATTTAGCTGCGTGTGTGTTAGGCATATTGTAATTTCTGTAAGTTGTGTTTATAAGAGATCAATTAGTATAAGCAAATATAACTAGTCTTGGAAATGATGAAAGATAGTTAATTGTTGATTTATTGCTTGTTGCTAATTAGTTTAACTGATAAAATCTCTTGTCCTTGTATCTATAGTTCGAATTTAATTTAATTTTTTGTTGGTACATAACGTTCTTATGTATACTCATTTGTAGTAATGGCGTTCATCAATGAGCTTAAAATGCAGGGTAACGATGCAGTGGCAGATTCGACAGACCATACAGCTGGGACCGAGCCCTCGAGGGATGCCCGATACGATGCAAAGCAAGAAGCATTAGACGTGGACGAGGGCAGAGCAAGTGTGGTGACAGAATTTGTAGCTGATAAGGTGAAAGACGGAGCAAGAAATGCAGTGGAGACAGCGGAGAATGTTGGGGACACGGCGAAGCGGGCAATGGATGGTGCCTGGAAGGCAGCTAAAGAGACTACTGAGAAGATCAAGGACGATGCGATTGGTGGTGATGATCGTGATCATGATCATGATCGCATTGACAAAGATCCTTCAGTGTTTGAGGCTAAAAAGACTTCTGATCCTATTGACACACAAGAGTATAGAAGTGTTGAAGATCTGAGGAACAAAGCCGATGGGTATGATGAGGCATCTGATTGATGATAAGCAATTTAAAAGCGCTTTTATTTAGCAGCTCTGAAATGCTTTTATCTTTTGGGCTATGCATGAATAATGTGACATCCATGGTCTCTTTGTTGTAACCGTAGAAGTTTTAGGTTTTTTTTATGCTAGTTTTTGAATCAAATTATGGGTATGAATATCTTCTATTAATTAACACATACACTGCTTACGTAGAGTGAACAAACAAATACAGTTGAATGCTTGCTAATAAATTCTTACACTGATAATAAATAAATTAAATAAATTCTTCTTAAACTTAGGAGGAAATTAATAAATAAACTCTTTGAACACTCATTATATATAAGATTCAACTTCAGCAAAACCACTAAACCTAGAACAACCCAAAATAATAATAATAAAGGATCAGCGCTTAAAGATTTGAGATCATTATAATTTTAAAGATCTTATCTCGGTTTGGTTTTTGATTATCAACTGAAAGCGTGAGATCATGAAGTTCCCCTTCACTTGTTGTTTTGACGCAGCGAAGCGAGTAGGTAAATACCAGACGGGGTAGTGGAAACTGGTACATAAATATTAGATATCGTCTTGTTAGTAGGTCAAGTCAATGCAATTAAGTTTCATTTTAATTGAAACAACAAGCCAATGCAATAAAGTTACATTGTAATTGAAACAATATAATGAGATTTTGATAACTGAGTTACATTTTAATCAGATTTTGATAAATAATTTATGTTCTAATCAATATAACTCAATGAGATTTTAATATCTACATTATATTATAATCGAAACAACGTAATGAATTTTTGATAACTAGGTTATATTCTAATGGATACATCTCAATGAGATTTTGATAATGTTTTAGATGAGATTAGATAATACTCTCAACTCTATAAGAAATACTTTAATATATAATTTTAAACAGCTTATGAAAGAGAAGTTTTTATTGAACAATTGAACTTCAACTAACAATGATATTACATTCCTATTTACAATAAAGTAAACATTCAAGTTAATTTAAAATGAAAACCAAATCATAATTATATCAAGGCTTTTACTAAGTTACAAGTGTTGGCCTCATTTATGTTACTAACTTTTACATAAATTTAATGGGTTGTAAGTTATTCGTGTTGTAACTTAGCATGACCCTTATATCAAAAATAAAACATATAATACAATTCACACTAATTAAAAATAAAAAATATCAAAACAGATGAAATCACAAAATTTTAAAATCTTAAAATGACTTGCTACATCATTATCATTGTTGCCATATACAAAATAGCATGTCTTCTCGACTTGTTGGAGAGAAAGTGGAATTTGGTACGCTACTACTTGTCCATAAATAGTAGGGGATAATTACTAAAAACAGAAAGATCGAAAAAGGCTACAGGAAAAAATAAGATAAAAGGAAGAAAACAAAATGCAGGATAAAGCCAAATGAAAAGATTTTAAGAAAATTTGAAAAAGGCCAATATATATATAGTTGGTGGCATCGCCAATTCTTTCGTGATTTAAAGGCATTGTAAAATTGATGCGATTCGAAACTCATATATCTTATCATTCCGAAAAGTTTTATTATTTTAAAAAATTTTACCACTTGAACTAGTCGATAGATAGAGGTGACACATGGGTTTATCATGATATAAAGGAAAAGGCAAAAATTTGGAGTTAACAAATGAAGGTATCGATGAGGTTTCTAACACTTGGTGCTTTAGAAACAGGAAAATGATGAAGAAGGAATTTTGGACCAAAATCCAACTCAATAGTGAGAGTGATAGGCACTTGAATCATTCCAAAAATTGGTGTGACATGCCCTTGTGTTTGTTTCTGCATGTGTATCAAAAGAGCGACGCGGAAGAGTGGGGAGTTTAAAGAAAAGAAAGTTAGATGAACTTGCATGGACCCCTGGTGATAGATTGATGGTGGTCCTATGTTTGGCAGAATGATCAGTTGCTATAAAGACGTTCTTTTTGGGGAAGTTTTACTGCCATATTAGCTAATCATCAAGCCTCCTTTTTTTTTTTTTAACTTTGACTCCACATAATATCACATTCTCATTGCCCAATTCTACTACCACGTGTATTTCCTTTAAGGCGCTTTTACAAGAAGCAGTTATGTGAAAAAAGTGTTTTTCTCTAAAACAGTGTCATTGAAGTTAATAATCATTCTAGGTGCAGACATTCACAGTTTTTAAGTGCGGACTAAACCTTATGTAAGAGTGTGGACTAAGCCTTTATGTAAGGTTCGTTTACAACACTAAAAAAATACAGACGTCCACACCAGAAGACTCGGAAAGTTCAATCTTTGTGTTCCATGAAAAATTAAGGGCGTGTCTTACTGCCTCAATGGAATTTGAATGAGCGAGTTGTCTGGAATTCCTGTGTTTGAACCACGAGACAGTTCTAGTTACTATTATCTTCAAAAGTACGAAACCATGCATCTCAAATGTTTCGAAGAAAATATATGGACCCATAAGAAAGAAAATAAGCCAGAAAAATGTGGTGGCTGATTCAGCATTAGTTCTGAAAGTTTTCATTCAATTTCTACGACTACAAATACTGGACCTACAGAAACCCTCTTTTAAGTACAGCAACTGGCCCCTGTCCCTCTTGTCTCTCTCTCTCTCTCTACTTCAAAGATTTTGAGTTGTAGGTATCCACTATAAACTTCGGTACAATGTTCCATTATAATAGCCATGTGAAACCTTGTGTTGTGTCAATGTCAGTAATTCATTCTTTCCTGAGTATCTTTTGTTCCTTGCACTGTAAAAGTAACTTGAGCATAGTTCTTTAATCAACTTTTGGTTTGTTAAATAAACATTGGTGTTTAAGTTCGATCTAAAATTTCATCAAAATCTCCTTAAAGGAAAGGTTTCTTGTTTAAGATAAGAGGGCAATCTTAAAATTTATCCAAATGAAATAAAATTTGATGGATACAATTGACGGAATCAATACATACATATGCATGAAAACATAAACTTCATTTTCATCAAAGCAGCTGCTAAGTTCACATCTACCAACGACAGAAGAAGATAAAGTCGATGAGGGGGAATAAAGCATGTACTAAAGACTCTTGATCTATAGGCCATTTGAATATAGAAAAGCATAGGGCACTCTTCTGTAGCACTACTTGTCCAGCTCTAGGAGGAGCAGAATTTTGTGAACCATTAGTGCTGTACAGGCCATTGAGGAATTTGATGTCTCTCTCAAGGCTCTAGTGGCAATGAGAAAAATCACTTTTCCAAGCATTTAACTTCTCAAGGAAGTTTATTTATCATTCCCATTTACCTCAATTTACCATTTGCATGATTGTTGATGTGCAAAAAATGGGGTACAGGTCAATAAATTCTGTGAGAAAGTGTTAAAGCTAATGCATCTATCTTTATGATTTTTGTTTCTTTCTTCAGGTAATTGTTGTACCAAACCACGTGCTGGATCTGTCCTAGTACCAATTGTAAAAGGACAGTTTCATAAAATGCTGATAAGAGAAATTTACAGTTTCTTTACAAATCTCTCTCTGCAGCTGGCTAATGTTCTGCACTGATTAAGTGCACCCAGAATAGTATCAATGTCTAACTTGTATAAAACTTGTTCAGAATTTTGCTTGTGTTCCTTGTATTATCCATTTACCAGAAGTCTAAAACGAAATCTTATGTCCTGAAATTAAAGAAAAATGATCAATCAATAAAATTTCTGAAATTCTTGAATTCTTTATCATTTTCAGGAGAGTGGACCACCTAGGGTGCTAATTATTGATGTGCCTAGCTTGGCACAAATATCAGGTGAAACTCAAAGATTGAACCACTAACATCAAATATTAGGCTTAAGACTTCTGGCAATAGCATGTCATAGCAAACCCAATTAACAAATTTTCTTTTAAAGCTTCTAATCATTTACAAACAACAACAAAAGCAGGTTGTGGTCCTCCTCCAATCTTTTTCGCCTTTTCCCTTTCACTCATTTCATCGCTTCTAGTTCCCCCACTTTTTGCTTCAACACTTCTCATCATCAAATTCACTTCCATCGTGAAAAAACACCTGCTATATCAATGGATGCTGCAACCCTTGAAGCACATCGCTTGCTAAAGGAAAAGACGATTAAGGATTGCTTTCTTGAAGACGATATGGACAACGATATCGAAGAAGAAGAGGGTGGTGTCGATTGTTATGCAGACGATGAGAGAAAGAAGAAAGTGACCGGAAGAAGAGGAGGGCCTGGTGGAACTTCACCGCCTTGTTGTGTGGTGGAGAAGTGCGGAATTGATCTAACAGACGCAAGGCGATACCACAGGCGCCACAAGGTCTGTGAAACTCATTCCAAGGCTCCTGTTGTGATTGTTGCTGGACTCAGGCAAAGGTTTTGTCAGCAATGCAGCAGGTATCAGGCTTACGGATTCCTTGCTAGTGTGATCAGCTTCTGCTTTGATGTGTTTGTTAGAAATCTTAAATGTGCTTTGACCACTCCAAGAAGCTATATCTTCAACATTAACTGAAAAAAATCATGCTAAATGAATAAGTTTTAAGTGCTAACATAACGGTACATGCTTCAGTGCTTCTTGATTCTTTTTCAAAAAAACCACCCCTACCAAGAATGTTTTCAAAAACTTCCAAGGCTCTCTTAACTAATTCCGGATTTTAAGAATGTTTCGGGTTCTAGATTGTAATCTCTCTTGCTTTAAATTGCAGGTTCCATGAGCTAACTGAATTTGATGAAACAAAAAGGAGTTGCCGTAGGCGTTTGGCTGGACACAATGAGAGGCGTAGGAAGAGCACAGCCGAAACAACTGGCGAAGGACCAAGCTGCAGAGGGGTTAGTCCTCAGTTGGACAGTCAGTGCAGACAAGCTGACGAAAATAATAGACTGCAGATACCTATCCAAGGGAATAGACCGTATAATCGTTCCTAGATCAAATAAGACTGAACTTTCTGCATTGCAGGATGCTCCCTCTCTTCTGTCATCCTAAGGCTCCTTTAGGGCCAGCTTCTAACCAACGTATCTAGGCTATGCATGAAGTAGAATTATCTGTGATTCTCCTGGTATGATGAACCCTTTCAATAAATTGTTACCAAAATAAAGACTTCCTACTAGTGGTGACTGGACTTAAGAGTTTGTGTTCTGTTATTCTATGAATTTCAATGTTACTATCCGAAATACAAATAAATTGTCCACTCCAGACTTCAATCGTTATGGATACTGTTTGATGCTGAACTCGAGTTCAAGGTTTCTTAGTTCCTTCAAAATTAACAGGGATCATAGCTACTTTCATCAATATTTGAGCAGAACATATCATTTCAGACCTGATAATTGAGTGAATGCAAGCAAATATCATTGTTTGCAGTTACATTTTTAAAGTATTTGCGTGGCTACATTTATGCTTCAGGAACTGTATAAACAAAGGGAAGCAAGTCGGTAGCATTTTTCTATAAACATCTAATAAGAACACAAACAGGTTTCTTATATGGCACAGCAGATCAGCATACTGATGAACGTTCACAAGTATACCATGGTCAACAACAACACATCACTGAAAATAGTTCTCTGTGAAAAGGGAGAGGAATCCCATCAACTATTATCAGTTAAACTTTACGACAACACAAGAAATGTCATCTGAGCTATTTCTAGCAAGTGCTTCTTCAGTAAGGTGCTTTGCTGCTGACCGAGCATCTTTTACATTCTTGATGGCATCTGCTGCATCTTGGTTCGACATAACTTTCCATAATCCATCGCTTGCCAAGATAATAAACTCTGTATCATTGTCAATCATCTCCATCACCACATCTGGTTCAGAGCTCAGATGCATTTTCAAGTTCTTGTCACCAAATGCCCTTGCCACTGCCAATTGTCCATCAACACGTGGAACATCCCCTGAATTTGTAAAAGAAAATTTGTCATGCTAATGATCCAACACCATGTCTACAAGTAAAACAACCACAAATCCCCACACAAGCAAATGTTTCCAGGTAAACAGAACCATCTATCATATATTTATTTTCACAGTTATGCAATGGCAAGTCATCTCAAATGCTAAAAAAGCCTTGAGGCGTTATCATCCAGGTGGAAACAGAACAAAATTAGCTGGTCTCTAGGTAAAACTGGTACCTGGAAAGTTTGACACAAAGCCTCCTCTGCCTTCAATATACTCCTTTTCTGAGCTTGGCTCATGATCAACTGACAATTGTTTTGCCACACCATTCTTGCATATAACTGCCCGAGAATCACCAACATTTGCTACTACGAGCTTCTCACAATTGATTAATATTGCAGTAACTGCAGTTGAACCACCTTTACCCAAATCAACTGCTTTCTCCAAAATAGCAGTATCAGTAATACGGTAAGCTCTCCTGACTGCATTTTCCGGTTCTTGCCAGAAGTTAGGCTGATTTCAGGAAAAGGGGGACAAGAATTAAAGATATTAATTCACATATGTAATGTTTAAACAGCAGAGCTTACAACTAGATAGATCAATACACTAAAATTAGAACTAAGATATGCAAATGTAATCCAATCAAATGAATCAGAAATACATGATGAGACATTATTATAGAGAACTACCAGTAAGCAAGCATGAAAAGATACTACATTGGAGTAATGGATATTATTTAATGCAAGTTATACTATGAAATGAACTGATGTGGCATTTCTACAATCCATATAGACAATGGCTGCTTTCATCCCCTTTCTCAGCTCCAAAAGAGAGATAAATACAGTTTAATACCCAGTTACAAGGAACAATACATAAGTCGAATTGCTACTCCAAAAGCATTTGCAATAAGATTTTAGAAAGAATAAGTTACCTCATTTAAGATATTCTCGAACAAATGTGTCCGCAGAAAATCAGGAATTTCATGGCTCAGGTGACCATCAAATATTGCAAATAAACCCAATTCATTCTCATCAACTTGCTTAAACTGTGCAACGACATAATCTTCCATAGGATGACCCGCCTTTCCCTTTACTAAGTGGTATCCATGAGTTACATGCTTTTTCATCTTACTCTTTCCTTTTCCAGAATCAGGAGATGAGCCCAATACTTTCTCCTGCAATCATATAGCTCCATAGATGCAAATGCAAAAGGGGGAAAAATGTTGACAATACAAAATATTGACCATCCACTACTTTGATTTGAAGTAAGACAAGGTAATGGTGATTGAAACATACTGCTTGTTCCTTCGTAAATCAATAATAAAGATGAAAGTAAACAACTTATTCAACAATATAACCATGTTAGTGCATGATCAATCCACCTCATAAACTAAAAATTTGTCCCCTATGTGACAACCCCATTGGTATAACCTTGGATTCTAATTCTCTCACGCACATTTCCGGGGGCATTCCTTAATTTGGGTAAACTGGGGTGGGAAGCCAGTGATGGAATAGGGGTGTATGTGGCATCCCCTCGTCTAGGATAGAAGTGTAGCCTTAAAAAAATGTTATCTGCAAAGATAAACTAAGTAATCAAGATAAACCGCCACTTTCCACAAATACAACTTTTCCATTTTCCTCAATCCTCCGTTTCATTGCTAAGCATGAACCTGAACCTATCTTAATATTTAATTCAACTTTGTACCTTAGCGCTCAAATTTTGAATCACTGACTTCCCCAACTCTCAGCTGAACCAGATTTTAACATTAAGCGCATTAGAAAAAAAAAAAAAAAAAGAATCTTTTGCATCAAGAAGGTAAATTACAAGAACCCGGTTGGTAATTACCATAGAAAAATCTACCCATACAGTCAAAAACATGAAAAACAATGATGCCATGCCAATCTCAACTTGATGCAACAAGTGGGTGTCTATGATAATGAGAATTGTAATGAAAGATATAATAATACCTTCATCTTATTCAAGATTTCTCTTTTACCAGTCATGTCTTTTGCTGCCTTTGTGTTTCTTTATACGCGTGTGTAATGAAAATAATGGGGATAAACACAGACACAGTGGCCAATAAGGGGAGGGAGGGAGGAAGAAGATGAGAATCCTTTAATGGTTGACACGACTACTTTTGCCGCGTTCTTCGCATGACGCGTTGGCTTTTCTCTGTTGTTTATTTTTTTTATTATTATTTATCATTTAACCCAAAATGGAAATCAATAATAAATGAAAGAGAAATCTCATCTTTCCTACAACGGGTTTGGTACGACGCTGAAGTCATTGGCCATACAAAAATAAATAGAAAGCACAGACAACGAGCAAATGATTATGGCGAAAAATTGTGGTTTAATTTTTATATCTTCGCATTATGTTAAAATATTTTTATTATTAAATATATATATATTTTTTAACAATAATATCTTTATTACAGTATCCTCAATCAGATAAATAAAAAAATAAATATTAATTTATACTAAAATAAAAAAATAAATTAAATTAATTTTTTTATTATTATTTAACATTAAAAATAAGATAAGATAAGTGACACCTTCTCAATTATTTATGTATCTTGTCAGAATTATTTATGTATCTTGTCTTTCTGACACGTTTGTTTGTCTTGTTTTATAACAAGTTTAGTTGGTAACCCTTTATGTATTCTTAGTTCTTTGTTTCGATATCATCTTCCTATTTTCGATATCAACAACAACAGCAATTTTGGGTTTGATGTATGTAATGCTTGTGAAAGCATGTCTATTGAGGAAGAAGAGGAAGGTAGATTGATTGTTGGATGAGATGATGCTGATGAAGGTGGAGAATCAAAGATTGATTTTCGACGTTGCTTGGTGGGCAGATTCTTCATAGATAAGGTGATTAATTTATCTATCATGAAGAACACTATCTCATACAGACATTTGTGTATCGCAAGTAGGATATATTTTAGATGACATAATTTTAACTACAGGTGTCTGTTTTTTACGTATAATATATCGTTTCGAAGCTTGCGATGAGACGAACAAAACTTAGAATGGATAAAATTATTTTGGCCCATGTTTGACCCAAAAATTCTTTTTCTTTCCTAGTCGTTTTTAGATTTTAAGATTTTTTCCTATTTTTCTTAATTTTTCTAGGATTTTTATCTTTTTTCTACAACTCGGATTTGGCTTCCATTTTCTTTGCCTTTCTTATTTCATATAGGAGAATTTTATTATAAGATTATATTTCAGATTTGCCTATTTTGGTAAATTCGCGATATTTAGGCTTGTTATAAAAGGGCTTCAAAACCCTAGTTTTATTCATTCACTTTTTTCTTTCAATAAAATTTATATTATTCAGAAACCTTTTATTTCCGTTTTAATAAATATTAAGCTTCCGTTTTGTCACTATGGCATACTTACGATGATAGGAAAATGCGCTTGCATTAAAGACTTGTCATCTACTCTATTTCTATTTATATTTCCACAAAATTGGCATTAATAGAGTGTTAGATTCAGGACCATGGACTTTTGATGAGAACATTTTAATTGTGAAAAGGTTGGAGGAAAACAAACAACCAGAGAATGTTCCTCTATTTCATACTTCCTTTTGGATCCAAATTTACAATCTTCCTAGTGGCTTCCTGTTAGAGAAAATAATACAAAATATTGGGAATTATATCGGCACCTTTCAAGCCTCATATGAGAACATTCTTGTGGGACTATAGAGAAACTATATGAGGATAAGAGTTTCAATTGATGTTTGAAAAACTCTTAAACTACGAATGCAACTCAAGAAAGTGAGTGGAGAATGGATATGGATTGATTTCAAATATGAGCGCTTGAATGTATTTTGTTTCATTTGTGGGATTCTTGGCTATACTGAAAGACAGTGCCTGATGTTATATGAAGGTGCAGCCGAGGTAGTTAAATTTTATGGTCAATGGTAGGGCTGGGCAGAACCGAACCGAAACTGATTTTTTTTCGGTTCGGTTCGGTCTCTGTTTGGTTTTTTTAAAATATAAAAATCGAATAAATAAAAACCGAACAGAACCGAATAGTTCGATTTAATTTTCGGTTTAAAAATTAAAAAATTCGAACCGAACCGATGAGAGGTATAGTTTGGTTTTCGGTTTTCGGTTTTCGGTTTTCGGTTCAAATATTTTAATGAATATTAGTGATTAATGAAATTAAAAATTTGTAGATTTATATGAGAGGTATAGGGTTTCAAATATAAAAAACTGAACTGTTGAGAAAAATTGAATCGAAAAATCGAATCCGAATGAAAAACCCAAAACTGAACTGAAAAATCGAAACTGAATCGAACTGAACTTTCGGTTTCGGTTCGGTTTTTATTTTTCATAAATATTTTTAAATTTTTTTAAATTCTCAATCCGAACCGAATCGAATTTTTTAATTTATTATAAAACCGAACCGATGCCGACCCCTAGTCAATGGATGAAGGTGCCGAGCAGAAGAAACATGATGAACTCTAAGGAACGATGGTTGAGATCGTCACTGTCAGGATTGATTGATGAGAAACATGAAAATTGCTCAGAATCAGCGGTTGCTATAGCAGTTGATCTCATAAGGACCACAAAATCCAAAAAAGATTTAAGTAAGAGCAGTGATAGGGGAGAAAATAGTGGAATAATGAACTCTCTTAAGTTAACTAAAGTGAATCTGCCAGCTCGATTTTAAAATCGTTCTAATGGAATAAAAATAGTGGAAACAGCTATTGGAGTGGGGTTGTCAAAAGGAAAGTAAGGAGGAAATGGAACTTAGTACTATTGTTAATGATGCTAAGAGAAGGAGATCTTAAATTGGGCTACACGAAAATTTAAGCCTTGATGTTGGAGTGAATCCTCAATTAATAGAAATCACAATGCTTTCAAAAAATGGACCAGCGGTGGGCTTTGTAACTTAGGCCCATCGAGATCAATAAGTATTCTAAGTTGGAGCTATCGTAGGCTGGGCCAACCACGGATAGTTCAAGTTTTGTTAAAGCTAGTCAGAAATAAAAAAGCCTTCTTTTGTGTTTTTAATGGAGACTTTAAATTGTATGAGTAATTTAGAGAGTCTTAAATCCAAACTAGGATGGGCTCTTTGTGGTGGATAGAGTAGGCCGAAGTGGTGAGCTTGCTCTATTTTATAAATTAAGTAATCAAGTTAAGTTGTTGAGATACGGTAGAAATTTCATTGATGTTGAAGTTAACGTCATTGATTGTGGTCGGTGGAGATTAATAGGGTACTATAGCTTCCCGGAATGGAGTCATAGGCGTGGGTCTTAGGACTTATTGCAAGTTTTTGCTAATTCTTCATCTCTTCTTTAGGTTTATATAGGTGATATCAACGATATTTTGACAGCTAATGAGAAGCACGGAAGACATGATCATCCTAATTGGAAATTTCAAGGTTTTAGAAGCACCATTACGGATACTGGTTTGATTGATTTGGGCATGGAGGGCTTATTAATTTACTTGGGAGAATCTAGAGGCACTATTGATTGGGTAGAGGAGTGGCTCGATAGAATTTTTGCTTCTAATGATTGCTGCCATCTTTTTCATAGGGCGAAAGTGTGGAGTCTGAAAGCTACTTGTTAAAACCATCTTCTGATTTTTTTTTAATCTCAATCCTTTGATATGTATTCCCAGGTTCAAGCGTTTTAGATTTGAGAATCTATAGTTGCATGAGGCTAATGATCTTGATGTTGTTCACAATAACAGGTTTCTTCTGCTGGTAGCCCTATTCAAATCCAACTCTCAACTTGTGGAAATGCTTTGCCTTAGTAGGGTGTTCATTTAGCTCTTGATTTTTATAAACGAATCTCGATGTGTAAGCAAAGAACGAGTGTGCTTCGAAGTCGTCAAGTTCAAGAAGATTTGGATTAATTCATTGAGGTTAGAAATTGGTTCAATAAATTGCATCACAACCACGAAATGTTTTGGAAATAGAGAGCAAAATCGCTTTGGCTTAAAGAAGGGGATATGAATACTCGCTATTTTCATGCCACTGCATCAGCGAGAAAATAAAAGAATGCACTTGTGAAACTTCGTAATAATCAAGGGGATTGGTGTTTAGATCCGAATGAAATTGATAACATGATTTTGAAGTACTTCAAGGAGTTATTCACATCTGATGGGAATATTGGTGATTCTATTCTCAATTGTGTAGAGACAAAGGAATAACAAGACCAAAATTTGATGTTTATGATGCCTTGTGATGTAATTGATATTAAAGATGCTTTGTTCAGTATGCATCCAGATAAATCCCCAGGCCTTTATGCTATTAACCAGCTTTTTATAAAAAAAAAAATTGGCATAATGTGGGTGAGGATGTAGTCTCAGCTTTCTTGAATTTTATCAATAAATGTGATTTTCCTAAGGGGTCGAATGATACTTCTATTTTCTTAATCCCAAAGAAGTCGCATCCTGAGTACCTGTCAGATATGAGGTCGATTGCTATTTGTAACGTTCTATATAAGACTCTTGCCAAAAATGCTTGCTAACTGAATGAAGGCGGTTCTGGACACTATGATATTAGAATCCTAAAGTGCATTTGTTCATAGGCGTGCAATCATAGATAATATCCCTATTTTCACTGAAATCATTCACTTTATTAAGTGCAAAATGAAGGGCAAGAAAGGGGTGGCTGCCTCAAGATTGATATTTCAAAGGCTTATTACCACATCAAATGGGAGTTCCTTAGATCCTTACTGGTAAAATTGGGTTTTGATGAAAGATGGATTAAGCTTATCATGCTCTGTGTGACCACTGTTAATTATAATTTGATTCGAGGTGGCACGACAATAAGTCCAATTGTACTTAGTAGGGGGCTTCACAAAGGTGATCTATTGTCTCCTTATTTATTTATTTTATGTGCAAAGTGGCTGAGTTTGTTGATAAGAAAGAATGAAAGGGCTGGTTTTATTCACAGTGCTAAAGTGGCAAGAGGTGCTACTATAGTTTCGCACTTATTTTTTTGCTAATGATTGATTTTTGTTTTTCAATGCAAATCAGTGAGAAGGTAGCTTTATAAAGAATATACTTGTTATGTATGGAACAACTTTAGGGCAAGTAATAAATTTCAACAAATCATCAGTTTCATTTAGTGCTAATGTGAGTGAGGTTGATGTTCGACAGGTTTATGATATTTTTAAGGTTACAGCCACAAAAAACTATGGTGCTTATCTTGGCTTGCCATCTTCAATATATAGAAGGAAGAAATATGTTTTGAACTTCATCAAAGATAAAGTGTAGAATCAAAAAATTCTTTCACAAGCTGGAAAGGCAATTTTGTGGAAAACATTAGCCTAAGCCATGCCTAATTAAGTCATGAATATTTATCTTCTCCCTCTTGATCTTTGCAGAGAGTTGGAAATCATGATGAACTCTTTTTGGTATGGCAGTGAGCGTAATAGAGGTGGTGGAATTAATTGGTTGTGTTGGGATACTTTATGCAAGTGAAATTTATTGGGGGCATGGGCTTCAAAAAGCTTCATTATTTCAATTTAATAATATTGGCGGTTGTTATCTAGTCCAAACTCTCTTGTTGCCAAAGTTCTTAAGGCTCACTATTTTCCTAAAATATCATTTGTTGATGCTTGTGTGGAACACAATCCAAGCTATGTTTGGTGATCTATTATAGCAGCAAATAACGTGGTTATTCAAAGCATCCATGTTCAAATTGGTAACAGTCAAAGGACTTTAATTGGCAAGGATCTGTGGCATTCTGATATAAAGAATGAATTTATTACATCTTATTTAAATGAGAATATTGCAACAGCTCGAGTTTGTAGGCTCATGGTCCCTCATCATCGCAGTTGGGATTTTAATGTAGTGAATGATATTTTTAAAAGATGGGACATAGACTTTATTTTACAAATTTCATTTAGTACCCGTTGGGACAATAATTTATGGTATTGGTTAGCTAATCCTCGTGATTCCTACACTGTTCGTAGTTGTTACAAGTTACTGGATCACATTTTGATTGCTTCAAACAATAATGTATGGCATCGAATATGGAATTTGAAGGTACCAGGTAAGGTGAAGAATTTTATTTGGTGTGCTGCGATAAATGTCCTATCTACAGCCGACAATCTTATCCATAGAAGAGTTAAGGTTTTTCTCACTTGCTACATTTGTAAGGCTTCTATAGAGACTCTATCCTATGTGCTGTAGATTTTCAGGTAAGGTGAAGAATTTTATTTGGTGTGCTGCGATGAATGTTCTATCTACAGCCGAAAATCTCATCTGTAGAAGAGTAGAGGTTTTGCCCACTTGCTCTATTTGTAATGCTTCTATAGAGACTATATCTCATATGCTAGTGGATTACAATTTTGCTAGATCATGTTGGATTTCTTCCCCAATTGGTTATGTTGGGCAGTGTTCTTCCTTTTTTCTTTGGCTTGAAAATGTGCTTGGCCGTTGTAAGGAGGAGGATTATGAGCTTGTTACAATGATTTGTTGAAATAAGGATGGTGGAGAGTCAACTGTGTTAAACTCTACTGGTCAGTTTCTTTTTCATTGGCAATCAACAAGGAATCAAAGTCTTTTTTGTACTATGCCTAGCAACTTAGACCAGGGCTTAGTTTGTTGGGTGAAACCTCAAGTGTGATGGCTAAAGTATAATGTAGAATTTGCTTCAAGGGGTACGATTGGCTATAAGGGTGTCGTTCGGCATTCTAACGGTAGCATTATTGCTACAAAATGTGGTTATCTCTTTGGTAATTTTGGTGCTAGAGAGGCTGAAGCTCTTGGTGTGAGCAAAATTCTCAACTAGCTTAAGGAATTGTAGTTTCCTCATGTTTTTATTGAGATGGACTGCCTACAAGTGTACAATGCTTTTGTTGATAAGTTTCCTAATCCTAATGGCTTTGGTTGGATTATTGATAATTGTAGAGCATTGGCTATGTCTGTAAGAGAAGTGATTTTCTCTTTTGCTAGACAATTTGTGAACACCACTACCCATGTTATTACTCAAGTTGGGGGCTCTTTGTCAAGTCGAGAAGAGTGAAGGCATATTCCACCTCGGTTGATTTATAGTCTGTATAATTCTTCTGTTTAATTGAATTCTAGTTTTTCAAAAAAAAAATTAAAAGTAAGTAAATGTTTTATTATATTATTTTAATTTTAAGGTTAATTTGATAACTTAAATTTTTTTATAAATTATTATTAATAAGACAGCAAGTATTAAAAGTAGCTTTATGATAGTTGATATTAATTTGTTTAGGGTAAACGCTCGTTTGGTTATTAGTTGGTATTAATTTGTTTTGGATAAATACTCATTTAGTTGTTATATTTAAACTTAAGTATTTATTTAGTCATTATGTTTGAAAAAATACCACAAGATACTCATATTATTAAATATGTTACCCTTACTTTTTCTTTCCTTTTATTATAATAGCTTTCCAACAATATTGTTAGAGACATTAATGAAAAGAAAAAAATAATAACTTATCAAAATAGCCTTCAAAGTAACATAATAACCTATCCAAAATTTTATATTATTATTTTACTTTTAAGAAAAAAAACTTATTAATTTGGTAAATTATTTTTTTATAAAGTCATTATTAGTAAGATTGTTTAAGGATATTAAATATTGCTTTAAGTTGGCTTGTATTAATTTATTTATAAATAATTATTAGTAAAATTGTTGCATGGATACAAAAATACTAGTTATTGTTGGATTTTTAATAAGTATTATTGGATCCTTAATCTAATGTTAGGTTTATATATGAATAATTATGTATTGCAAACTATCATATAAGATTAAGCCTAATTAAAAATGATCTAATATGGTTTTTAGTAATTTGGACTTTAATGTATCTAATAGGGTGTCAGTCTTTAATATGTAGATACTAAAATGATAATTTCTATTTCTATGATGAGTTGAAATAGAAACACTTAAAGGCAACAAAAAAATTGTCTATACAAGTGATTATGGTCTCCAGGTCACTCGTATTGTTTTTTTTTTTTTATATATCTCATCATCAAAGAGAGAGCACAGATAAAATTAAAGGATTTTCTAGGAAAATGTGCTGATCTGGAAGGTTAACCAAATGACCCTAGAGAGCAATTCACCTTTATAGATTTAAGTACGCTTTCGCATATTTAATTATTGAGTCTTAGTAATATAAAATGAATGTTCATGGATTATAGGTAATGGATTTTACCAAAAGTTTTTATTGTTATTTTTAACAAGTAGTATCAAAGCTATTTCATATTGAGTCATTGAAAATCTAATTTATTTTTTATCAATAAATAAATCTTGGGTGTTCTCAAATTTAACAATTCAGATATTATTGAGTTTGAATAAGGTTTAGGATTAAAATTCAAAAATTAAAAATAAAGAAATATTGAAATTATGAAAAATTTTCTTGAATTTCATGTAGTCAGCATCAGCAATATACATATATAAATTGAATTTCAGTCGATGAGATGTCAATGGCATCAACCATCAAAAGCAGCACACATTCAACCTCACCCAACAATGGAGTAGCAGCCTTAGGTGATCCCAACAATGTGTTTTGATGCACAAGCTAGTGGTTCTCATGAAGTTGTGGCATACTATGGCTGTTAGACAATGTTAAGATTGTAGATGGGCAAGGCATGGTCGTTAGGCTATGCTAGTACTACAGTCGCGACCACCGAACTGTTTGAGTTAAAGCGGAAACCAAAGGAAAAGAAAAATAAAAAAGAATTAGGGTTTTTTAGGAGTTGGATTAGAAACCGATTCTGGTATACTCAAATTGGATGGTTTAAGAACAGGTCAATTTGACCCGATCCAACAATGAACCAGTCGATGGTCAACTATTAACCGTTGACTTTTACCTTAATTATTATTTTCAAAATTTTTTTATATTTTAAGGGTAATCTTTTGGTACAATTTTAAATTCAAATATTAGTATGATAATATATATTTTGAAATAAATAATTAAAGTAACATATCATCGAATTGACCTCTCTTGTGAAAATTAATTGGTTTTGAAATATAAACAGTTGTGTGTGTACAATTTTGTGAATACTGATCGGCCCAAAGAAAGGTTTATATTTAACGAAATTGCATATGCACCTGTGGTAATAAACACGTGATGATTATTCGGTTTTATATGTGAACAATAAATCAACCCAAAATGAGGAGAGATATAAAAAGGTGGGAGAAATCAAATCACATTTGTATAATGATCATGAAGAAGATCATTCCTGTAGCGTTCAGATGTTATATTCAGACATAGATAACTACGGCTATAAAGGTCCTTGCAGAAATTTTAAAAAGGTTTTTAATGAATGAAATGGCAAAAATATATACGCTTTTGACAAATCTTATTTCAATGAGGTATAAGGACAAGGACAAAGGCAAAAAGTGAGAAAAGGGTAAAAAAAACAAAACAGCAAAATACAACATCACAAAGTAACCAAAAAAAAAAACTAGATAATCCAAAAAGTTCTAGTTGTTTCTTTTACGGAGCTGAAGAGTATTGCAACTCTCGAATTCCATAAGCTTAAAATTAAGGAAATTATGTTTTATTAGAATCTATAATGGCATTGTTACCCTTGTTAATAAGGATTGTTAAATCCATAATAAAGATTAAGTAGTAATTTTGGAAAAGACTTATCATTTCCTAAGTTAATAGGTTTCCAATGGTTCCCTATAAATTCATACTTTATTTTATCCTCTCTTCCATAACCCTAAATCCATAGCGTTCTTTTATTCTCTCAACTGCTCATCACTCTTTTCTCATGCCCTAAATTTTGAAATCTTACTCAGGAGAGAATCGTAACGGTTGGTAAGTCTTGCTATTCATATACTCTACTAGATTTCTTATTGTTGTGTTCTATTGAATTTGCATGACTTTAGAAAATTTCAGGTGTTTTGTCATTGTTTAAGTTGTGTTTGATTTGAGTTAAGAGGATTAGTTATTATTGAATCTTGTTATTAACCGAAGATATAATAATTATACTAAATAGTTTCTGGACAGCATGGATATCTCAAAATTAAACATATATATTATGAATGATTTTTAAGAAAAGTCTATCTTTTTCAAAACTAGACATGAAAGATTATTGAATATTTT
This sequence comes from Murraya koenigii, assembly GCA_025617385.1. Classification (NCBI taxonomy): domain Eukaryota; kingdom Viridiplantae; phylum Streptophyta; class Magnoliopsida; order Sapindales; family Rutaceae; genus Murraya; species Murraya koenigii. The sequence goes on along the minus strand of CM046817.1, from coordinate 16,431,947 downwards.
TTTTTCATAAGATTTAACTTCGTTTTCAATTTTATATGTATTTTCGAATCAAACACTGTTGCACTGGAAACCTGCAATTTTAGCAGAATGACCAGATTCAAAAATTATTTATGGTAATAAAAAACTTGAAATATTCTAAAATTTTAAATAGAGCTTGTTATGTGTCTAGTATTCCTAATTTTAATTTCATAATTTTTTGACTATTATATAATTTTATAAAAATCTCGGAACTTATTTCATTCAGTTATGGCATTATGAAATAGTTTCAAATTTGTCAAGAAACAAATAGTTTGAAAATTTTTTTGGAATTGGATCTTCTTGAAAATTTTACATGAGATACCCATGGATGTCTGAAATCATTCTGTAGAATATTATATCATTTTCAGGAGTTAAAATTCTAAGATTTGGTATGAATTAGATAATTAGATTTTTAGAATAAGTTCTTAATAGATATACTTGTATTTGTTTAAAGTGTTGAGTTGTTTGAGGCTCTTAGAGGTTTAGAAGTATGTTTAATCATTTTTTTCTTATCAAGATAAGTAACTTTGTTTCTAATGTATTGGATATTATGATTATTTGGATATTGTTATAAGTATATGTGCTTTTATACTTCGTGAAAGATTAATTTATTTTCATAACAAATTAGTTTATGTAAATGTTTTCTAATTTGAAAAAATATGTTATTTTTATATTATCTTTTTAAGAAATTATTATAAATGCTTTTAAATATGTAATTTATTTTGTTACATGATTACCTTTTATGATTTTGTTCATTAAGTATTTTACAAACCTAAATTATTGTTATGGACATTTATGAATCTGATACGAATTTTTTATGCCCATATGTGAGTTAGATTATTTATAATTATACGAGGGCCACCCCTTGAGGGCTAGAGTATCGTAAAGTGCTACATAGAATGCAAAGTGCCACATATAAGTCACTACATATGAAAAATTAATTTGAATATTTTGGCTTATTGTCCATAGTCATTCTGATTCTAATTATGATCTTATAATATGATATATATCTCCTAGACCAGTACTAGAGTTCTGTTCTAAGTGCGCACATGATATTTTGATTTTGTTTTTGCCTTGGTCATCGAGAGTATAGGTGACACTATATGACATGAGCTAATCTTTTGTTTACTGTGTAAAGGTTATATGATTAGCTTTCATAATCAATTACGCTTTTGATATTCTGAATTACAATGAATTTATGTCATCTTATTGTAATATGTAGGTTTTATGAAATTTATGATATACAATATATGCTTTGATAAAAATAAGCCTTGCAATATTTTTGGCACCGATAAGTCTAATGTATTGGTAATGGTTTTACTTATCGAATTGATAGTTCATCCTACGTCATTACTTTTTACATATTAAGTATCTTGTCGAAAGGTTTGCTTATCATTGGAGTTAGAGATTCGTTTCCTTTAGCTAGTTGAATAAGAAAATGATAAACTCATTTTTCTTTTAAGTTTGTTATTTTATGAACTCATAATTGAGGAGTCTTAAGACTTTTTAGTATATTTATGTCTTCAGGAGTGATTATTTAGTATGAGACATATGGATTTGTGGATTTATTTAAATAAAATTTTAGGTATTTCAGTTCGAGATTTTTATATGAAGATTTCGATTTGCAAGTCCCTCCTTCATCGCATGTTCCGCACGTGTTGGTTTTGGGGTGTTACAAGCATGGTTTGATTTATTCTGAAGTTAATTTAACTTTGGTACCTAGAAATGTGGTGAATAGATTCAGGTGCAACAACTCACATCAGTAAGGGCTGCTTGAATTGTTGTAAACCTAGTGATTGTGAAAGATACATCCATGTGGATGATGGCAAAAATTTGAGGTATTTCAATTTGAGATTTTTATGTGAGGATTTTGATTTGCAAGTACCTCCTTCATCGCGTGTTCCCGCACATGTTGGTTTTGGGGTGTTACAAACATGATTTGATTTATTCTAAAGTTAATTTAATTTTGGTACCTAGGCAAATGTGGTGAATAGATTTAGGTGCAACAATTCACATCAATAAGAGCTGCTTGAATTGTTATAAACCCAGTGATAGTGAAAGACATCTATGTGGGTGATGGGAAAATATTAGAAGTTGAAGCTATTAGAAAATTTAGATTATTATTGAAGATTATTGTTGTAAACCCAGTGAAAATTTATATTATTGTTGTAAACCCAGTGATGGTGAAAGACATCTATGTGGGTGATAGCAAAATAGTAGAAGTTGAAGTTATTAGAAAATTTAGATTATTATTGAAGATTGGATTTTATTTAGATCTTGATGAAATATTTATCATTCCATCCTTTAAACAGAATTTAATTTTTATTTCAGCTTTCGACAAATCATGTTATTCTTGTCATTTAGAAATGAAAATTTTAGTTTGTTTTATAATTTAAAATTAGTTGGTTTCAGTTCTTTATCAAACAATTATAATTTTTCTTTAATTAATACGATTGTTTAGTTAATGAATCAATGTAATTGAGTACATGAGGTATAAAGAGAAAGTTATTTATTGAGAATTTGGTTATGTTATGGTATAAGAGATTGGGTCATATAGACTTGCATCAGACAAAATTCTCGACCCCTTAGATTTGATAGATTTTGATATTTGTGTTAACTGTATAAAGGATAAACAAACCAATAAAAGAGATTTGAAGCCAAAAAGGACTTTAGATGTCTTAAAACTCATCCATACAAATATTTATAGGTCATTTCCTACGGCTGCTTAGAATGGTCAATAATATTTTATGACGTTCATAAACGATTTTTCTAGATATGATTGCATATATCTCCTCTATGAAAAATCATAGTCCTTAAATATATTAAAAAATTTTAAGGCTAAAGTTAGGAATCAACTCAGTAAAAGAATAAAAATGTTAAATTTAATTGTGGTGATAAGTACTATGGTCAATATGGCGATTCAAGTGAACAACATTTAGGGCCACTTGCTAAGTTCCTAGAGTAATGCAGTATCATCCCATAGTCCACTATATTGGGTTCGCCTACTATGAATGGTGTTGTTGAAAGATGAAACATGATGTTTAAAGATATAGTGAAGAGTATGATTTGTCATTTTACTTTACCAGAATCATTCTGTAGAGAAGCACTTAAGAATGCAAAATATATCCTTAACAGAATTCTAACTAAAGTGACTGCCAAAACCTCTTATGAATTTTAAAAAGGTAAGAAGCCTTGTTTAAAACACTTACATATTTAGGAATGTCCAGCAAGGCCTTATAAGCCTAATGAAATGAAACTAAACTCAAGAATGGTGAGTTGCTATTTTATTGGATACTCTGAAAGATTCAGGGGTACAAGTTTTATGATCTCATGACTAAGTTAATTTTTGAGTCAGGAAATACTCAATTTCTTAAGGATGTCAAATTTACTGGGAGAGATATAGTTCGAGAGTTTATTTTTTATTAGAAATATATTGATATTCCCACAGGTGTTATTGACATTGATTATGTCTCATTTCTACCTTTGTCCAAGACACAACAGATCAAGATAATGTTAGAAAATTTTTCATATAATAAATTGTTCTAAAAGAACAAATTCTACTATCTTAAGAATTTATGCCATTGAGGAGATACACTAGAGAAATAATAAGTGCAATGCGAAATGATAATCTAATAAATTGATATTTCTCTAACAATATAATGTAGACATTAGAGTGATAAAAGATTATCTAATAAATTTTCGTCAAGCTATGAAAAGTTCTAATTCTAAGAAGTAAATTGATGCCATGAATGAGGAAATAAAGTCCATGAAGGATAATGACATATAAGATCTTGTTTTATTACCATAAAGTAAAAAACTTATTGGTTACAAGTGGATATTTAAGATAAAAAAGAATTCAAAAGGCAATGTAGAAGGATATAAGGCACTTCTTATTCTAAAAGACTTTACATAAAAAAAAGACATCGATTATAAAGAGATTTTCTCTCTGGTTTCTTCAAAAGACTTTCAGGATTATAATAGTATTGGTGACGCATTTTAATCTTGAGTTATATCATATGGATGTCAAGACAAGGTTTCTCAATGGTAATATTGATGAGATGATCTATATAGTGCAGCCAGAAAAATTGTGTTGGGAGACCCAAAGAATATAGTTTGCAAACTTAAGAAATCCATCTATAGGCTCAAGTAGGCATCTCGACAATAATATTTCAAGTATCATCAAGTAATCATCTCATTCATTTTTTGATGAATTTGATTGATAACTATATATAACTTAAATTCTGTGGGAGCAAGTATATATTTCTAGTTTTATATCTCAATGACATTTTGCTTGCCAGCAATAATATAGGTTTATTACACGAAACTAAAAAATTTCTAGTTAAGAATTTAAGATGAATGATCCTGGTGATGCCTCTTTTTTATTAAGCAAATGGATATATCAGAATCGTTCATAGTATATTCTTGGATTAACACAAAAGAGCTATATTGAAAAGGTTCTCAAGAGATATGGCATGCAAGATTGCAAACCAAAGATACCTATGTAGCTAATGGAAACAAGTTTAGTCTCAATCAGTGCTCTAAGAATGATTTTGAGGAAAAGAAAATACAGAAAATTTTCAGCAATAGAAAGTCTGATGTATGCTCAGGTTTATACACGATTGAATATTGCGTACGTTACTAAAATGTTGGGCAAGTATTTAAGTAATCTAGGAATAGACCATTGGAAGGCAGCCAAACTAGTATTATGGCACTTATAAAAAACAACAGACTACATGCTCAAGTATCAGAGGTCGGATTAGCTTATGATCATTAAATATACTAACTCTAATTTTACTAGATGCCAAGATAGTATGAAGTTCATAATAGGCTACATCTATATGCTAGTTAGGGGTGTTGTTTCTTGAAAAAATACTAAACAATCTATTATACCCTCTTCTACAAAGGCAGTGGAGTTCATAGTGTATTATGAGGCATTCAATTATATAATGTGGCTACGAAATTTTGTCATAAGACTGTGCATAGTAGATGGTATTGATAGATCATTCAGATTATTTTAAATAATAAATCAGCAGTGCTATATTCTAATAAAAACAGGAGCTCAATGAATTCAAAGTATATAGATATCAAGTTCATAGTTGTTAAATAAATAATTCAGAATAGACAGTTATCTATAAAGTTCATTAGCACAAACTTCATGATTGTGGATCCGCTTACTAAGGGATTGCCACCCAAAATATTTTATTAGCACATTACTCGTATAGGTGTCGTGTCATTGAAGGACATTCAATTTTAGTTGGAGTTTATGATTTTAGATGCTCTTATGATATAGACACTTTTCAGTTATTTCAGTTTATAGATATTTAAGATTATTTTCTGCAGAGATAAATTTTTAATTTATTCACACGCTGATTTTGGTATGGTTTGATCTTATTAAGGCTTAAGATGGATCAATCGAAAATAGGCATGTTAAGATCAAATGGCATGACACTTTCATGTTACACACCCACATTATGATCCATGTCATTCAGTTGTATTGACATAGTGACCATTGATGGGTTGAGTTATGATAGTTGTAACAAAGACGCTTTAATCCTATGTTGATATGATTGATGGACCGGATTAGTTATAAATATATTTCAGTAATGACGATAAGGTTGAGCTTATACAGTTATTTTTGCAAAGCATAATTATAAAGTTGAGCATATAGCCTAAATAAGAGATTGTAAAATTTTTAATCCAACATTGTTGGATCCTTAAACCAATGTTAGGCTTATATGTGAATAATTATGTGTTGTGGATTTTCATATAAAGTTAAGCTCAATTAAAGGTTATTTAACTAGGTTTTCAGTAATTTATACTTTAACGAATCTAATAGGGTTAAGTCTTTAATATATAGAAACTAAAAGAGTAATTTTTATTTCTATGATAGGCTGAAATAGGAATATTTAAAAGCAACATAAAAATTTATCTATATAATTGGTTATGGTCTCCAAGTCACACACATCGTTCTATTCTTTTCTGTTATCGCATCATCAGAGAGAGAGCACAAAGAAAGTTAAAATGATTCTCTATGAGAACTTATTGATCTAGAAAACTAATCACATGACTCTAGAGAGTAATTCAACGTTATAAATTTAGGTACGATTCCGCAAATTTAATTATTGATTCTTGGTGATACAACATGAACATTTATGAATTATAAGTGATGAATTTCACCAAAGGTTTTAATTATTGTACCTACTAGTTATTTTGTACTGATATTTATTTATTTATTAATATGGTAACAAATAATTATTTGTTAATCTGCTAAAATTAACTTTTTTAAAAGATATAATATATTAATTAATATTAAGTATATTTTTACAAGGATATTATTATAAAAGCTAAGAAAAAATAAATGTAAGAATATAACATATTTAACTCCAAGGTTGTTTTGAGGCTTATTTTTAAATATAAAGATTAAATATGTACTTCAATCAAAATATAGAGACAAACAAGTATTTATCCAAAAATTACATCTTGTTTCAATTCTATCTAGGATAACTTCTAATTGGCTCCTTGTGAATTAACTATCTTCAAATCAGACACTTTATTTTTTACAATCTTTGTTTTTGACAATTTTAGTTTATTCCTAATTTATTAAGAAGATAATAAAAAAAAAATCGTCCATCCACCTCATTTTCCCTTACCATTTGAAAAAGAAAAATAATAATAAGGGAGTCTTTAGGGTTTCAAAAGTAAGAGGGATAATTTCAAGATATTATAATTTAAAAAGAGTCAATTCACGAGGGATATAATCTGAAACTTATCAATTCTTTTACATACATGTAACAATAATCTTAGTATTTCAAATATCTCTAACTTTAGTCTCAACTGTTGGATAATTTATAAAATTATATTTTAATATTTACAATAAAAATTGCATTCGTTATTATAGTTGCATAGGTACAACAGTAGAATATTTAATAAAAAAACAAAATATTTAGAAGACAAACCTATAATATATATTAGAATTTGTATTTATCATAAACTATTAAATTTTATGAGTGAAGATATTTGAACTCATCTAAATTAATTTTATTACCATAATACCCATTTGGTCATTTATTAAAAAGGACATAATAATATCATTAAATAAAATATTTTAATTACTTTCTACAAAAATCTCTGCCAAGAGTCGAACATTATTTTTGCAACATTAAATATAATTTATCATAATAGAAAAGAAAAATCCACTTATCGAAAAAGAGTTTAACCATGAAATTAGAACTCTAAAACATAAAATTAAAAAGAAAATGCTTGCGATAAAGTTTACTTTTGGGAATATATATATATATATTTACTATGCTTGAAGGATTTTTTTTTTTTTTTTTTCAAATCTCGGGTAACCACTAAATGAGTAATGGATTGCAATTTGTTGCAGTTTCTATTATTTTTATATTTTTGTTCATGATGTTATAACTGAATAAGCAGCAGCAACAAGAGACATGAGGTGAAACTCTATTTGCAACTCTTATATTTTTTTCATGTTCTATGAATGGTTTTGATCATTGGAGAAAATAAATGTTGTGTATGCTTTTGCAATGCTTAATTAATGGCAAATTGTTCTATCACCACGCATCTGCAGTCGTTCTTGTGATTTCAATTGAGAGGGAAAAGTCCAGGGAGGGAGGCCCTCTCTTTCCATTTTCTGTTTTATTTTTCAAGAAAATATTAGCACAAAAATTTATTTAATGAATATTATGTTTGACATTTAAGATGGTTTGTACAGTAAAATATTAATTTTTAAATTTTAGTGATGGGTAGATTTAACAAATGGGTAGAGAAAGTATTTTAATGAATTCAAATAATTTCACTCAAATTTTATTTTATTATTATATTTTATTTTTACTTATAATTTAAAAATTACAACACTTTACTATCAATCATTATCTTAACAGAATTGCTCTATTTGTTACGGCAAAATTGTGATTGCCCTCATTCTAAATTAAATTTAGCCCATTTCACCGCCTATGCCTATCATATTTGGCCATTTAAGCTACCAGTATAGTTGCATGGAGTGTGCAAAACAAAACTGCTAGTTAATGACACGTGTGCAGTATTAGAGATAGGAAAGACACGTAGTCGAGTGGTGGAAATTCATAGGAAAAACAAAATATATATTTTTTTTTTCGAGTGTACAAAATATTGACGATATTTAGAATTAGATCTTTTTTATGATATATACAATTTGTAATCTATTAACATTTACACCATCTCGGTAATATTAGAAATCTAAAAACTCTGCTTAAATAACTTTGTTATGGTATGTATGGAATATGTATGTGTTAAAATTTTAAATCTCACCTTACACTGTAGGTGAAAAATTTAAATCCCCGCTCACATTTACAAGAGCACTAATAGAATTAGATTTAGACTCTCACTTGTGGAAAATTGAAATTTTATCCTCATTCAATTTAGGTTACATAAGTGTAAATGGCTTATGCAATTAAGGTCTTACTGTATTATATTAGTTGTAATATACAATAACCTAAAAATAATTTATTTATACCTTTAAATTATTGGTACTCCAAAAATTTAAAGGCCGTAAAAAACTAATTTTAAATCAGTTATAAATTATAATTAATTTAACTTAGAAGCTACGGTGCAATCAATATATTAGTACAGATTTATTCATTTGTGCAAAATGAGTAGGACAAAAGTATTACTCTAGCAAGGTTCACTTTGTATTTCATGCATGGAGCAATTGAGGAAGCAATTGCTAATTGCGTTGGCATTAGTAGCAACACAAGCATGTGCTCCATTTTGGGTTAATAGAAAAATGTATTTGTAGCCATCAGGCCTAAGGCCTGGTGGTTAGGACTGTTTAATTAGAATATTTATATATATGTATTATGGAGATTTTTTTTTTTAATTATTGAGTGAAGATAATTTATTTTTTACTTAAGTGTGGGGAATAAATATTCTTCGAATATTCATGATGAAGATAGTCTATTTCCTTATCCAAGTATAAGTAGTATACATCCATCAAATATTAGTGAAGTTTAAATTAAAGTTATTTCTCATTCGAATTAATACAAATTAGTCTCAATCATAGTTAGATATGTAAATATCAATTATAATCTCATGTAATATGAATTATAATCTTGAACAATAATCTCATTTATCAAAAAAAAATTATTTGTTTTTATCTTAAAAAAAAAAAAAAGAAATATGTATTTGTTTCCTCATATTGGGCTAAATTTATGGGTTTGACCTCTTAAATTGGACCAAAATATAACCCAGACAAAATAATAAGAAACCATAGGACAAATCTTGGTCAAAAGTTGTCTTCTAGTCAACCAAAATCCACTTGAAAAACCAAAGAATTAGAGTATCAACAAAGGAAGACTCTTATTACTGCTACTACTTCCAAAATGACTTGCTTTGCTTGTAGGGACAAAAAGTTAGGCCATGAACTGGCTAACTAGTGATCCTCAGAACATGAAAATGTTGAAATGGGCCCAAGAGTGTGTTCCTCAGAAACCAAAATGGGAGACAGAAGGATTATTCTAATATCGCTTTGTCCTCATTTCTAGGGGCTATCAAAGTGTTCGATGTAATTACTCTTTGATAATTGCTAGTTTTGATTCTTTAGTGCGTTGATTATCCCTACAGAGCCTTTGCTTCCCACAACAGAAGAAAGCAGCTCTCTTCGAGTCTTTGTTGATCCCATCAAAGCATTCGGTCTTGTGAAGTTGTGGAAGCCTATAAACAAAAACAACCCAATTAATATGCTATTATAGCCCATCTCCCTCCCTCCCTCCCCCACTCTTTCTCTTCATTGGTAGATTTAAAGGTATCTTTTGCTTTACATATCAAAAGAGTATATTTGGGAGGATGTGTGCTTCAAAGAAACAAAAGCAAGTGGACAAAAGATTAAAGGATAAATCTATTGAATTAAGAACAAAGAAAGTACTAGAGAAAGCATTTCCTTGAAGTTTCTTTTCTCACAACAAAAGGATAGAATAAGCAAATACCATATGATAATGATAGGATTAATTGATCATATCCCACTATTGAAGTATTATTATAACATTATCTTTGCATTATTTATCCATCATCTAAGAATTTTTGCTGACATGGCATCTTCATGAGGATGCTAAGCCACACTAAGCTACATCATTCAGCTACACTAACGATATAATTACAGCACCAACAAGAATACCATGTGCTAATTTGAGGTTGAGTTGGCAAGTATATGACTACATATGATTTATACCACTATGATTATCAAAATCACCCAACAAAAGGGCCCCAAAAACTTGTTCATATCATTCATTATAAGCCTTGAACTGCATTGTATACACACACACAAATGCAAGTATGCAACCTCACTCATACATTCACCTCAATTAGCTTCCATACCGAAATTAACCACCATGGATAAGCGCCGGAAAAGGTCTAACTCCGGCGAGATGTTCTCTTTTCCTAGCACCCCAAATCAAGACCAAGATTCCGACTTTGAATTTGGTTGCCTGACGCCGGATTCTCCATCTGAAGATCCATCAAGAAACTCACCGGCTGATCATCTTTTCTTCAATGGCAGGCTCTTGCCTCATTCTTTCCCATGTCAACAACAACCTTCTCCAGCCATTGTGATAGAAAACATCTCTCGTGCAACGAGTCGAACAAGCAGTATTAGCAGCAAAGATTCACTCATGTCATCAAGAAGTAATAGTACTAACAGCAGGAGCAGTAGCTGCAGCAGTGCAAGAACAAGCTCGAGTGACAATTCAGAGAGGAAATTGTTGTATTACAAGAAAATTTCACACAGAGCAACAGCAACAACAGCAAGTAAAATGGTTTCTGCACAACTGTATGGATCTTCTCAAAGGTGGCAATATCTTACACCAGTTCCTGCAGCATTGAAACGCGACGTTTCACAGAGGAAAAATGGTGGGGAATTGGTGAAAGAAAATGATCGGAGATCAAAGAAACAAAGTGAGATGAAGAAGCTGAATTGTGAAAGGCCGGCAGGAATTTGCAGAAGATTTTTCATGTCATTTTTGTTTGCATGCAGAGAGTGTCATGCCATGGAACCGTCTACCAAAGATGATATCCTGCAAGCAAATGTTAAGTCATAGAATTCCATGTACCTGATTTTTGCACTGATTTTAAACATCATTTGTCTGCATTTTGAGTAAATATATATATTAATTGAGTCAACTGAGTTTGTGACTGGTTTTGGGATCATTAATTTGTTTTGAGAAAATCATTGCCAGAAATATGAGTATTTGTAGAAGGCTGTGAAAATTGGTGTGTTGGGGCAGCTGATACTTGGAAGCAAAGATTGAGGTTCATCTTTCTTTCTTCTACAGAAAGCAAAAACAATTAATGGAAAGATCAGTTAATTATGAAGTACAAATGCAGTTTAATTTCTTGTTTTGATTCCAAGAATACTTGTGCCTGAGAGAAATCTCAGATCAGAAGGGGACTGTACATTTTTCGTTCTGCCATGAAATTAAATGTCATTCACGATAGTGAGCGAGATGCTTAAGCAGTTAAGCTTCATGAAGCTCACCAAATCCCCCAGCCAAGCCACAGCAAGTTTTGGGCCCAACCTTTTGGGTCACATTCGTGCAGTTAAAGATCAAAGCTTAATTATAACTGATGAAGAGGCTAGATCTTTAATTTGATCATGTTTGCATCTTCTTCTTTCCTTTTCTTTTATTTTCTTGTCTTTTTTTTTTTCCTTCGTTTTACAAACATAAATTTAAGGTTTGCAATCAAAGGTTTTGTTTTTTTGAGTTACTTTCAAAAGATTAAAGAAAGGACGATTTATCAAATTTGGATACATCGTTTACTCACTCCTGCGTTGTTAACTTGCCATGGATGTATATTTTGCATTTTACTAAATTACCACCAAGGTATGAAAAACAATGTTAAAAAGTGACTCTTTATGGCACATACCATTTTACACACCCAATATAAAAGCTTGTAAAAACATTCCAATGGTAATTTTTTTCTTTTTTTAATTTGACATCTTCATAATACTAAGTAGCTTGCAAATAATTTATGCAGCTTCAACATCTCTTCAAAAAAGCCAACGAAATTTAAAAAAAAAAAAAAACCAGCTTATTCCAACAGCGGATACTTAAAAAAAAAAAAGGATTGATTAATTAATGTTTCCAAACTTAATGTTGTTTCATCGGAACCTGTTAAAAATTTTTATTCTATATGACAAGTCCCGCGTATATTAGATAAATATTTTTCTCTGCTGCCACACAGGCAAACTTTTTTGTGGTCAAAAAATGCTTTGTAACTCTTGGCAGGGAAAATGCGTGAGTCCACACCCTAGTGTTGAAATTTCCATAGCTAGGATTTTGATTGATGGATGAAGTGAAGTGAAAGATACCGACTCATCAACCCTTGTGTTTTGTATTTGAGCAAGGCTTTTAATCTAACACGACAACAGTGTTGGAAAAGGAGCATAGATATCACTCAAATTCCTCTATTTCATATAGCAAAATCAAAGAAAATTTGATAGGAAACACAGAAAACTGTAAGGGCAAAAAGATAGGAGAGGAAAATTTATGCTAAAACTTATGTTAGTATAAGCTACAACAAATAATTAGGAAGTTTTAAAGAGAAAAACAAAGATTCAAGGAAAAAACACATGATGTAAAACTGAGCTCAAAACAAACACAGGAATTCAGCAGCAAAGGAACATAAAAGCTTTGTCTAGATACAATTTCTGACCCTCTAATATGAAGTTTTCTAAATTCATTCCAAGAAGGTTTCCATAACGTCGTTATAAATCCCTGTATCGGAATTCCTATACTCCATTGATTGATGCTGATGGTGATCGACCGAAGTAGAGGAAGATGATGAAGTCATTCTTGCCGGCAAAGTAAAGCTTCTCTTAAACTTGTTTTTATCCTGATGACTGTCCAAGCTTAAGAACTCATTTGGGTTTGCCCCGACATCAGAATTTGGATTCATATCTTTCCCTTCCAGAACGAGAGGGTGATGACTTTGATCGGATTTGTTTCCAAAGCTCTCGGGGTTAAACAAAAGCTTAGCATCATCAGGTCTTGCAGTAAGAGCATTGAAAAATGACAACCCATTTGGCCACTTGATATCATTTTCATGTTCTCCCATCATGTTGTCCATTCGTGGTGCTTCAGATGAATGAGGGAGGAGGAACATATGAGTCTCGTCTTTGGTTTGTGGGAATCCAACTCTACCTGGATTTTGAAAACTGGGTGACGCAAGCATTGAAGTGGTAGATGGTATTGGCCTTTGGCCCCAGTTGAAGAGGGGAGGAGGAGGCCGAGTTGGAATGGCAGATTGCTTTGAAGGAATTGTCAAGGATGAGGAATTGTTTCTGTTTGAAGAAAACAGCTGAGAGAGATAGAATCCAGATTGATAGCCTAGAGATTCAAACGTATGCCTCATTCTTAACACAAAATGGAGGTCTTCAGGTATCTGAGGATGGACATAGTATTTCAATAAAATCAAAGCATTCAAGCTGCTTGTTTATGTGCACACAATGAAAATGGAAAACTCTAAAACTTACAATCTTGCAGGATCCCAACTGTAGGAGGCCATGACCGGCTTGAATTACAGCAATGGTCTGGTAAATGGAAATGCAGGAGCACAAAGTCTAAGTACTAGAAATGGAAAATTGCAAATTGGAAATAACCGAAGACTAACAACAGTAAAATTGACGGTTTTGGTGCTGACCTGAATGCCAGACTCAAATTGGTCAGTCCATTCAGGAGGTAGCTGCAATTAATAACAACAATAAGGACAGATTACCATCAACTAATAATAAAAAAGAAAAGAGGAAAAAAAAAATGATGCCCTCATCCCATCAATAATGGAGCAATATAATACCAAATTGTCCTCTTTTTCACTCAAAGATCTTCCTAAAAATGACTTGAGAACAAAAGAAATAAAATTAAAATTTTATTAAAAAAAAAAGACTGAGAAATAGTGGGCAAAGTTACATACAGCATCAAAAGAACTCTGCCAGTAGTTGGAGATGTTTGGTTCACATTCTGTTGGCTCTTTGAAGACCCATTTATGACACTTATCTGAAGCAACCTTTCCCATTAATCTGCTCAAACAAAGATGATTCACCAATCAAAAAGAATACCAAAAAGTAATTTAATTTCAAGCTATTCTTTCACTCTATTTGCTTTGTTATATTTACACATATACATAGAGAAATAAAAATTTAAAAATTAATAATAACACCTACCCAGTACCCACCCTTCTCCATAATTATATAACTGAATGGACATTTTGCTGAAAGCTTTTCTGACAGGATCTTCACCATCCATCTCTTCCAAACAATCTGCAACTCTTCCTCGACAGAACCCATCTTCCCACATCAACATCCTTCACAAAAAAAAACATTATTAAATCTCAGCACTCTTACATAAAGAAGAACTAAGTAATCACTAAGAATAGATATGTAAATCTATGAAAATACACATAGTATTGACTCAAGATAATATTGTAAAAAGTTCAAAACTTCTAAACCCAAATCAGAAATTAGCGTATACCCATGTGTCATAATCAATCATAACCTCATTTAATCATTAAAAAATCCAATTTAATCAACATTGTATGTTCATCAGTTATCATTTTTTTCGAGGAAAACAGCAATGCTCTCTTCTGAAACAGAGGAAAGGCCAGAAACAGTACAACTAAACTGTCTTAAGTGAGCCAAAAACAAAAAGAAATTGTGTTTTTAACACTCAAATTTAAGTAAACAAGAAGAAACAAAAGACCATACTCACAAGCTTCCATTATCATCACCAACCTTGCAACCATTACCACCTCTAACTCTCCTGCAACAAAAACAAAAACATGAAAAACAAAACAAACCCAGTTGAGGAAACATCTAAAAGTACAAAAGCTTGAGAGGAAAGAAAAGATTTCTTTTGAAAAAAAAAAAAAGATGATAGTTAAGCAAATAATAAGTACGGGCGCGGACGAATAGTCCAGAAGACAGAGTAAGTCCAGTCTGTGTTTAAACAGACGCTTCTTAGTGCTTCATGAAGGGCCATCATCCCAACTGCTTCTTTGCTCCTATCTCCTGCTCCTGAGCCCACCATCTTTCTTTCTCTTTCTCTCTTTCTCTTTCTATTTTCTTTGTATTTATATCAATTTTTACTTTTTTTTTATTTTTTTCTCTAAACACTTGAGGATTAGACCCTTTTGTGATCTAATGATCTTGCTTTCTCTCTTAATCTTTCTGTTTTACAAAAACACTCTCTTTCTACTGCTGCTACTACTAGTAAGCAAAGAAGCTAATAAGCAAAAGCTTATTTATTGGCTTCTTTTTATTTTTATCTTTTTATAAAGTGGCCATAACATAACAACAAACCATTTTTATTTCTTGATCTCCTGATTAGTATTCTCTCTTTTTGTTGATGTTAAAGTAATGAGGTGACCCAGGACTCAGGTGAGGTTTGGTAATCCTGATTCTTGACAAGAAAGAGAATGAACTTGTGCTTTTATATTATTTTATTTTCTTTTTAAAGTGTTTTACTAAGTTTTAACCATGCAAAAAAAATATTGGTGGGGACAGCTTTTATCTTTTTTTTCAGCTGCCTTCTCACTTTGAAGAACCCAACAGTGAGGGTGAGGTGGAAGTAGGAGAAAAAAATAAAATAAAAAAGTGGCTGTGGTCCTTTGAAGAAGGCAAATTTACATTGTTATCCATTTTGTTTTTGTATCTTTTTTGTTGGGAATTTTTGGTAGCTGTCTTATTGCACAAATTTGGGTTGATTTGGTTTTGCTTCTTTGACCTTGCTTTGGTTATGTACTGATTTTGTGAAAACCTTCTTGGATGAAGAGTTGAAGCACATGAGATCCTCATTTCAACAACTCTTTCTTTTTATTTCCCTTTTTTACCCTTTTCTTTTCTTTATTTTTTCATCAAATAATTAACTTCTGTAAATGTTGAAAATTTTATTAAAATAAGGAAGATAAGCAGGAACAATGATACAGCCCTAAGACTGAAATTTATGACTGGGCAGACCCGAAGCATCAAATGGAAATTAGGGTAAATGGATTATTCAATTTATTGAAAAAAAAGAGGGCCAATTGAAAGTAAACCATTGAAGAGCTAGATAGACATTATTAAATAAAATTAAAAAGAGAGACCATTGCTTTTCCTAAAGGTTTAATTATTACTTAGCCTATGATCTATGAATTTAAAAAAAAAAAATGTTCAATGGTAAAAGCACAATGATGAAGAAAAAAAATTCTTTTAGTTAAACTATTCTTTAAGAGAAAATATTACAAAAGAGATAGATAGTTCCACATTTCTTAAAGTTACGTTAAGGAGGATTTTGCTAACATCTTTTCCATGTTTACTAAGGATATCTCAATTAATCAAAGGTTTGTATGAGTAAGAAATCTAGAATGAGATTTACAATAATATGCATCATGATTCAGGTTGATCATATACCACACACACAATGATTTGATCACCGCTTTGATTAGAGATTGCATGATTGGATCATTTATTTATTTCATTAATTTGTTTATCAAAATAACGATCCACAAGAATTATATAGTTAAACAAAATTTTTCTCTTGACTAGGTATATATATCATTTTCTTTTATTTAATTAAATATTTCTAATTTTGTTTATGTCATTTAAAAAATATAAATTAATATAATCTTTTATCTAACACGAATGCCCATACTTTTTTTTAATTATGTCAACGGAGCTAAAAAAATAAATTACAATGCATTAAAAGAACAAACAATTCATTTGTGGTTTTTTCCCCTTAATTTTTTAGGTTTATCCTCTCTTTAAAATAATGATTTTTGTAAATATAAGATAACTATAGTGTCCCCGTATAAAGTTATTTTTTGTAATTAGTAAATTGCATTAAAAGGCTAAATTAGTCAATAATATCATAGACCACATCAGCTTCAAATACAATACTATATTTAAAGTAATTATCTATTGACCACTTGTTTGTTCGGACTTTTTAAAAATATATAAAATTAAGATAAAGCCTAACATTACAGCAAGAGTATTAAAAATGATAATAATTATGTTCACTACAAATTTGAAAAAATGTCTCTATGTGAAAAGAACTAATAAAATATATTTAAAAATAATTAATTTTGATATAATCAATTTTTTGCTTGATATACTTAGATCTAATAGATAATGATCTGACTTCTATAGATTCCATTGAATTTGATTAAAAAGAAGAACATCACAAAAATATTATTAACTTTTATCTAGATAAGAAAAATATCAATGGAGGCTATTGAAATAAGTACGGGACAAATAAACAGGATTCTCATCACAATTAGAGTTATAAATTTTCAGTTCATACGATGTAGTATAGGATCCATAGCAAGCGAAAAAATCACTTATTTGATCATGTGTGTTGCCGATAAATGTTTACCTTTCTTTTAGCGTGTGCCCTTTTGAGAGAGCATGAAGGAAGTTTAAGCTCGATGCAAATGGCTAAAACATAATATATGTTATATGATTATCAATCAAATGAAATATTATTCTATATATCAATTCTTACATTTCCTACTACAGGAGAAGTGACACCTAATTTTAGCATATTGAGGAATATTATTATTGCCTAGATTTATTGCATTTGCTGGTTAGTAAATCGCATTAAAAGGGTCAAATTGGTCAATAACATCACATGCCACATCAATTTTAAATACGAGACTTAGATGTTCCCAATAAGAGAAAGTTTAATAATCTGAAAAATGATTCTGCAAAAAGATCTAATAAGATACAAAAAGAATTTTTGGAGTCTGATCTAAACTACACACCTCCGCCATTGTTTGTGAAGATCACATTTTAATGAAAAAAACGATTACTCTGGTGTCGCTAAAGTAATACAACATTATCATCGAATCCAAACAGAGAAACACAAAAATAAGAAAATAGAGATAAACTCAAAATAAAAACGAAAAAGATACTACTTATTCCAAAGTGAATGTTTCAAATAGTGACACTATTATTTTATGCAACCAATTGAAAAATATCTATTCTCTAATTACTAATAATTTAGTACATTAAAATTGTAAAGAGAGAAAGCAGATATTGAAGTTTTTTTTTTTTGGTTGAATACTGACTTTATAGGATTATAAATATTACATTATTATTTTATTTATAATTAATTTTTATAATTATGATCCCTCATAGCATTGACCCTCATAATTAAAGGACTCTACTCAATTATTTTGACAATCATTATTCTATTTATAATCAGTTTCCTATAATTAGAACCCTATTTTCTACAATTGAAATTCTTAATAGCGTCAATCATTATTCTATTTACAATTAATTTATATAATTGAGACCCCCCAATTTCTACAATCACTATTTTATTTATTATTTTGAAATCAGTTTTTACAGTAGGAACTCTCAGTTTTTATAATCAAGACCCTCAGTTTCTACTATCATTATTTTATTTATTATTTTGAAATCAATTTCTAAAATTAGGACCCCTCAATTTTTACAATCGGAACCCTAGTTTCTACAATTATTATTCTATTTATTATTTTCAGTTTCGACCCTCAATTTCTACAATCATTATTCTATGTATTATTTTGAAATCAGTTTCTACAATTAGAACTCCCCAATTTCTACGCGTTAACCCTCACAATTGAAGGACTCCACTCAATTATTTTGATAATTATAAAAAAACTAAAATTAACTTAAAAATAATTTTACTAGAATTTAAACTTTTATTCTCAATATTATGAATACAAAAATTCCTCTTCTAACCTATAAACCTATTGGTTAAGCAGCTATTGAAGGTTAAATATGAGAATTGAGGAGGAACGGAATCTTGAATAGTCAAAAGGGAATAGAGAAGGAGACTGAGGATTAGATTTAGAATCAATATTTTTTAAAAGGAATTTAATTAATTATTAATATTATGAGTAATGATATTGTTTTTCAACGTCAGGTTGGTTGTAAGGACAGAAAAAACTTTGTGTAATCATATTAATTCGTACGGCTATTATTTTAATAATTTGAAATTTTAAAGCACTTTCACAATCGGGGCACTCCTCAATGTTTCCTTCTTTCGTGGCCTACCTTCTTTGTTAAGGTAATGCCAAAATTCTGAACTGCCCTTCGGTTTGTGGTGACTGTGAGCCATGACCTCAATTTGCACTCTTTTTTCTTCTTATTTATTTATTAAAGGGCTGTTTTGTTTACTTAATGACTTAATTAATTTAATTTTAATGAGTTAAGTTACTAAATTTATTTATATTTTCAATTTAGTAAAAATTTTCAGTCATTAAATTATTAAATTAATTTTTATTTTATTTTTTTACTTAATCTAAAAAATATGAATGACATCATTACAAAATATTCTCTAAAATATCGTTATCTAATTAATTAATTTTCAACCTTACTTAAATAAAATTTAATAGCTAGCATTAACTTGTGATAATACAGTAGTAGATTATTATTATTATTATTATTTTTAATTTTTTTCAAATTAACATCATTTCCCTTTTATATTTTTTTTATGAATATTTTTCATATAAACCATCATAAAAAATAATAGAATTGATTAACATATATTAATTTAGAATAGTAAATGGATATATTCAACTGAATATGATTATATTATGATAATATATTTTTTATTTATGTTCTTTGAGATGTTTATTGTTTATTTAATATTTATAATTTATAAGGACAAAGATGTAAAGATACAGGTTTTTAGATTTTTTTAGTTTAAAATTTAATTTTATTGATTCAGATAAAAATAAACATTTCATTCATATTCATAAATTCAGCTCTATTCATAATTCAAACTAATTTAGGTCTATTTAGATGTTAGATAAAAAATAAACACCACCTAAGAGAAAATAAAATTTAGATAAATGAAATAAAATGGAGATTATCAAACTTTCTCTATTAAGACTGATATATACTACTTACCTTCTTACTGTTTTGATAATTTTTTTTTTTAAAAAAAAAACCACCATTGGTGCAAATAATTTTGTAAACAGAGGGATAAATGGGTCATTTGTTGATAATTTATCTTGATAATAAATAAATATATAGGTATATATATTATAAGAAAATATTTTAAAAATAAAAAATTTCAAGAAAAATATTTATTAATTTTTTATTCACATTGAAATATATGTTTCTTTTTTTATAGTACTTAATTTTTTATTTTATGATTATAAATATATTTAAAAATAAGGGTTGTACACTATTATGAAAATAGTAATAGAATAAGTAATATATATTGATTTTAGTATGGAAAATTGGTAATCTCTCCTAAAATGAAATAACAAATTTCTATATTTTATATAGAAATGGTGCAAGTGCAACCAATATCAAAACTAGAGAGATTGCCAATTTCTCTCAATTGTAATTTCTATTCATGTTTATTATAGATTAAAAATAAAAAATAAGTATTAAAAATAAAAATATATATTTTTATGTGAATAAAAAAATAAATATTTTAATAAATATTTTCTTTTAATTTTTATTTTATATATTTATTATAATAAAATATTTATAAAAATAAAAAGTATAAGAAAAATGTTTTGATTATTAATTTTTTATTAACATGTAAGTATATATATTTTTTATTTTAATTTATTTTCATATAATTTATTTTTATAATAAATATAACCACATCCACAAAAGAATAGTTTATAATTATGTTTGGAGCTGTTGCACCACCAATGTAATGACTAAAAGTTTGTAAAATATTTTTCTTAATAATCTTTATTAAGCATAAAAAGGTTACAGAAGAATAATAAATTAAATATTTAAACAAACAGACAATTGGGCACACACCAAGCATCCTGAAAAACTCTATTGAAGGAATTGTTAGTGATTTTTTTTTTTTTGGATTATTTGACTATTTGCTCTTAGTTTATTGGTTCAACAAATAAAATTACATTTCAACCCAAGAAAACTAAATAAAAATGACAATAAAAAAATAGATGCAACGAAGGGTATTGGTGTCTTTTTAAAAGAACGTCGGAGTGCTCAAATCACTTCACCTCGAAGCTGGCACTTCTTAGTTAAATAGAAATTACTGTACTGTTATTATTATTAATTAATGAATAGATAATAATAAAATAAAGCACAGAGAATATAATTTTCAGATTAAGGGGGCGAGTCACGTGCGCACGTGTCGTGACAGTGAGTCGGTGCATCGTTTCTCTTAAAGAAAGGCACTTAACCGCACGAATTGCGGGGCACTGCGTCGTCTACCCGCGACAATCCCCACCCTCATCTCACCACGCGCCCACTGCCATCCTTCGCATCAAAAACCTCTCCCCCATCACAAACAGAGCCTCACAGCGCGCGCGTGCTGTCACCCTCGTTGGAGAGGGTTTTTTCGTTCGAAGAAAATAACAAAATGGTTTGCGTCAATCAAAAATCCTTTTGGCTCCGCATTGACCGCCCTAGGCCTCGCTCGGTCGCTCCAAACCCCCACGACCGTATCTTTAGTGGGTCCCATTTTCCATTTTTCCGACTGAAAATCTCTCGACCTAACTCTTTTTAATTAATTAATTTAATTAATATTAATTCTTTCAATTGTTTTTTCTCTTCTTTTTTTTTTTTCCCCCTAACATGACCAAAGCTAAGACAAATCATCATCTGTACACTGAATGATTCCTATTCCTAAAATTCTTTTTTCTTTTGCTTTGACTATTGTGTTTAAAAGCACTGCTTTTGCACCAACGTTACCATGCTTTTGAATAATTTTACCTAATTTTTATATGTTATCATGTCGATTTTCCTTTGTCAGGGTGAGGATTACACATTACGCCGGTTTTTTAAGGTATTATAGATGGTGTCAAAATTATTAATTAGTATTCTTCATCAGACATAATTAATATTGTCAATTTAATCGTTATTCTTATATTATAAAATGTAATTATGATATTTTAAGAAATATTATTAGATAATTAAAAAGTTAATAAAAATCAATAAAATCTAACTCAGTGATTCAGACTATAGAATTTCAAAGATTATGCAGTTACAAACTAATGTTTGAATATTACTTAGAGAAATTATATATAATTCACCTAAGCTATTTTGAGACTTATATATAATAACAATTCTATGAAAATGATGGTGTAGTTGATATTACTACATTTAACAATTTAAATCTATTAACAGTGATCAATACCAGATTTTGAAAAAAAAAATCTGTAAAAGTTGCATTTAAGCAATAATTATGCTGGAGTGTTACTGTAGAAGACCACCAAACGCTTCGTTGTTATTTAGGAAACGAGTGATTAGTGCGAAAAACGAAATAAAGACGAAGACCGTCCACCGACTAAGCATATAGAAATGACTATTTTTCATGCTTCAAAGAAGAAACAAAAATTTGTCAACACTATTGGGTTGTGAGATTGGACAAGTCCCTCGTCATCAAATCAACCCATCAATCCACCGTCGGATTTTATTAGCTATATGTTCTTCTGTAGACGAAATTGTGGTAGGCTACTATATAGGCCCAAATTAACGTATCCGAAGGGTATCTATCATGTACATCATCGAATAGTTAAAAATTTGACAAACTGTGATCATTTGATGGTACCCTTTCTTACGATAGCCAAATATTACTATACGGTCCGGTTATTTTAAAATAATTTCATGATAGAACATATTTTTGTAATCACATAATTATAATACGTGTGTAATTATAATTTATATTTTACTTTAGAATAAATATAAAATAACTATGATCGTATTATATATAATATATTTTTTAGTTTTTATTAAAGAAAAAAGTTTAGATTATATAAACTATTCGGTGCTAATATCTTTTTTTTTTTATTAATAATTTTCAATCATGCGTGCATTTATAATAATATAAAATTAAAATCTAATTACTTATATGTTTCTATTTAATAATTATTAATCACAATTATCTAAAAGATCAACATTAAATCCTTGTAATGACAAAATAATAGCTTAGTTGATAAGGGAAAAAAAAATAACTTTTTTATATACAAGTCCCCTTCAACTTTATTAAAATTTGATGAGAGGTTTTAAGACAATGATAGTAACTTAGTCTTCCAATAATAATAGAAATAACGATCATAAAAATCATCGCCAAAGATAATGAAAAAAAAAAAAAAATTGAAGATCACGTGCGGTGCATGGCGTGGTTCGTTCTTTTTGACATGGGGAGTTGAGAATGTTACGCGTGTCCAGACAAAATGTCATTTAAGGTTCTGGGATGTGGATTCCCATTTTTATCCTCCATTTTCGTGCTCCATTCATGATTCATTATTTCTCATGCAACTCCTGCGCCCTTTTAAAACGAACGGGAAATTATTGGCAAAAATTATCGAAATCTTTAAAAATTATCATCGTCGACCCCCCAGTTACGGCTTGTCCGGTGAATCACTTTTTTTTTTTTTTTTAACATATGCTAACGCTTACGTCATAAGGGCACAATGATCGCTATAAACTTTTTATTACAATATTATTATCTGATTATCTAATTTTTATTGAATGTTCAGCTAAACACAATGTTTTCGTTTATGTAAATAGTTCACTAATATAAGAGTTAATTTTAAATTACTCTCATAAATTTAAATTATCGTCTTATTTTTTTTAAAAAAGTTAATTTATCCTTATTTTTGTTCAAAAGCCAAAAACAAAAAAAATCAATCTACCTTTATTTTTTTCTTTATCTTTAAGATTTAAAAAACAAAGTGAGATAATTTAAAAATAATCAATGAGGGACAATCTTAATCCGATAACTACAAAGGAGAAGTTTGGATTATTTTGATTTTGTGTAAAAGTTAAGAGGAACCTCTAACTGTGTAAGCGAATTTACTGAGGCCCAGCCCAATTTTCGGCCCAATTTGTGTTCAGTTTCGGCCATTTATTCAAGCGAAAGAAAGCTTGTAGTTGTGGACACAAAGTGTAAGCTTAAAGTTTTACCATCCATTACTGATCAATTCATTCGATGTAATTAACCAATTCTAACAAAGTCTTTATTCGAAAACACATTTTTTTTCCTCAAATTCTTTATTGGGAAAAAAAACCAATGAAATTATGGAATATTTATTCATCTTTTAAAACGATCAATTAAAATAAAAAAATGAAATATTTGAATTTAGACATTATTGTAGCCCAACGATTGACTGGGCTAAAATTACTTTTAAGAATAAATTTGGTCTAATTAAACAATTTTTTTATGTTCAAATTCTTCAAGCAAAACAAGTATTATATACTTTTATTTTTCTACAAACTCTACGGTCATCAAAATGTATTTTTGTTTTTAAATCAACAATTAATTTAATTGATTTGCACAATCATGTAGTAATCTTTTTTAATTACTCCTTGCAAATTAAATTATTTCAATACGTGAAGGCTTCTAAATTATAATTTTTTAATAATTTAAAACTAAAGTATAAATTATGATTAGTTAAATTAATTATTGGGAGTCAAACCTTTCTCACTTAAAATTTGAATCGAAAAGAAAAGATAGTACAATGAGGCATAATTTATCCATAAATGTAATTTTAGCAGAAAAGAGGTTTAATCAGGATATTGAAAGGGTATTAAAAGCACCACTCCAAACTAAGCTCAGTGTCATACCCCATAAGGTCTATTTCATGTAATAACGGCAACCAATAATGATATTACCAACAATAATAAATAAATTATTAACATTTTGCTTTCAATTTAAACAATTAGGTCATTATAAGTTGTAGCAGTTGTCATTGCTTCAAATTTAATAGTTTTTGTCAAATCCAATCCAATTATATAAATAAGATTTTCTAATTTTACATCTAATTTCATTTAATTATTGATTGAAATTTATTTTAGTAATAACACATTTGATGCGATTCTATCGATTGTGCAGGTTAATATGCCATAAAAATTATCATGCAAAAATTAAGGCTATATTTAATATTGAACTGTTACCTATTAGAAAAAAAAATATAATTATAAAATAAAAGTTAATAGTATATAGTAAATATAATTTTTAAATAATGATTTTGATAAAAAGGTA
This sequence comes from Murraya koenigii, assembly GCA_025617385.1. Taxonomy (NCBI): domain Eukaryota; kingdom Viridiplantae; phylum Streptophyta; class Magnoliopsida; order Sapindales; family Rutaceae; genus Murraya; species Murraya koenigii. Next base: position 16,406,940 of record CM046817.1, on the reverse strand, counting down.
AATATATTATATATAAATTTTTTATCATACAAGTGGTAAATTAAATCAATTTAAATTCTAAATCACAATAGTTAGTATTTATCAAATATTATAGTACAATAACTTTTAAATTATAACTGCTCAATTTTCATACCAAACTAGGCTTAAAGTTTGATACATCTTGAAAAACAATCTATTCTATTATCATAAACGATCTTAGTTGAATCTAATATAAATAACACCTTTACAAGTTAGCATATGGCAAAATCCATAGCTATTAATTGAATGAATATGACATACTTCAAGTGGGTTGATGAGTTATTTTCAATTATAATTGACTGTAGATTGATGTAGTTGGGCTGTTGGGGATTTGGGGTTTCCATCAATGGGAATATGTTTATTTCAATCTCCTTCATTTTTTGTTTTCAAACACTTGACGATGAATATGGGGATAAATAAATACTTTCCTTTCACATTTTATTGAGTGCAATGGTGCCTAAGAAGGGCTGCTTTTCATTTTCAAAATTTTCTCATGGTTACAAAGTCTTCATCTTAAAGATATGATATGAAGTGGTAGGGGTGGGCACGGTTCAGTTCGGTTCGGTTCAGTTCAAAATTTAACAGAACCAATTTAAATCGGTTCTTATTTAAAAAGAACCAAATAAAAATTAAATAAATAAAGAACCAAACATGAACCAAACTATTTGGTTCGGTTCGGTTCGGTTCAGATTTTTCGGTTCTATGCCTATTAGGCCTATTTTTAAATTTATAGTCCATTATACTTCATTAACGGAATAAATTTTGCATCACAATTTTATTACAAATACAGAAATATTGACAATAAATAAAAAATATTCAAAACACATTTAAAAATATAAATTTAAACTCAACCTCAAATGCACCATCTATATAAACATAAAATTACAAAGACTAAAAACATAAAAATAACAATAGTTACAACACAAAATACAAAAATTACAAACAAATATCAACAACATTCTCACATTTTCATGATTTCATTACTCATCAACATGCATTTTCTAATTTCCAGCTCAATGTTTGAATCTATAAAAAAATTTAAAACAACATTAAATAATTAAATAAACAAATTATGAAAACAAGATACTATTTTTTTTCTAATTAAAAAAATTTATTAACCAAAAACATCAATCGACAGCCATTTGCTCTTGTTGAGATTTCATTAGCCTAAAAAATTCTCTAAGAAATTAAAACAATTATATTAAAATCATTAATTCTTTAAACAAAATATTAAAATGAGATAACAAAAATAGCATAATAAATAACAATATTACTGCTTTAATTAATTCATAAAATTTAGCTTCCTCCCGACTTAGTTGTATTATACACTCTCCTAATAGAGTTGAGTGAAACCAATTTTGAGTCGCAGATCAATGACTCAACAGTTTTATGAATTTATAAGTTTTGATTTTAGGATTTGTTTTATGGTGAAAATATGATATATATATATATATATATATATATATATATATATATATATATATATATATAGTAGTAATTGTGTGTGTGTGAGTTTATTGTAACAAAAATGTAACTATATGTTTTAAAACTTAATAAAATTATAAAGTAATATGTTTTAAAACTTAATAAAATTATAAAAATATTCCGGTTTTTCGGTTCGGTTCTTCGGTTATGCATATTACTAAAAATGTAATATGTTTTAAAAATGTAATCTGTTTTAAAACTTAATAAAATTATAAAAATATTCCGGTTTTTCGGTTCGGTTCTTCGGTTATGCATTATGAACCAAATCCCGAACCATTGTTTCGGTTTTTTTATATAACTATATGTTCGGTTCTTTATAAAAAAAAAACCGATCCGTAACCGAACCAAACCACCGGTTCAATGCGGGTTTTTTTAGGCCACGGTTTTTTTGCCCAGCCCTATGAAGTGGATTGATTCGACGTTGATACGATATAATCGACTAACTAGTTAAATAGTTTTAAATTATTTGGACACACATATTTATGTCTCATGTATTAAATTTAACAAATCAATGCCTTAGAGATCATGTTATGTTGGGATAATTCATTTGAATTAGATTCAAATCCAAAAGTAAATATGAATATACTTGTTCTGTCTGTCTTGAAAATGTATTTCATTATCTTCCAAAAAAAGAAAAAATGTATTTCATTATTTTCTTATACCCTATTTTTTAATTTTGTCAATCACTAACCAACAATGTTCATATATATAATTAATTTGTAATTTTGTATCATATTTTGTCAAAATTGTCGGACAAAATTAAATTCAATATAGTCAATATCAAAGTTGTCCCACTCAATTTAATTTTTTTTTCATATTTTAAATTTCAATCGAGTCCCACATATTCATTAAAAAAAAAACAATGAACAAGATTTTTGTTTTCAACTTTAAAAGAATTTATTTCAGAAAATGATATCAAAGGCATTTTTAAAAAAATTATTTCAAAAAGCAATACTTTTGTTCTCATTTGTTATTTTCAAATACAAATTTATATATATATATATATATATATATATATATATATATATATATATATATATATATATATATATATATATATATATATATATATATATATATATGAGTGTTATTAAGAGTTGAGAAAACTAAATAAAAACTGTGAGAGCTGCCGTTTTGCTTCCATTTCTCTCTCTGTTTTAACAATTAAAAAATAAAAATAAGAGGAAATCCAAAAAGTAGCATATACTCTCCTCAGTCATGGCCTCCTTTGTCACCAAACATAATCCCCATCCTCTGTTTTTTTTTTTTTTTCGAAATTGAAGCTCTGCTCTTTTCCTTCACCAAAACTCTACACAAGGCCCACATTTTCATTCACACACAAATTCTCCCAAACGGAAGCGCCGCCCATTTTAGATCCCTGAAGCTGCTCTTGAAGCCGAAGCCAAACCCACTACCGAAGTTGTTAAGTCCGCTGCCAAGGAAGAGCCCAATCATGAGGAGATTTTTGCTATTGCTCTTGTTAGTGATTAAAGAAAATGATAACATTTTGTGTTTTGTGCATTCTTTAATTAATTTTGTGAATTCTGCAGATGCTTGTTTTTCATGTTTTTGAAATTGTTGTGTGTTTAGCCATATGGGTTTCAGTTTCTATTGTTTGGTGGTAATTGTTTGATTGTATCAATAATAATAACTGTCAGCCGTTGCTCTGGATGAGATAGAATGTACCTGCGTTTTGCTTGAGTTTTACTATTTTAGAGATCAAACTATAGCAATCTCAAATACTTCTGGAAGCAATTTACTAGTTAGATGATAATGATAAATAATAATGATAATTCCGTTTGATTTAGAATTTTTTAAATTTAAACTTAATGGATTAATTTTTTGCTGGACAAAAAATTTGTAAAAATTTATAATGACTTATTCTTAATACAAATGTTCATTATTCTCTAGAAATAAAAAATTTAGAAAATGAGCATGCAATCGAAGATGTGTAATCCGAAAAATATGAGCCAACTCTTGATATATTATTTGGTAGTTATAAGAAAATATTTACATTTTACAAAGTCTATAGTATGTAAGAATGGTTTCTTACGAAGAAACTAACTAGTAAAAAAGGAAGTGATGAAATTGTAAAGTACAAGACATTTGCATGTAGTCGCAGCGACAAGTTAGAAATTAAATCTAATGTGTTGAAAAGCCAAAACCTATTGTAAAAACTAGTTGTGGTACCAGGATTTTAAGTTGTCTAAATGAAGAAAAAAAATGGGTTCTTTGAATTTTGAACCTTCAACACAATCTTGGATTAAGTTAGGACAAAGTTAGGTATTTTTCTTGTAATTGTAGCATTAGTGCAAGTGCAAAAAAATATTGAAATGAATGATTATGGAGGAACTAACATTGCCCAGAATTTTAATTTTATTTGTGTCAAAGCTAGTGGGTATGGAAATATCTCATTCTTAAAAAAAATTGTAGACATCTTGTTCACAAAGCAAGCTGATCACAACTTGGAGAAGGAAATGCTATGATAATTCTAAGTACTTCTAGAAAAAAAAAGCAAAATATAAGGGGTTTATTTTAGCATTGATTTGGATGAACATGATCAATTGAAGAATGTATGTAGGCAGGTCCAAAGAGGAGGGCAGCTTATAAATATTTTAGAGACATCATCAAATTTGATATTATATATCTTACCAACAAGTATGACATGTCATTCGTTCTATTTGTCGGAGTTAATCAACATGATCATTCTATTTTGTTAAGATGCAGATTAATTTCACATGAGAATACGAAGGCATTTACGCAGTTATTTGAGGTATATTATCATCCATGTCCAGTTCTCTCTCATTTGTATCATTATAGACCAAGACAAAGTAATGCAAAAGGCACTTGAGTCATACAACTAGGCATCAATGGTGTTTGTAGAATATAATAAAGAAGGTGCCTGAGAAGTTAGAGGCTTTTAAAGAATGTGAATGTATTATTTCTTCATTGATTTCTGTTCTTTATGATTTTTTTTTTGAAAGTGAAAAAGGACATAAGGAGATGCATTGTTATAGATATTACAGTAGCTGTCACTCAACTGCATTTTACATTCGAGAAACCGGGATATACTCATTGCCTACAAGCAATCAACAAGCGAATGAACCACTAGATAAGCGACCATTCCTCTCCAAGTACTAGAGACGAATAAGACATAAAAAGAAATAACATTATAGAGGACTAATAAGCAGGACCTTTATTAATTTCCATAGCAACTTATCCATGTATATTTTTATATCAAAATCAGTTGTGTGGGGGATTGTAGGGTGGCTTGTGTTCTCAGAGTGGCTTCCCTACTTTAGGGTGCTAAAAAACCGGTGGCTTTGGGAAAGGCTGCCCAACCTTCGGAGACTTGTAAACTGGAGGCTTTGGGAATGGCTTGTCAACCTTGGGAGTGTTTGGCTTGTCAACCTCGGGAGGGTTTGGCTTGTCAACCTTTGGAGGCTTGGGTAAAGGCTTGTCACCCTTCGGAGGCTCGTAAACTGGAGGCTTTGGGGAAGGCTTCTTTTTGTTGTTTATGATTCATTGAACCCTACTGTATTTAAAAAAGCTTGTCATGACATGATTATGATATATTATTTATGAGATAATGATTGGATAAATGATTTATATGATGAACGACATTGTTGGGTTCTATGTTATTTAAAAGACATTTTTTGGGTAAGAATGTCAATAACTCAGCGAAGTGAAAGTATATTTTTTGATAGGTTTGTTAACTTAAAAATAAATTTAAAATAGTTTGTGAAGCAATATGAAAATAATTGAAAAGGAAAGCTGAATTATAATGGCAAGCAGCTGCGAAGTATTTCAGCAAAAAGACTTCATATGTAACAAAATATGTGAAGAAGAAGGTAGTTGAAGAGGTGTACACCATTTCTAAATTTAAGAAAAGAAGCTTTGAAATTATTTTTGAAGAAGCTGAGTGTGAAGTTAGTAATATTTGTTCAAAGTTTCGCTTTAAAAGGATTCCCTGTAGATATGCCCTTACAATGTTGATACATAACAATGTTAAATTAGTTCAATGTGAGGAATGTTATAGTAAGGTGAATGTTAGTTATGGTATGTAAAATTTATCCATTCAATAAGAGAGATATGACAAAATATATACTACTTTCACCAAGGTTATAGATATAGTTGCTGATGATAAAAGTAGTTACAAATTTGTATTAGATTAGATTGATAAAATAATGAAAGATCTACCTAAGCAAATTCAGTGTGGAAGTGTAGAAACAAATGCTTCACCAACAACTGTTACTGGTGAAGTAAATTGAAGCAGCAACGATATTGAACATGTAATCAATGATCTAGTAGCTGCATGTTGTAAGGTCGTAGGTAGTCGGTAGGCGGCTTTTGACTCCATGAATGGACTGTCTGGCAAACAAACTGGTGGGCTTAGATTACGAAAATTGTTCACCCAAAGAGCGGAGAGCACTTGCATTCGTTTCAAGCCAAGTAGGTAAAAAACGATAGTCGTCTTTTCCTTTGCGAAGAGATCCGGGGTCATTGGATAAGGTGAAAGGATTCAATCTCAGGATTTGAATAGGTTTTTGCTCCTAAGAGAATAGTGATTGCTTATCCTCAATCTCTATTTGTGGATTGTCCCAAAACAGGATCCCTTCCAGCTGCATAAGTGAGTTAGCTTTCCCGTCTGTCCTCCCTCGCCTACTTGAGCTCTGGATCGAGAGACCAAGGGCCTATTCCTGACTAAAGGCCTAACTAGAGTGATTCCTCTGTTATTCGCTTTTGCTATTAGCTCTTATATAAGGGAACAATCTTCAATTCATAAGAAACCTGCCTAAAATGACAAGACTGCAGAAAAAATAAGTTTTATTTAGATATAAATATATGTTTTCTAATTTCATTTGTTCTTCATTTAATTGTTTGTCATAATTTTATACTATTTACAAGAAAATGCTCTATTGTCTTATAAAGTGCTCAATGAAATGTCTACATAGCAGAGCAGCATGACCATGGTAAGTTTGTGAATTTTTATCTAAACTTTTCTTTTATTTTAAATATGTATAACTAAGTATATTATTGAGCATATGTAGATGTTATAGGAAGGAAGTACTATTAATGCAAATCTAAACCAATACGAGATTTTAGGCTATTATAATGTAAGAATTAAATTCATGAGGAAATTTTAATTTAATTTTTAATACATATTTTATTATAATTGGCACACAAAAAATTGTTGCCTTAAAATCACAATTTCTTAACGTATACTTATATTTTTTATGTTTTAATTTTTTTGTGTATTATAGGAACCAATCCCACTGTATGCTTTGCAATTGTATTATTCTTCTCTTTCGATGATGTATGAAGGATCTAAAAATGAGAATATCCAACAATTGTTACATCAACAATGTGATCAAGATAACAATCGTCTTGACTGATGTTTAATTTGTATTATGTTCAAATGATTTTCTCTACCATTTCGGTTAGATTTGGCTTAAAATGACAAATTGTAGTGATGAATTAATGACATATGAATATTATTTTTCTATTGACATCAATCATTGCACTATTGTTGTTTTTTGGGATAATTTTTGTTTGTCCAATGGTTTTTTTGATAATTTTCAATGACATTTTTTTTTATAATTTTTGATGACATAAATCATTGCAATTTGAATATGCTTGTACTCATTGTGTGCTATTTCAGCATCCAATAAAGATTTATAAGATTGTTTTAATTCTTCCAACATTAAAACAACAATTTGAATCTAATTTCTAACTCAATAAAGTGAAATAACTTAGAGTCTTATATATGACTACAAGTTTTTTCTCAATACATAGTACAAATTGCAACAACTTAAAAATAACACTTGAATATAAACCATAATATAATAATCACAAGTATTTTAATGAAATCATATCTTAGTTTTTGTCTCCTTTGAAGTTCATAGTCAAACAATCACCTTTGCACTTCACATTCTTACATATGCTCAAGTTTTTATGAAACAATTGATATTTAACAGACAACACTCAATCTCTAATGCCAACTTCCTAACTTCCTCCATTAGCAAGTCAATTTTCTCTTTATTAGATTGACAACCTTCTGTCCATAGAAAGTTTTTACATGGTCTATATTTCTAAAATTTGTGATTTGAACTCTTTGTACCACGTGATGTTAACAACTCAATTTAATCACCTCATTCATTACATATTTGCAGTGAGTTTTGAATTTTATTTGTGCTAGATAACATTGTCATTAATAAACTACTTAAACTGCCGAAAAAAAAAGAGTATGAAAACACAAAGCACTCTACAACAACTCATATTATTCAGCTAAGAAACATAAAAAAAATGTCAAAAAATGAAGATTAAATGAAGGAATAAGCAAATTAAATAGTCACATGTAATATTCTCAAATTACTTAAAAGAAGCACTAATGATGTTTTATTACAAGAAATTCATGTAAAATCAACTAATTAGACAATGAAATTAACAAAATTTAGGCAAATTATGAGAAAAATGAGTTCGAAAAAGATTTGGAGTTAGCAAACATTAGACAAAGTTTAAAACCCTTTCTCCATTAATATTCCAGACATAATCACAACAAACAACAACAATTCGAGAAGCACATATACTAAATCTCAAAATTACAAGAACTTAGAAAGCAGAATATAGCAAATGACCATGGAAACAGCTGAAATCAAAATCAACTTTCCCAAATTCACAGCAATTCTACATCACATTGGACCAAAATTCAACAATCTTCATACAAACCAAAATGTCTACAGTGAAACCAAAATTACTGAAAAAAGATTAAGATACTTAAAAGAGCCTTATCATTGTCAACCAACTTGTAAATTGCTTTCAAGAGTATTAGAGATTGCTATCAATTGATCTCTAAAATAGTAAAACTTAAGCAAAATGCAGATATTATTTAAGTACACCTAGAGTAATGACTAACAACCAAAATTAATATTCAAAACAAAAATTCTACCTTTATAATCAAACAATTACCACCAACAACATAAATTGAAACCAATTTGGCTAAACACACAATGATTTCAAAAACATGACAAACAAGCATACCGGGCATTCACAAAATTAATCAAAGAATGCATGAAACACAAAAAGTTATCATTTTCTTTAATCACTTACCAAAGCAACAATTAAGGGTGGGCATCAGTTCGGTTTTAGAATAAATTAAAAAATTCGGTTCAGTTCAGATTGAAAATTTAAAAAAACCGAACCGAAACCGAAAGTTCAGTTCAGTTCAATTTCGGTTCGGTTTCGATTTTTCGATTCGATTTCAGTTTTTTGGTTCGGTTTCGGTTTTTCGGTTCAGTTTTTCTCGACAATTCGGTTTTTTATAACTCCATACAATCCATAACTCCATACCATAAAAATGAAAAAAATATAATCAACCATAAAAAGACTAGTACAACATAAAAATTAAAAATCATCCTTGCTCCCTTTTTTCATCATCTTCATTCTCCAGCAACTTTAACAACTTCCAAGTTCCAACATCCACACACTTCTCAACTTAAATCTACACAAATAAAATTGAAATGAGTAAAATAACATAAATATAACTATAAAAATAATATATTAAATTTATATAAGTGAATAAGTGATACCTATTATTCTGAAACATCACTTAATTGTCAATTGATCCTCTGTTACTTGTGCTAGTAATGGTCTCACAAATTCTACAAAGAAATAAAATTAATGTATGAGAACAATATTTATAATAATGAACACTACAAATAAATTATTCAAATTCCAAAGTTAACAAATGATGTTATTACCTGCTTCAACAACTTCATAAAATTCAGTTTCTTGCTCAGTTGGTTCTATTATGCGATCTCCGAAAAGAGTTGATTGAAGCCAATTTTGAGTGCAAATTAAGGACTCAACTGTCTTAGGAGTCAAAAAACTCCTAAATGGGTCGAGAATGCGACCCCCAGTGCTAAATGCCGACTCTGAAGCAATGGTAGAAACTGGAATTGCCAAAATATTATTGGCAATTTGAGACAAAATTGGATATCTATGACAATTCAAACTCCACCAATTGAAAATATCAAAATTATCACCAATTATTTCTGTTTTATCTGACAAGTATCTTTCAACCTCATTTTGCCCACCATATCTATCTTGTGTACTTTCATCTTTTTATATTGTGCAAAAGGATCAAAAGAACTAGAGTCAGCACATTCACTACTTCCACTAGTTTGAACTATACAACTAGTCTTAACAACACTGTTTGGATCACCAGAATTGTAGCTTTGATAAAACTTCATCATTAACTCTCTAAGGCTATTACACAACTCCTCAACTTTCTTAGTTTCATACAAACTGTTAAAACACCATGTAACAAAGTCCATTTTACATTGAGGATCAAGTACTGCTGCTAATATCAATAACATGTTGACCTTCTCTAAATTATCATCCCAATATTTGGCAAATTTTGTTATCATAGGCTTAACCATGTAACTTAGAAAAACATCATCGCTATTATTAAAAGACTTCAAATGAATATGAACTTTCCACATCTCATTTAAATAATTATTAGCAGTCACAAATTTAGAACTGCTAAATTTTAAGATCACATCATAAAAGATGGATAGGAATTTGACTAACATTCTTGCATGGTCCCATTCTTCTTCCATCGGTGGCCTTACCTTATTCTTTTCGTTTTCGTTCTCATCATCTCCGTCAGCTCCGAACCAGTTAACATAGTGGTCATCTTCATCTTTCAATCTATCAAATGCTTTTTCAAATTTCAATGCAGATCTCAACATTAAGAATGTTGAATTCCACCTAGTCGGCACATCTAACACCATAAACCCATTATACGAAATCTTTTCCGCATCAACACACGCTTTGAACTTTTGTAACCTCGATGGGAAGACCTAACATATTTCATCGCATTACGAACATCGTCAATTAATGTCTTTACCACATCCAACCCATCCTTCACAATCAAATTTATTATGTGTGCTGAACATCTTACATGTAAATATGAACCATTTAAAACTAATGAATCTCGACTCCAATTTCTCAACTTTTTCTTCAAATAATTAACCGCTTTTTCATTAGCACTTGCATTGTCCATAATAATCGTGAATAAACTTTCAATACCCCAATCAATTATACACTTCTCGATAAGCTTCCCAATAGCCTCTCATTTATGATTAGAAATAGGTGCAAAACTAAGTATTCTCTTATGCAACTCCCATTTTTTGTCAATAAAGTGGATTGTTATCACCATGTAGTTACACATCTGAATTGAAGCCCAAGTATCCGTGGTAATACATATCCTTTGACGACTTGCACTAAACATACTTTTCAATACCATCTTCTCGTTCTCATATAATTGAAGAATGTCCCTGGTAATTGTCCTCCGCGACGGCACATCAAATTTTGGACAGCAAGTAGCCATAAACTCCAAAAACCCCTCTGCCTCCACAAACTTAAAAGGTAACTCATCTTTAATAATCATCTTTACAAGTGCTTTCCTACAAGCCTCTTTACTAAAACTTACAGGAACAAGCTTAGCATTACCAACACCCTTTTCACGAGCTAAAGCACTTTGATTTTCATCAATTTTAGGCTTCATTTTTTTATACACAGGACAACGTATATTCAAATGAGTTCTCAAACTAGAAGTTCCTTTAATACTTTCACATGCATACTCCTTACAATATCTACAGTTCGCTTTTTTTCCTCCAGGTAGTTTCAAAAATGATTCCCAAACATATGATCTCAAACGTTTACCTCATCTTTCATTTTGAACGCCATCTTCAAAATCGTCTTTCATAATCTTCTTTGCATCATTATTATTTTCTTCCATCTGCACACAAACCTTACTGTAATCAATATATAATAAATAAAAATAAAATAACTTACAAAGTATACTCATATAAAATAAATAATCAATCAATATATTCTCATTTTACAGCAAATCAATTAATTAAATTTCAAATACCCTTAAACCTATTTTCATATTAATAAATTTCAATGTATATTAGATCATTCTCAGACTTTTATGCTGGCATTGTCATAACAAATAAATTAATGCATGAACAAATTTTAAGAGATAGGGCAAAAACACAACAACCGAAAACAACGGAAGAAAAATAAAGAAAATGGGAGGAGCAGGAAGAGATGATATTCATATAAGCAACAACCAACAATAGTAGTAGAAGCCAACAGCAGCAGGAGCAGAGCAGCTAGCAGGAGCAGCAACCACCAGCAGCACCCAGCAGCAGCAATAACAGCAGCACCCAACAGCACCCAGTAGCACCCAGCAGCAGCAATAACAGTAACACCCAACAGCACCCAGCAGCACCCAACAGCAGCAGCAGTTAACAGCACCTAGCAGCAGCAACAACAACAGCAGCAGCAGCAGCACCCAGCAGTAGCAACAACAGCAGCAGGCAGCAGCACCCAGCAGCAGCGGCAATAGCCAGAAGCAGGAAGCGGTAGCAGTAGCAGTAGGTGCCGGAAACAAGAAACAGCAGCAGCAGGTATCAGAAGTAGGAAGTAGCAGCAGCAAGCACAGGAAGTAGAAAGCAGCAGTAGGGGTAGGAAGAAGGAAACAGCAGCAAGGGCAGCAAGTATAGCGAGCAGCAGCTGCAGCACGCAAGTTTGGCTTTTTGGGATCTAGGGTTTGACGGGGATTGTGAGTAAAATGTGTATATATAGGTTAGTCAAAATTACAAAAATGCTATCGGTTTGGGTTTGGTTCAGATTTTTTAATTTTTGAACCGAAAACCGAACCGAACTATTCGGTTTGGTTCGGTTTTAATTTATTCGGTTTTTTAATTTAAAAAATACCGAACTGGTCCGAACCGAACTGAAAAAAAATTAATTTCGGTTTGGTTCTGCCCAGCCCTAACAACAATAAAAATCTCCTCACGCTTGGGCTCTTCCTTAGTAGCGGACTTAATAACCTCAGTAATGGGTTTGGCTTCGGCTTCCAGAGTAACTTCGGGTTCTGCTTCCAGATCTAAAATGGGCGGTGCTTTCGTTTGGGAGAATTTATGTGGGCATTGTGTAGAGTTTTGGTGAAGGAAATGAGCAAAGCTTCGATTTCAAGAGAAAAAGCAGAGGATGGGGATTGTGTTTGGTAGCTGAGTGAGGAAAAGCTGAGACCATGTGCTGCTTTTTGGATTTTCTCTTATTCATTATTATTATTTTTAATTATTTTTTTAATTGTTAAAACGAAGAGAGACAGGGAAGCATAATGGCAGCATGTTGTTACGGGCCGCATGATTCCAGCCCAAAATGGTCCAAGAGAATGAGCCAAGATGTGCTAGCTTGGCCCGATTCTAGAACATTCTAGCAAACTCTAGCACTTTTGTACATAGCCTAGATTTGTGACACTTGTACGGTCTAGGTTTAGACACATGTACATAGAATTCTCTAGAACTAGCCAAGCTTTGCTATAAATAGAGGTGAGCTCTAAGCATTGTAATCATCCAAGCAAAGCATCAAACACTTGTAAGCTCTCTTGTAAAGCTTTTGTCTATCAATATAATTTCCGCATTTGGCTACATTGCTCGCTAGCTCCTCCTTCTCTCTAGCATTTCGGGAACCTCTTGGCTTAGCTATTGAGAAGCGCAAAGGCTTACTTAGCAACATCCCGACAAGGTTGTCTAAGTGCCGCACGGGTTTGCTGCGCAAAACACCCATCCCGTGACAATGTGCTGTCATTTCTCTCAGCTCTCTCGACACTTAGTATTTTCCTATATATATTATTTAGTTGTATAACCAAGTTAGTAATTTCATCAACTCATGTTTATATTTTTAAAACAAGATGAGGTTATTTGAATCTATCAATTTTTTTTCTACACTCTCTTTTTAGTTAAGAATTTTATTATCTAAATAACTTTTTTAAAATTACTTAATTAACCTCTTTCTTCTCTTTCTCTTCTCAATTTCATAAATTCATATCAATTCATTCAGATATTTTTTTTAATTGCAAATAATTGGTATCACTAATTAAGAAGAATAAAACTCATCTTTTAAAAATGAGTATTGACAAATGTTTATCAACCCTGAAACTTAATAAATATTAAGAAATTAATTTTTACCAAATATAAAAGCTAATTAATATCAAGAAAAAATTTCTCATATATAAAAAATATAAAATATAAATTATGATATACTAAAAAAATAAATTCAACAGACAATGAAATTGAATGTTTAGTTTGTAGAATATGAAGTAGAGAGGAAATATTTAATTGCAAGATCGAAAGAGAAAGTGATTAATGAATAAAAATTTTGAGATTTTAAATTTTATAATTTTTAATAATAAATTTATATTTTAAAATGAGTATATCAAGGAATTTGGACCATTCAAATAGTCTTATCCTTATAAAATTCTGTTTTCTTTTTATTTTTTTAATTAATTGAGACTTTTGGCTGATAATTTAGGCGATTCACATTCCTAAATAATTCTACCATCTTTTTTTAAAAAAATTTAATTATAAAAAATATCATTTTGTCAAAATTTTTCAAAATGAAAAAACTCTAGTAATTTTCTTACAAAGTGACACTACTGCATTTGTTATGACTTTATAATAGAATTGATAAATTTGACAAAATACTAAATTTAAACGTACAAATTATGCACACCCTTACCGAAACGGTGCGGATTGAACCATAGACCGAGCTTAAAATTTTTTCTAAAAATCAATAATTGGAAAGAAGAAAATTAAAAGAAAAAAGTTTTTTCTCTATCGATCCCGTTGTAGCTCTCAAAGCGCCTCTGCAATCTCAGAGTATAACACGAGGAAGAAACTGTAAAAACAGAAAGATCCAATCCATCATCACCATCGTCGTCATCGTCATCGTGATCATCGAACTAACAAACAAAACAGGTAAAGCGAAAACATTCCACAGACACACACAAATCTCTCATTTGATGTTTGAAGCCCACGTGTCAGTTACGGTTTCGCTATCATTGCTGCTTAAATTGAATTGAAAATTCTGTTGGGTTGTCACTTTAGCAAATCCCAACTCTTCACCTAACCAAAATATTTGAAAAAGAAAGAAAACGAGTCCAATTTTAATATCTTATGTGCTTTTGCTTTGAGTGTAAAATTTCTATGCGCAATGTGAGATTTATTTTAGATTTTTCTAACTCTATGTAGATCTTCTGAATTTTTTCTGATTTGGGTTTTGTTTATTCTGTTGAATTGTGTTTATATTTTGCTTTTTCTTTTCTTTTTTGATGTAGTGTGTGTTTTGTGAATTTTGTGACAGGATGGGTTTTTGAGGCTGATACAGGGATTTATAGATACCCATTTTGGAGATTTGAAGTGGGTTTGAACTAATGGCTGATTTGGCTGGTTTACAAGAGGCTGCTGGGTCTAGATTTAGTTCGTTGGAGTTGATTGGTAGAGGTTCTTTTGGAGACGTCTATAAAGCGTAAGTGTGTGTGCTTTGACTGGTTTAATGCATTTTAATTCATTGCAATGTAGTCTTGTTTACCTTGTTAATGGTGCTTTTGGTTTATGTTATAGTTTAATGAAAGACATTATGAATTTTGACAAATCTTTTAATGGTTAATAGCTGTTTCTTGCATTGTCGCTTTGTTTTAGATTCTTGAACCACCTGGTATATAAGCGTTGTAGATTTTGAAAAAATATTGTATGCAATTCCGTATTTGCTTAGTTTTTAGCACAAACAGAAACGTTTTTGCTGACAGTATTGTTGAACTTCAATACATGGAAATGAATTCATGTGGTTTTTGATGTCTTGGAATATAGGATTGGCCACTGTATTTTAGGGATCGAATGACTGCACTTGAGATAATGGCATTTCAGTAACTTTAGTTACTATGAAGCCACTTGTTTTGTATTCGTAGATGGCTGTTGCTGATTAACCTTTTTAGGCGAATCCCATGTTAAGTTTCATATCAAGGACTTGATTGTTAGAGACATTTTAGAAGTATAATTAGTATCTTAGATACACGTGCCATTTCGCTAGTTATTTATGTGCAGACACCTTGAATGTAAATTATGCTGTTTTTATGATAAAGGGAGATAGTTTTGTTTCTTTAAACCATGGATATTTAAGTTTATTATTGATGCTACTATTGGATAATGGAACTCATGGCTGTGTTTAAGATGTATGGATTTTTGTATTTGTCATTTAAAGTCGAATTTATAAATGCTTAGTTGTGGGCCATCCTTATTGTTGTCAGAATGTATGGCATGTAAACTAAAATCTCTTATCATTTTTTTCCCTATTTAATGGATTTTGACATTATAACTTGAGTACATTTCTGCATGGAGTCGGTGGACTAGTCCCTGATGCCTTCCCAATTTGCAGGTTTGATAAGGAGCTTAACAAAGATGTTGCCATCAAAGTTATTGATTTGGAAGAATCGTAAGCATTTGTTGTTGTTAATATTGTTATTTGTCTGTATTTTCACTTGTGGAATTAGAGGTTTTCTGTTGGTGAGCAATACTCATACATTGTCTGAAATTCTTTGTATGTATAAAAAGAAAAAAGAGAAAAATATTCGAAGCATAGTTGAGATGATGATTATGGATTATTGGTATTTTTCAATCAGTTTAATTTGAAATCCAAAAGATGACCATGCTAGAGGATAATTCTTGTAACCGAAGGATTGTGCTTAATCAATTTTATTTTTTATGCAAGTAATGCTCTAAAGCTTGTTCTTATTTTGTCCTCTGCAGAGAAGATGAAATTGAGGACATCCAGAAGGTATTAATTTTTTTTAAAAAAATTATATTTGTGTGCTGACCATGAGTTGACTAATTTTTTTGTTGCTAATCGATCTCATTGTTGTGGTAGGAAATTTCTGTTTTATCACAATGTCGATCTCCATATATCACCGAGTACTATGGCTCTTATCTCCACCAGACTAAACTATGGATAATAATGGAATATATGGCTGGGGGCTCTGTTGCTGATCTAGTAGGTTACCTTTCTCGTTAACTTGCAATTGTGGACAGCTAATGTTGATTTTATGTCATAATATTATGTTTATGTGAAAAGTAGTTTCTCTTGTGGACAGCTAAAGTTGATTTTACTGTTGCAGATACAATCAGGTCCTCCGCTGGATGAAATGTCCATTGCTTGCATTTTACGTGATTTACTGCATGCTATAGAATATCTACATAATGAAGGAAAAATTCACAGAGATATAAAAGGTTATCTCCCATCTAATGTTTAGTTAGTGTCATTATAACAGTGATAGTAGTAGATCTCTTAATTTTGTTAAGGTTAATTGTAGAATTCATTTTCTTTTCTTTTAATAGCTTATCACACACCCACCTTGTCTCTCCCTCCCCCCCCCATGCACAACATGTACGAAATTCTTCTCCGAAGTGATCGAGAGGGCAATTCAATCCCTAGTCCATTGCATGAGATCTAACCTTGTTTCAATATCACTCATTTCTAATTAGTTTGTGCCAACGATAACTTCTATCATATTATTTTGGCAGCGGCAAACATTTTATTGACAGAGAATGGTGACGTTAAGGTACATCATTTCTTCTTGAGCAGGTTCATGTTGTCTTGAATTGTTTGTGTGGATTTACTATCTGGAAGGGCAAACAAATATGGGTCAATTTTCTTGTATTTGCTTCTGGTTGTCAAAGTTACATTTATGACCTTGTAACAGGTTGCAGACTTTGGTGTTTCTGCACAATTAACAAGGACAATATCAAGGAGAAAGGTATTCTATTTGCTATATGAAGGTTGCTTTCGTCTAATAGCTATTGTAGCTTGTGGGGCTTTTGGTTTGCTATTTATTGTCTAATAGAAATGTAGAGGTAAGCTCCTATTTATGATCTTACTTCTAGTCTTCTGCTCAGTGGGCTATAGTTTTCCTTCCCTCCATCCTATTTGTCTCCTCTTCTTTATCTGGGTAAAAGGTGATCAGTGGAAGCTGTGACCATTGTATATATGTATATGTATTTTATGTACGAGTGTATTAATGTCTGGGAGAGTGAATTTCAGATAGCTTTCTTGTTGTTTATGTCTACCATCTTTGCCCAATTTTATTGCTAGATACTGTATAATTTGAAAAGGCTTTCTATAAGAACTGTTTTTTATAAATTAAGAGTGAATTTCAGATTGCTTTCTTTTTATTTCTTTCTACCATTTTGCCCAATTTTATTGTTAGATCATGTATAATTTGAAAAGGCTTTCCATAAGAACAACTGGTAGTTATAAATTATTGCTTTTTTGTTGCAGATAATCAAACATTGCTCTTAATAGCAAATAGATCACTGTAAAGCGTTTCAAGCTGTTTTCAAGTAGAAAGTGCTTTAGCCTTTAAGTTTTAGCACCAATCACCCATAGGGTTATGCACATATTAGTGATATTTAAATGAGCATTTCTGTATGCTCACTCGATGGTTGCATATTTTTCTTTGTTGTGAGGTGTGAGCAATACGACTTATGGAGTAATTTAAATTTTGTCAGCAATAGACTAATTTGTTTGATGGTACCAGACATTTGTAGGTACCCCATTCTGGATGGCGCCAGAGGTGATTCAAAATTCAGAAGGCTACAATGAGAAGGTACCTTTCAGGTTTTTATTTTTTTTTAATTTTTTTCAATTATTAAAAGTAGTTACTGTTGTCTTGCTGCAACGGCATAACCTTTTACCCCCTTTCTCTGTGCCCCTTTCTCACTCTAGTCTCTTATTCTCTCAGCATTTTAAGTTATGAACACCCCTTGCTTAATGCAGGCAGACATTTGGTCTCTCGGAATAACTGTTATTGAGATGGCAAAAGGAGAACCACCACTTGCGGATCTTCACCCAATGAGAGTTCTTTTTATCATACCTCGAGAAAATCCACCGCAGGTTCTCTTATTATTGTTTGACATTACACTGATTAGATGCTTGATAAGTCGTCAAACTGAATTGCAGCGATTCTAAATATGAAATATCATTGTTTTACTGTTTATTTCTGTTGTGCAGTTGGATGAACATTTTTCTCGCCTTATGAAAGAATTTGTTTCATTGTGTTTGAAGAAAGTACCTGCTGAGGCAAGCTTGTTATACCCTTAATATACATTGCTATTGTTTTATGCATGGTTTGTCTGTTAATATTCTTGGTTGAAGATACAAATGTTTTATTGGGCATGAAATTTTAAATTGTGTGAATGGAATATATCAGCTTGAATTGTATCTGGTTTTTCTGTTTCAGATTAAATAACGTCCATAATTCTTGCCTCCGTAATCAGAATGAGTAGGAATATTTATAGAATCCACATGCATGTAATCATGCCATTGGTTAAGCCTATTTCTCTGCTTTTCTATGTTTTGCACGTTTTCAACTTTCTTCTTCAAATTAGAGCAACGATGTTATTATTCTCCTTTTGGAACTTTAACTAATTTTGGATTTTTTAAGTTATTTCTTCTTCTTTTAACTATTCCATGCTTTAATTTCAGAGGCCAAGTGCTAAGGAACTTCTCAGGCACCGTTTTATTAGGAATGCTAGGAAGAGTCCAAGGCTTCTGGAAAGAATAAGGTGTGATATGTTGGTATAAGCTTATTACTTTGGTACATTGTTTCATGTTAAGGAAAATGCTAAATTATGTTCTTTTCTGTTGCATTGTTGAGCATTGTGTTAATGTATGTCTTCTGTTATCTTGATAGAGAGCGCCCAAAGTACCCTATACAGGAAGAACCAGATACCCCTATAAATGGTGTCAGAGCTGTAGGAGAGGCATCTGGCACTGTGAAGGTGGTAAAAGATAAGAGAAGTGAAGAAACCGTTCAAGTTAGGTAAGTTGAACTTGCTGAACACTGTTGCTTTTGTTAATTGTGATATAAGTTGACCGACTTCTTTTATTTGCAGTAATCAGGGGCAAACTCTGAGGAATGCTGGATGGGACTTCAGTATTAGTGGGTCACATGGTACAGGAACTATTAGGACTGCTGTAAAACCACCTCAGGTCAGAGAAAAGAAACCAGACTTTTCTTATACTCTGTCTACCCCAAAAAGAACTGCTGAGAGAAGTAATCATGGTTTCTCTGCCTCTGGAAGTACTCTTCATGAATCCCCAGAAGCCTCTCCTACAAGAGATGCTAGAGATTCATATTTCGATGACCGTCAGGATAATTACTATGAAGATGTAAGTTTCATTCTGTGATGCAACCTGCAACAGCATTTTGGTGATTTATGAGCTTAGGTTATAGGTTCTTCGGAAACCAATAGTAGATGTTAGTTACTCCAACTATGAAATTAGAGTTGGAAAGTTAATTCTATGAGATATGAGAGTTAGCACTAGATTCATGGTTACTGTCCAACTGAGTGCATGCTGTTACAATGCCTCTCAAGGGGAATCTGATGTGCTAAGCATACAAGGTATCCTTCCATAAATTTCACCATGCCAAAAATCATCCTTCTTTCAGTATGTAAAACTTTGGTTTCTGAACATTGGTTGATTTTATTGATCAATTTTTAATAGTGGGATGATCAGGACGAAATGCTGACTAGTTTCAGAAATTTTCTGAATAGAGCTGCCATCAATTGGACAATCAATGATACAATTTTGTGATAAGAGTAAAAATGCCATTGATTCATTTGTTTTTATATGCTGCTGATGGACATAAAACCAAGCATTTAGTACACTTGGTCCAATAGAGTAATGGAAACTGAATTAACCATAGCTGTCTTATAAGATTTCAGTTAATTATTCTGATAATAAAATTATCTGTTGGATTTCTGTCCTCCTATCCTTGAAATGTGTTTGAAGCTCCATTTTTCCAGGATGATACATCTGCAAGTGGGTCAGGAACTGTTGTGATACGAAGTCCTAGAGGATCTCGATCATCTGGGTTGTTCCGTGATCGAAGTACCCTGGTATAAGTCCTGTCCAATAACTATGAAAATATTGGATAGTTAAATTTTAGTTTATTCCTTTTTCTGTCTTAGCCATTATTTGATTACCATACTATGTACTGTGTAGTCTAGCAGCACATATACTTCTGCTGAAGATGCGTCTACTAGTGGAACAGTTGTTTACCGAGGTCAACATGATGATTCTGACTCTGTTCGCACACCAAGATCAAGACTGGGAATTCAGGAGAGAAGTTCTAGTGCCTCACTTGAAGATAGTGCAGTAAACCTTGCAGAGGTTGTTTTTTCTCTATTACCACTTACCTCCCAAATTAGCTTTAATCAAAATCATTTATCTCTACTTTGTATCAACTTATTCCATCCTTGTGATCCTATGATTTTTTAATGTAGTTACAATTTTTTTTTTATTCTTTTGTGGAATACCTAAATTATCATTTTCTAATTTTAATTGTGTTACACTTGGAACACTCATCTATTTTTCAGGCTTTTTAACCTCTGGAACTCTCCCAAAAATTTCCTCATATTATGTTTTTGTGGCTGTATTTACTTTTCAACAATTTTCTTCCCTAGTGTTAAGTATCTATTGTTGAAAATATCTTTCAGGCAAAAGCTGCAATTCAAAGTGGGTTTAGGAAAGGTAATGCTAGAGAACGCTTAGCTCTTGGCAAGATGAACAATGATGTGCCAGAATATAGAAGGAGAGAACAAATAACAAGCAGTTCAGATTCTTCCAGGTACAACTAATAGTCATATTGCTACCTTCTGTTGTAGTAGAGGGATATATTTGGTCATTACATTTTCTAAAAGGGAACATTTTACCTCAGAGATTCTCGTGATTACTTGGATGCACAAAGAGGATTCTCAAGATCACACCAAGGAAGCGATGAAGAAGAAAGTGCAAAAATAGCATCCTCATCTGGAGCACTGTCAGTTTTGCTTATCCCCTCCATAAAAGAGGTGGGCACCTGGCTGATGTACATTTTTAATCAGTTTGACAGTATTACCATGCAATAATTCAGTAAAGTGCGAAAATTATTATTCTTCCAACAATAAGAATCCAAATGTGGTCTAGATTCTACTTAAATTAGAATGTGGATGGAAAAGGGTTGATTTCTGTTATAATTTTGAAAAATAAAACTGACTTTTACTTTAGGGAAAACTAGGTGGGACTAACGTTCAGTCTATAATTTCTTCAACACTGTTGTGTTGCCTGTTTTATTTATATAGAGCATGTACTCTGTTATGTATAAGGCTGAGATGCAAAACAAGTAGCATAATCTTTTGTATACACTTTCAAGTTGAGTTTGGCATCTGACCTTTAAAGCAACATTAAAATTTCAGCTTCCTATTTTTGCCAATAATAATTTGTGTATGTGAGCTGTAGGCAGTTGCTGATGATTCAGAAGGACCAGTTGTGCGTCAAGTTGTAAGTTCACTCGTAAATATGGAACGCATGAAGCCAGGTTCTTGTGAAGTTTTTGTCAGAAGGTTGCTTCAGCAATTAGCAAGGTTCAAAACTTCATTCTCCTATCCCCTCACTCTTTCCTTCCATCCTAGAAAACAAATAAATATATCAGATTATAAATGTAAATTATAGTGAAAATATTGGTTCTTCTGTATCTCATGTCCTGAAATGATACCTGAAGAATGGTTTATAATAAAACTCAAGTTGCACTAAATTTATACAGTTCAAAGGAATCATCTGTGAAAGATCTCCAGGAGTTGTCATCTCGAATATTCACCAAGGGGAAGACAACTGAAGCAGCACAAAATGCAAATGCAGAGGTTGATAACAAGAAAAAGCAACCTAACAAGGATGTCAATTCAAATGCCAATTTAAGCCCACTTGCGAGGTTTCTGCTCTCAAGGTTTGTTGATTGATTTGTTCCTTCTGATGATTACATGCTTAAATGAAAGGGCACCACTTTTTTTTTTCCTCTGATTGATATGATTGCTTTTCTACCCTTTCATGGGTATATGACATACCTTGCAGCATGAACTATAATTATTGCTTTGGCCACTTTGTACTGCAGATGGCAAGGGCAAGCTTCACGGGATCTCAATCCAACTTAGAAGTGGTTCGAACAGCACTTACATATTTGTTTTGTATTGTGTTTCTGTTTATGCATTTAATCTGATTGGATGTACATAACATTGTAAGAAATTGTGTATTTATTATCCACCATTATTATTTCTCTATTTCAAATTTTTGTTTGCTGTTGCAGCAGCATTGGTGTATAATTAGGCTTGCTATTAGGAGCAATGTAATCTCACTAACATTGATTTTTATCAATTAAGAAATTTATCTTTCAGAAGTAATTTTGTCAATGATTTGTGCGTCCTTGCAATGCATTTTCTTACAGTTCTCTTCTTTTTTGTCCTTTGACATTTGAGACTTTAGATCTGAAGTAGACCTGAAAAATTCAAGTGGTAACTGAAAATTTGAACAATTGAACTAAAAACTAAAAGATCTTATTGTGTACCATATTATTCACAAACATATTGCAAACCATTGTTGCTTGATTTGCAAGGTTCCATACAAAATTTCACTGCTATCATAGCTTGTGAATGCATTGATATCTTCCAGCAATATCAATCTCAAAGAGAGATTTGGAATTTCTCGATTAACATAATTAATTTTCATCTGATCCGTGAAGGTTGCTTTGAAGGAGAGAGCTTCCGAAATGCAGCATGCAAAATCATAACTACAAAGCAGTAGAGTAATTGTTAGCTCACTCTATGCATCAGCAACATTTATAAAAGGCGAACAAGAGTTTCTAATATTTACCTATATAGCTGACACCAAGTGCACAGAATAAAGCCATCTGAACATTCAGAATCATAAGAATAACCAATGTTGCTGCAAAGATGAGATGTAATTACTAATGTGAAGTCGAGGAATGAATTTCATTATTTATCAACAGCTTGACTGTAGTATCATGGGAAAACTGGTTAAGGGAAAGTTTAAAGCAAGACTCATCCAGAGAAGGCAAGAACAAAGGTATAGAAGCAAAAATGCACACATTCATATTTACGGGTACCGAGAAATGGATCAAAATCACTAGCTCTTGCACACTAATATTTCATGCTAATTTTCTTGCTCGTTCTATGGTTGGGAACCTTCGATGGAAAGAAGTGAAACCAAAATGCTTATTCTAGCTAGACACTCCTCCTGAAGTCAATGCTTGAACCCTGCGTCAATTGACTCCATATTCTCCCAAAAGTGTGACATGTTCTTCTTCCAGAGTGATTAATGGAACTTAAAACTGGGTTGCCACTACTTTTCTTAGTTATATGAACCCTTGCTTACTAATACTTCTTAAAGTCATCAGATCCAAACCAGAACATGTTTACTTCCTAGTAGAAATCTCAAATATCTTAATCAACACAGAATTGCATAGTTCATACGGCATTCCCTTGGCCAACTACAGGTAACAATTTGCAATGTCCTAGTAAGTCTTTTGAGCAGAAAAAACAGTGCTCTTCCAATATGGAAAAACAATCATAAAAAGTTTTGTCTTTTTTTCCCATCAACCATATATGGTAATGAATTTTAAGACCACGGCAGGTTATCTCAATATCAGCTACCATTTTGATTCAAAGAAAACGGATTTGAGAACTCACCACATTGTGCAATGCGAACCAGAACCTGCTTAATCACAGGATACCGATCCCATTTCCATTTGTCACTACAGAACTTGAAAAAATCCCAAAGTGCCAAACTTGATATCAACCCAACAAGAGCAAGCGGCATCTGGTATCTATAACATGGAGACAGAGACAATGTCACTAGACAGATGATACGAAGAAAAAACTTGTAATACAACTAACACCCAAAATACTATGATTGAAAAAAATATCTCCATCAGTTAAAAACTAAACAATGGAAAGGTGAGACTCTTTGAACTAATGCCCTAAACCAGCACAAACACCAGTTCTAGTGGAGTATTTTTAAGTATTCATATAGTTGTTTCAAAGCATAGGAAAAAAACAACACAAAATTGCAAATTCATTGTCTTTTTATTTATCAACTGGAACCCAGAAAAACAGAATCTGTAGCCAAATTATTCATTTAAGCAGACTGAAACCCTTACAAACACGGGTAAGCAAATCAAAATTATCATTAAAAAAATCTAATCACATCCAAAAACATACCCAAATCTCATTCAATATTCATACACCCACATACAAAACAATTCAAAAATTTAATTTTTTTACTCAAAATAACAACTCACAAAACGAAGCAAAATTCTTACAGAGAGCAAGCAAAGAAGAGGATGAACAAAGAAGCATAATTCCTGGCATAACGTTTAACATTCTCATGAACTCTCAACTTAAGGGTATGTGGGGAAGAGGGAAACGAATAAGATCCCAGAGCCCCGATAAACTCACGGGTCCAAGATGGAGTCTTGGCTGAGAAATCATCAGTGGTGAGTTTAGCAAAAGGGTTGACGGTAAAAAGAGAGATAAAGGTGTATAAATAATGTAAAAGGCTGTGAGTTATGGTCGTGGCTGTGGCTGTTTCTTTAGAGGAGGCTGTTTGGACGGCGGTGGCCGACGTGGTGGTGGCCGTGTCGAGGATTTCGAGGTAGCCTGAGTCGCGTAGCCATGACTCGAATGCCGGGTCCGGTACGTTTAGAGATAATGGGTTCGATGCGAATACCTTCCCCATTAGAAAAAGCTATCCAATTTTGGTGGAATGAGATAAGACCCGAAATTATCAGAATGTTAATAATTAATTAATTGATAACAAAATTCATATGATATATTTGGGTTTATCAATAAAACCTTCGGTATAATATGCTAATTTTTTAAAAAGAATTTTCTTTGAGTATTGAATGGTTTTTTCTATTGATGTTTCGAGTAGATGAAGATAATTAATTTAATAAGTTTAGGTTAGGATATTTTTAGTATTTTAAATAATATAAAAAATAAAATTTAATTTTTAAAATTTTAAAATAGGAGTGTATAATGCAATATCGTATCCAAAATAATTATTAGAGATAGCAGCACCCAATACTAATTTATAGTAATTTGATTTGAACCAATTATTAGTTCTCACCACAGTTCATGAGAGCTGAAGAGAGGGAAAAAAAAAAAAAAACAAAATTTGTAGCCCTTTATTTGTACGTCACTTTAAGCGAATGTATGTCAGTTGGGTGACCTAGCCAGCCACCTAGGGGTACTTTCTGTTTTTGCCATAGGACACCTCTCTACTCAGATGAGCTTACCCTCCAAGCTACAAGTGGTGTTTTATCAAAATGCTTATTAGATAAACGGGTCTTCCTTCGAGATAGTTCTCTTTCAAAGGAAGCCTAGAATCGATGGAGAAAAGGATCCTTGGTGATCCAAATTGTCACTCACGGGTTGGGAGGTTTTCAGTCACTAACGAGGTGGGTGGAAACGTTGTGCATAGAAACTCGTTACCTTACACAGAACAAGAGTCAGTTTAGTATTGAAGTTGAGTAATTATAATTTTTAAATTATAATATTAAAATATTTTATAAATATTAATTATTATAATTTAAAAATTATATTAATATAATTTTTTATTTATATAATAAAAAATTTATTATATTTTTAATAATTTTATTAAAATTATTATTTAAAAATTATATTTATTATATATTATTAATTTTTTATTTATAATAACGATAATTTTTAAATTATAATATTTTAATATCAAACATGACCAGTAATAAGATAATAAACGCAAGAGATATGACAAGAATGTCATCAAGATATCGATACATGTAACTGTAGCCCCCAAAGCCGTAGTCAGGTTGGCTGCCATAGTCGGTTCTAGATTCGTAACGACCCGGGTTCGAGTCTTAGGGGTGGGAGGGATAAAACTCTTTGAGCTGCCACCCTCCTCTTTTAAAAAAAAAAAAAAAAAAAAATCGATACATGTAACTGTTAAAAATATAAGTTTACTTGTTAGAGTCGGTTGAAAAATGGACAAAGTTGAATTGCTCCCTTTTATTGCCGGTACAACAATATATGTGCAAGTTTGCTGCCCATCTGAGTTACTACACCGTGCTTTTCACGTCTCTTGCCCCTGCCACTCAGAATTAACCAAAACCAAATACAAAACAGAAACTACAATTTATGCATGTGTGTGTGAAACAAAACCAAAGCTGATAAACTCGGATCAATCTCTTTACTTATTTTAACTAAATGGGCTGTTCATAAAAAGACAACATATTGCAGGCTTCTTTCCTATCTAATTTTTTGTTTCATGTGAAAATTATAGAAATTAAACTATAAAAAACACGCATAAGCAACCATGGAGATGCTCTTTTCAGGTCGGGTTTCCCTTGAAGAACCCAAAGCAAAGCGCTTGTTTACCGTGCAGTTCAGAGAATTCTTGACTCTATTGGGACGATCGTAGCAGCAAGTGCATAACAGTCCTGTGCGGAATTTCATTTTTCTATTCCATAAATCACAGTTATCGCTTTATTTGGTAGCCTATTCTGTTTTCAAACCATTTGTCCTAGTTTCCCACAACTCCCTGTTGGTATTACCTTTAACAAGTTCCTTGTAGCTAATAGAAAAAGATACCAGAAAGTGTATTAAATCCAGGTAAGGGAGTCAATATAGTTAAAGGGGTTAGTTAGAGGTTTGGTGAGCTCCATTACTTCAACTTATTAGACTTCATAGAGGGGCGATGGACCCTGACGAGGTCATACGGAAATGCGAGGCTATAAGCTTAAAATCAAAAGAAGGTAATACGATCAACTTTAATTGTAGGAAGAATGAAAGCTAAAGGAGAAAAAATAACAGCACATTGTCTCATTGGAAAAAGCTTTCATACACTATATATGGCACTTTGACAATTCGTTAATGATGCTTACAGAACTAACTGGTGTGGGGGACATCAAGCAGCAAGCTTTTTTTTATACATAGGGATGTCAATGGGTGGGGTGGGGTCGAGGGTGAAGCGACGTACCCATTCTTCGTTGTATTAAAAATTTTTTCTTCATTTTTCACTTTATTTCTTAATAAATTTAGTGAGGTGAGGGTGAAAATTTTTATGCAGGGAATGATTTTACAATTTTATCTCATTACTTATGTACTTATTTTATAGTATATCTAAACATATAATTTCAATAAATTAAAAATTAAAGACTTAAATAAAATTATCACTATATTTAAAATATTTAAATTATTAAAAAAACTCCAAAAGTTTGAAATCATATCTTAAAATGATATCAAAACTGTAAAATATTTGAAGAGAAAAAGAAAATTAAACATAACAATATTTATGATTAAATAAGGATTTAAACATCACAATATTTATGATTAAATAAGGATTATACTGTAGGGTTTATTTTAGTTATAATTTATTTATATTAGATAAAAATAAAATAAAAATTTATTAACCAACCAATATTGTAATTGATAAAAATAAAAATTATTAAATAAAAAATCATATATAATAAGAATTGGGGTGGGGGTAGGGTGTACAAAACTAAATTTTATCTTATTAAGAATTTGATAATTATTTTCTCTTTATTCTCCACCCCATTTCTAAAATAATATTCAAAATTTATCTATTTAGGGTATGTTTGAGATTGAGATTGAGCAGCTGTAGCTTTTAAGCTGCAGCACTAAAGTGTTTGGTAAATACTAGCTGCTGTAGCTTTTAAGTTATATTAGCTATGTTAATATAATTTTTCACTTGTATGATGTAAAATCTATTATATTTTTAATAATTTTGTTAAAATTATTATTTAAAAATTATATTTATTACATATTATTAACTTTTATTTTATAATTACAGTTTTTTTTCCACAGCAACTGTAGCTTAAAAGCTACAGCACCTCAATCCCAAACATACCCTTAAAATGGAACTTCATGACCTATTAGAAGATTTTGTCATCCCTAATCATACATAATTTTGGGTGCAAATTCATAATGCACCCATTATGCGAATGGAAAAAGACATAACGTGGAAGATAAGGAAGAAGATTGGTAAAGTAGAAGAGATGGAAACAGATGGTATAGGAAACTCGTCTTAGCTCTTTTGCCCATGTAAGAGTTTTTATAGACATAACACAACCTTTAAAAAAGAAGGTTGTTGTTAAACTTAGAAGATGGTGAGAGGGTAGCATATGAAAGAACTATCATAGTTCTGCCTCTGTTGTGGGCTAATTGGGCACCAATACAAAGAGTGTCTTGAATACAAAGGGCAACTTGAAAAAAAAATGGAATTTTTTCATTTGGATCCTTATCCATGTGACGCTTGTTGACAGGTAGTTTTGATGCCGCCTCTAAGAAGGTAGTTGTAGAGAAGCCGAGGTGTCATTTGCTGACTGAATACCTTTGTAGATCTAATTTCCTATTTGATCTCTTCTTCTTAAGCGAGAAGATAAATAATTTTTGGAGAAGTTATTTATATTTTAAAAATTATTTTAAACACTTTTATTTTAATAAATTATTTTATTATAACATACTTATTATATGAATTATTAATAAATATTCAATCTTATAAACTAATAAATTATAATTATTCTGAATACTCATAAACATACTATTTATTCAATATATAATTCTCTTGTCATAAATCTTAAATTTTTTTTTCTAATCTCTTAAATAATATTTAATTAAACAAAAAGAAAATAAACACTTTTAATATATTTTGAATATATTTTTACTTTTTAATATAAAAAAAGTAATCATATTGAAGGAATGCGCGCGTAAATGGCAATTAGCAATCATATTGAACGAATTTTCTTTATCAGATGAAGAAAGAGCAGCAGAGAACAAGGCTGTTCATCAATCAACACATGTAAAGCAATATTAGTATTTCTGCCTTATTGTAGTGCCTAAGTGGATCTTAGGATTTCTTCGCAAGAACATTTACTAAGAGAGTCAGCCAGGTATGAAGTTCATCAATAATCAACCTTTTCTGTAAATAAACGAAACATACCGAGTGCCAAACATGCCAAACCTTGAAACAGGGTTTCAAAGCAAGCAACAACAAAGACAGAAAATACATTCCACTGAATCCAAGACTAGAAAGCATCACAAATATTATATATTTTTGTACACAATTAACCAACCATGGCTGAAGCACAAATCAATCAACTCTCGACTGAAAATCTGAAGCGAAATTTCTTACTTATGAGCAGACAGCATGCAGAAACAAAGAAACCAAAAAAATGTCCACCATAAGATCAGTATTGATTTGTGTAGACAGCAGAAGTGAAGACTGAAAGGATTCTGGTTGACATTGAAACTCGAGCCGCAGTTATGATATTTTCTGCTCTGATTTCACCTACACAAGTCATTGAAGAAATTGTGAAAATAAAAATTTTATGTTACATTTTTTCCCCTTAAATATTAAAACAAATGACCGCCAATGTCTGCTAGGTTCATAGTTGAATGTACAGGGGTACTTAAGTCTCAACTGCTGCTAAAGAGGGCTTGATGATTGGGGTGAGTGATTATCAGAAGAAACTCTCAAGGGTGCTTAATGTTGAGACACATTAGAAGAAAACACTTTGTACAACCATTTTTATATTGAAGAGAAGGCAAACAAAGTAGATGAAATTAGATAAACAATTAAAACTCGAAGAAATTGGATAAAAAGAGAAACTTACATCAAATTCAATTCGGGCTAATCAAATTCCGTAGGGATATAGTTGAATGCCATACTGCTCCTTATCCTCGAATTCCCGTAGCTTTTGTCTAAGCTCCGGCTGAGGCCACCAACACTCGAATTTGTTTAAGCTCTTTATGCACCAGAGCTGTTCAGGAATCTTTTTCATGTGAGCACAATGTCACGAGATGGGTGTTTTGCGCAGCAAACCCGTGCGGCACTTAGACAACCTTGTCGGGATGTTGCTAAGTAAGCCTTTGCGCTTCTCAATAGCTAAGCCAAGAGGTTCCCGAAATGCTAGAGAGAAGGAGGAGCTAGCGAGCAATGTAGCCAAATGCGGAAATTATATTGATAGACAAAAGCTTTACAAGAGAGCTTACAAGTGTTTGATGCTTTGCTTGGATGATCACAATGCTTAGAGCTCACCTCTATTTATAGCAAAGCTTGGCTAGTTCTAGAGAATTCTATGTACATGTGTCTATACCTAGACCGTACATGTGTCACAAATCTAGGCTATGTACAAAAGTGCTAGAGTTTGCTAGAATGTTCTAGAATCGGGCCAAGCTAGCACATCTTGGCTCATTCTCTTGGGCCATTTTGGGCTGGAATCATGCGGCCCGTAACAACAAGGATTGATAATCAAGCATTCTAGTTTTGGCATCGCTCCAATCCCCATAGTCCGTTCCTCTAGCCATAGCATTGATTTCAGGTGCAATACCTTGAGCTTTGGAAAACCATGAGAGCCACAAGTCAGTTTTCTACCTGAATATGAGTTTTGCTTCAGTTTGAGCACTTGAAGAAGCGGCAGCTTTTCTAGTGCGGGCATGGGATCCTCCATTATTTCAGTATTAGAAAAACTCAAGTGGGTTAGACTTGGAGGAAATTGATATTCAGCAAGGACAATTTTGGAGAGCCGTGGCATCCTGCATTCATTCACCAGCTTCAATGACTCGAGGCAGCTCAATCTACAAAGACTTTGGGACAAAAAAGATTGATAATAACATAAATCTCCCCATATCAGGAGATTTCGAAGATTAGGTAGTCTGCCCAATATATCTTCAGTACAGCAGCAAGGATGCAAGGCTGAAATGAAATTGAGATTTTCCAAAGAGGCGCAATAGTTTCCTGGATGTGCAGGAAGTATGATTGAGCCAAAATTTAGATCCCTGAGTTTGTTCATCTTCCAAAATTCATCTGCTGAATGATCTATGTAGCTAAAGAGCATGTCTAGGGTGTATAGGTTCGGAAGATAGCTTAATAATGATGAAGGCAAGCTTTTGAGGGAAGGGATATTCAGCTTCAAATATCGCAGAAGAAATAAATTTTCAATTCCAGATGGATATTGGATGAGAACAAGAGATCCCAAGTCCAATACTCTGAGAAATTTGACCAGTTTACAAATTTTCTCCCACTCTATGGGGTCAAGGTGGTCGCTTTCTGAAGTGAAGCACAACAATGAATGCAGGTGCGAGTCGTAATCATCTAAGCAAGCAAAATCACCCTGTTTTTCAAAAAAGTAGAACCGTTAGACATTTTTTTGTGATTTACCTTCTAGATCCAGGATAGAGGAAAATATAAATTCCGTCTTGCGAACTATTTGGATCAACGAAGGCCAGCAACGACTACGAATAGAGCACGTTTTGATTGTGCCTCCAGCTCTTCTCTTCTTTGCTTCAACAAAGCCTTTATTGATTAGTTGTTCTAAGTAGTTCTCGGCAGTTGCCTCATAATTGTCTGGAATGAAACCTTCAGCTATCCACAACTGATATAACTGCGTGGTGGATATCTCTAGCTGTAGAGGAAACAAAGTTGCAAGCAAAAAGGTAACTTGCAATATGTGACGCACTGAAGAAAAATGGGTTTCTCTATTGCTTCCTTGATATTTTCTTCTAATGAGATGCTTCCATGATATAAGATGAGGAAAGGCCATCCTTGGTAAGTAACTCTCAACGGTCCTCCAGTGGGCACTAAATCAAGCAGAACATTCTCTCCGCTTTCGAATTTAAATGAGGTGATGATATTAATTTTAGTGAGTGTTATTAGTACCCTACTTCCATTCTGATTATCCAGAAGTATTTCTCGAATAACATCCCACATATCAATGCTCCACACATCATCAATCACAATCAAATACCGCTTGGTCATTAGATATTCGTGAAGAATAACTTTTTTCATTTCATAATTTTTATTCATTATTTCACTCAACCTAGATGAAGGCACTAGAAACTTAATAATGGTATCTAAAATTTGGCCAGCCCCATAGTCTTTAGGCTCTGGAATCCAAGCGTGACAATCAAAATAATGCTTCACATAACTGCTGTTGTAAGCCTCCGTAGCGAAAGCCGTCTTGTCCAATCCAATGCTATCAAGTATAGCCACTACAGAAAGTTGAGGTGGTCCCTCTATCAATAGATCTAACAACTCCTCCATTCTATCATCTAGACCTACCGTGTCCCTATTCTTGGACGATGAAGATGCAGGAAAATTACTGGCTTCAGCTTCCACTGATTTGATCTGATCAATGATTCTGGAATCGATGGGGTCAATTTGATGCATCCGTTGTTTTATATCAGTGATTCTGATTTGGAGTCCTAGAAGAGCATCACAGATGTCCTTGCAGCACCTGCTTTGACTCTTATGTTGAGTGATGCTGCTGACGAATGTGTCAATGACCACCTCAGATTCACACGCAAAGCAATTGATTTCTTCCATAATGGTCCCAAGATCTGGGCAGTCAATTTCAACTTCTCCCAATTTTTGGAGCAGAAGCCAGGACATTTCATATTCAAGGTCCCTCAGCAAAGAGGTAGCGATTTCAATCTCTGCATGAAGGTTCTGAATGGGTTGTTTTGCAGCATCAGGCAACGTGATTTCTTCACCAGCTAACACCCTTCTCAACCTCTCTGAAAATAGTCTGTAGTTGATGTCCATGTCTCCTCCGCTTCTCTCAATACCTAGTCGTCCTGGCATGCAAATTGAGAAATAATTAAAAGAGACCATGATTAAAAAAAATAAAAAATTTCTTTAAATCTCTCAATTCAAACATTAATCAACATTAATTGTTGATGGAACTCAACTCAGATTGACGACCTATGCCTGATGCCTCGTTCTCTAATTAATCCTGCGGTGTGTTGCCATTCAAAAAGTTGAATCAAGATCGGTGACTAATCATTATGTAAAAGGAATTGAAAGAAAATTTTATAAAATGCAAATTAGTTAATTTTTATCTTTTAGGAAAGGAGGTTGTTACAGCATGGAGAGATTCTATGTAGAAACCATTATTTTACAAATTAATCTGTTTGTCGATGCATTTCTAAATCGACTATAAGAAAGTTAAATTTATTGTAAATTGCGACCGTTCAATCTTTTTTTTTTTTTTATATGATTTGTCATCTTATGAAACGTGAGAGCGAAAAGATAACTTGTAAATATGAATCAAACACAAACATATAGAGATCTAACATTCATAAAATAAAAATAATAAAATGACGTTATTTTGTGGATAATTCAGACAATAAAGTACTTGTTTTTACTTAAGAGTGATCATATACTTCAATATCCCGATGATATATATATCTTTTTGTGATTAAAAGCAACACAATCAAACAATTAAGTGGAAGGAATAGAAAAAGAATGGTGAATTTTATTCAAACTGGGTCTTAATGGATGGATGATTTTGGTAGAATTGAAAATGACCATGCACGTGAAAGAAGAAATAAGTTAAGAGAAAAGTAAAAGATCAAGATTATTTAAACTTTACTTGTAAGTAAAGGAAAATATCTTGGTTCAAGAAAAGAAAGAGATATTAAGCTAGCAAAATGGAAAAGGAGAAAGGTTATACAAAGAATTTTGTTCAAAGAAAAGAACATGATGCAGATGTCCTGTAATTTTTTTTAATTAATTTTCGTTTTCTTTCTTCCAATTTCTGTTATTCCAATCAAAAAATGAACGCAACATACATTTGCTAACAGGAAAACAGTCATTTTGTCTCAAAATAAAGTGATAACAAATCATGAGTACAAGATGTTTTGGACACTCTTAAGATAACAAAATCAATAAACTCAACATTATGTTATTGGCTAAAGAGTACAGAAACCACAAGAATTCAATGACGACCAAACCATAAGGATCAGTTTTATTACAAAAGGGAATTGTTCTGCTGCAAACAAGGGCTTTGGTGTGATCGTAAGGAATTGAGAGTGAGCACATTACAGGGCACCCTCTGGATGCTGTGGAGGGAAAACGTAAAAACGATTACAACTGCTCTTTATTCTTTGAATGCACTTGTGCTGCTAATCAATCAATAGAGAAAGAATTCAGTCATAAATACTAACAAAGCTTCCAAAACATGCAACACTATAGATTAAATCTTCCACTTTCAGAACTTTACTAGTTAAATCTTGCTCCAAATCACCAAGGATTAGTTCTTGGTTTTTAATTTTACAAGGGCTGTTGGACAGCCCAAATAGACAAAGGCTTAAATCTCCATGTATTTGGAGAATATGAAGATTAGGCAATATGCACCAGTTTCTTTTTGTTGTATTTAATCTTCTGATAGTCCCAAAATCAAACACCCTAAGACCCTCTTTGGTTCGCTGTATCAAGAATCATTCCCAGAACCAAACTCAAGTTGAATCGAAGTGCCTACATCCAGTGAAGAACGAGGAGACAAGCTTTAACTATTTCACAAACCAAGGTTACAAGGATGTACAACTTGTTACAGAGAACAAGAATATACAACTTTCTCTTTTAATTCTCTCTCTCTCTGCCTCTGTCTCTCTCTTCTCTATTTCTTTGTATAGCTTTGACAAGATATGAGAAGATGACCCAACAACCAGCCTTATAAACTACCAAAAAAGCTATTTCTAACTAACCAAGAATTTTCGTGCTCATTTTTAACTAAACTCAACTGAATTTTGACCAGCATTGTTGCCTTTATAAAGAACCACACGCCGGTGAAATTCAAAAAAATTGAACAATGTTGTTCTGTCAGTTTTTAGATGATGAGATGAGATCAAAGCACAAACACTGTTCTTCTAACTGAATTAATAAGCTTGAAGATGAACTGCGCCACTACTTAAAAACTGAAAAAAAAAAAAACAATAACATATATGCAATTTGAATGTTGACAAATTGAAGACACAGCAGTGAAACTGATACTAGAAAGTATAACAATTAATCAAAATTTTGTAAAAAATATTAATCCGAATATGACATTATTACTTTTAGCATGCAAATACTTGAAAACAAAGTAACCAAACAATGTCCTGCATCGACCAATGCGTTGACAGCACAGCAAAATGGAACACTGAAAGGATCAAGGCTGGACTTGGCTGCAGTACAGTTAAGATATTTTCCGCTCTGATTTCACCTACACATACAAGTATTTAAAGATATTATCTTTTAGGTTTTTCTTGACTATATCAACAAGGGTTCTTCCTCTTCTATAAGTAAGGGATTAATGATTGGTGTCAGCATCAGGAACTGTGATGGACACTGTGATAATCAAATTCCATATGGATATAGCTGAATGCCATATTGCTCCTTATTGTTGAATTCCCGTAGCTGTTGTCTCATCTGCTCAGGCCACCATAACTCCAATTTGTTTAAGCTATTTAGGCACCAAAGCTGCTCAGGAATCCTTTTCAAGTGAGCACAAGGGTTGATAATTAAGCCTTAAAGTTTCGGCATGGCTCTAACCCCCATAGTCCACTCCTCTAGCAATAACATTGATTTAAGGTGCAATAACTTGAGCTTCGGAAAACAATCAGAGCCACAAGTCAGCTTTATACCAGAATACGAGTTTGCTTCAGTTTGAGCACTTGAAGAAGTGGCAGCTTTTCTAGTACGAGCATGGGATCCTCTATAAATTCAGCATTAGAAAATCTCAAGTGGGTTATGTTGGGATTATGTGCTCTTTAAAGCATATTGATTTTCTGATTAATAAAATATTTCAAATATTTATTCAGATATTTTGAATTGCATTAATATTTTGAGCAAAGTCCATTTAATCATATTATATGTATTTATGCGATCACCATGTGGATTCGCGAAGACATAAATACAAGTTATCTTATGATTAAATAAGTTAAGTTCATGATTGATAAATAAAGTTGGGCACTTTATTTAGGTATAGACTGTAATAAATTCATTGAGTGATTTGTCTTAATCATGTATGAATTTATTGATGTAGTTGTCTACATTGAATCGGATCACATATGAGATTTAATTAACCTAGTAATAAGCATCGGACTTATTAAATCTCATAGGCATTGATTTCTCGTAACCTTAATCTTGAGTTAGTTATGATTTCATGATTGTAGTTGTTATTTCATTTGAGTTACCAATGGGCATGACATACACATGTAGTCTAGATTACCCGGTATCTTGGTGGGAGTAATTACAAGTATTGAAATTGTAGATTAACAATATAGAATTTATACGACACATCTCTTGATGGGTTTTCGATGTTGATCATAGAAATTCTCCGGCAGAGTGTCTCAACATAAATAAGTATGTTGAAAATGATCATTAGAGAAAACCAGGTAAGTATCAAGGAAAAGATGTAATTAAATTGATTGGACAGTTGAGATATCAATTTAAATTAACGATGTGGTACAAAGGATTGTGCGATGAAAGAAATCAATGTGGCTTAGGCGAATTATATTCGAGCATACAATTATGGAGGTCGAGTTCAATCTTATAGTGGAGTAGAATTGGAATTAAATAATTATATTTGTTTAATTACAAATTTAATTATTATAGCCACTATTGTATGTTCCCAAATGATCCCGGGTTAGCTCATTTAATTGACAACACCATCATCTGGACCCAAAAGCAAGAAAAACTGGCATATTAGATGAAAATTATAATTATAATATTTGTTAAGGCCTAGTATGTTATATTAAAGTGTAAATGGGGGGCTTGTAATATTTTACAAGGTGGTCTCCTAGTTTGTTACACATTCCTTCCACTTTTAGGTAAGTGGAGAGATAGTTAAAGAGGAATTCTATTTTAAATAGAAATCCTAATTCTAACATATTAGGGTTTTCATAAGATATTATAAAAGAGGCTTTATACTCTTAAATTAAGATCTAAGAGGAGAACCCTGGGATTCTAAGAAAAATAAAGAAGGCATCTAAGAGGAGCCAGTTGCAATTGGGGAGTGGTGAAACAGACGCCCACACGTCCAGTGTTGATCAAACTTGAGTCATAGCCTGGAAGATTGTTTGAAGGCGGATCTACAACTCTCAATTGTTCATCTTCTCAAAACATCAAGGTATGAATTTCTAGATTACTTAATTCTTATATGTTGTATGAGATCGGTCCTAAAAGGTTTTAATTGAAAAATTGAAAAACCTAGTTTATTTTCCCATCAGGTTAGACTTGGAGGAAATTGGTATTCAACTAGGACAATTTTGGAGAGCCGTGGCATCTTGCTTTCATTCACGAAGTTCAATGACTTGGGGCAGCTCAAACTGCAAAGGCTTTGGGACAGCATAGTTCAATAATAACTTAAGTCTCCCCATATCCGGAGATTTCGACGATTAGGTAGTCTGCCCAATATATCTTCAGTACAGCACAAGAATGCAAGACTGAAATGAATTTGAGATTTTCCAGAGGGCAGCAATATTTCCCTGGATGTGCAGGAAGTGTGATTGAGCCAAATTTTAGATGCTTGAGTTTGTTCATCTTCTAAAAAATCATTGCTGTATGATCTATGTAGCTAAAGGGCTTATCTAGCGTGTATGGGCAAAAGATAGTTAGAAAATGATGAAGGAAGGCTTTTGAGGGAAGGGCTATCCAACTTCAAATATCTCAAAAGAGATAAATTTTTAATTCCGGATGGATATCGGACGAGAACAAGAGATCCCAATTCCAATACTCTGAAATGAAGTAAAACAAAGAATGCCGGTGCGAGTCATACTCGACTAAGCGAGTAAAATCTATCCATATTGCAAAAGAGTTGAACTGTTTGACATTTTTTCGTGATTTACCTTCTTGGATCCAGGACAGGGAAAAAGATGAATTCCGCCTTTAAAGCCACTACAACCAACACAGGCCACCAACAACCCGGATTAGAGCATGTACTGATTGTGCCTCCAGCTCTTTTCTTCTTTGCTTCAACAACGCCTCTGTAACACCCTAGTCAAATCACACATCAACAAAGTATGGGAGAGATGCTGTGTTTATAAGAGGTGATCCACAGCTTAATTGGCAAGACACGTGCGCTTCAGAAACAAAATTGTACGGGTCTTGTTAAGGTTCGAAGTGGACAATATCTTGTCAGGTCGAGGTTAAGTTATGACAGAAACTCTCCTACTCTTAAAACTAGTAAACTTATATAAATAAAGAAACTCTAGGGTCTTCTTTTATGCACGTTTGATAGAAGTTTTAAGGTGTTTGTTATCCTTTAATACATGCTCTCTAATACGATTTATTGTGTTTGATAATGAATGTAGGATTTGTTCTCTTTATCATGAATGATTAGATGGGCATTATGAGACATGAGTAGTGTGATGTTATTACTGTTTTTCCTTTATTTTATTTTTTATCTAATTTCACATAAGATTAAAATAGACATCCTAAGGTTTTTAATGATGTATTTTGTGTAAAGAGATTCCAAGTAACCAATTTGTTGTGAATTTTCGAAGTTGGAACAGTGGTGCTGGAAAATTCAGATTTTCAGCAGCATGTCTGACTTCGCCAATTTTTCTACAAGCCAAATGATCTCTGAAAATTATTTTGATTTTTTATTTAATCTCAATTATGTCGGATCCCTGTATGTTTAATTTCATAATTTTTGGTTGGGTATAAAAATTATTAAAAATTGTTATGTTGGACTGCTGCAATTCTGGAGACTGCTTTCTAGAAATACGATGGCTGATTATAAAATTTCTTTAGGCCATTAAAAGGCTTTAAAATGAACTGCATAAATTTTATTCGTGCAATATTATGAGTCATATATGATTTAAAGTTTATTTGACTAATTTTCATTGACTTAGCATTAAGTTATGAATTTTGTATATGTAAAACTCAAACCTGGAAGTTTCTGGACAAGTTTGCTGGTCTCTTAAAATAAATTTGTTTAAAATAGTTTCACATCTTAAAAAATTCTAGGAATTTGATATGTTGTTTCTAGATGTTTCTCTGTTTTAAAATCAAGTGGTCTGATTTTCATGAGATGTATTAAATATTTTTGAATTTTCTAATTCGGCGACCTCTGTTTGTGTTACTGTTGGACAATGTGGATATTTGT
Organism: Murraya koenigii; assembly: GCA_025617385.1. Lineage (NCBI taxonomy): Eukaryota > Viridiplantae > Streptophyta > Magnoliopsida > Sapindales > Rutaceae > Murraya > Murraya koenigii. The sequence continues at coordinate 16,367,762 of CM046817.1, read as the reverse complement.
ACGGAAAATTATTTTCGCAATATGTTTCTGACTTTTCTTCATTTTTTTGAATTTATGTATGAAATGCTACACATGTTTATGGTGTCTTTTCTATTTTTTACAATTTTCTGACATATGATTAGCATGGTAAAAATCAGCTTGTATAGGATGGTTAGGTTTAGACTAGCTTTGGCGGTTTAATGCTTGTGAATAGGCTTGATTATGTTGGATTTATATCAAGGTCAGAATGACTAATGATATTTATGGGAATGTGTTTTGATGTTTTTAGGATGAGAGTGAGCACGTGGTTGAGGTTATTGTTCTTTCTATTGTTGAGGATCGATGTAAGTAGATTCATGCATGATACATGTATTTCACTATTAAATTACTTTTAATTTGAGGTATGTATTATGTTGAATGAAAAGTATATGAAACTATTTTGTTTAGTCTATTACAATATTTTGATAAGTAAAATCACTCTTTAAAATTATTTATAACAAAACTTTATTTATTAAAAACTAGTGTTATATATTGTCTTAAAAATGAAAACCTTTATTAAATCATTTTAAGTCAAATACTTTGAAATAATTATCAATTATTTAAATGTAATTTATGGAAGCTTACAAATGACTAAAAGTTCAAAGATGGTTTTAAATGTTTTTGATGAAATAGAAGCTTAAATTTTGTTTAGACGAGAACAAAAGTTTCTAAATAATACTAATTTTAGTGGAAAGAAAACTAAATTAATAAAACTGGGGTTTTGAGTCCCTTTTATAACAAACCTAAATATCACAAATTTACAAAAATAGGCAAATTTGAAATATAATTCTATAATAAAATTTTCTTATCCAAAATAAGAAACACAAAAAAAAAAAAAACCGAAACCAAATTCGAGTTGTAAAAAAAAAAGATAAAAATCTAGAAAAATCAGGAAAAATAGGAAAAAAATCTTAAAACCTAAAAATGATTAAGAAAGAAAGAAAATTTTTAGGTCGAGCATGGACAAGAATAGCTTTTCTAGGTTTTATTCGTCTTGTCACAAGTTTCGAAACGGTATACTATACACTGAAAACGGACATCTGTAGCCAAAATTATGCCCTCTGGAAGGTACCCTATTCGCAATACATAACACCCTACATCAGTTTTAACTTATTGTCCGCAGTAATGTTATGTTATTTTATGGAAGGCTAGTGGGATATTTTGCACATACAATGTTAATGTTAATAATTCTTGCGGGGTACAATACCTTGAATGAGGTTATATGGCAGGGTCACCAAGTCCACAGGTGATACTATATGGCATGAACTGATTATGTTTTATGTGTTTAAAATGTTTTTGTTATGTTTAAAGGATTTAAATGACTTAAGATGTTTTAATTTATTATATTGCTAAATGGCAATTTACAAAGGTAATTTTCCTTATTATTATTATGTATATTTAAGAAATTTCATCAATTATATTTTAATGGTTTTTAATATTATGCATGAATTTATTTACCGAGTTGACAGCTCACCCATCGTTTCTAGCATTTTAGCAGATACAGTTAGATGATACGAGCTTATGGTTTTAGAAGGAAGAATAAGAGCTCGGTTTTTTTTAGGGATTAATGGTACGTTAATAATCTATAGATATTTTAGTTTCCTTTGGGGTGATATTTAATTGAGGATATATTATTTCATTATTTACTTTCTTTTAGAGGTTTAGAACATTTATTATTGGATATTATTTTAGTGGTTTTAGAAATGAGAATGACGAAATGCAGTTTCACTTCAATTTTATTTTAGTATTTTTAGTAATGGGATGTTATATTTGTAATATCAGAGTAGCTCTGTGTGGCCTTTTGAACGGTGGTGGGACAAATCTCAACGAGGATGCTGAGTCCTTGATGGGGATGTATGTAACACCATGAGCATCCACATTGACAAAGCGTGGGAGAGAAGCGGACTTTATAAGAGGTGATTCACACCTTAATTAGCAAGATGTGTTTTGGGTGTATAAGGGCCTCAGAAACAAAACTGTGTGAGCCTTATTAAGGTCCAAAGCAGACAATATATTGTCAGGTCTGGGTTGGGTATACTATTTGTAACACCACACCTCGAACTCCTATGATGAAACTAACTACAACTAATATATGAACTTATACAACTTTTATTATCGATAACAATTCAATCCTCAAATATAATATTTAAACAACTGAAGAATTTAAAATCTTGCCAAACCATATAGAATCCTCAATCATAAATTCTTCTCTTCATTCAACACGAATCAATCCTGATTTCTGGGAATTAAATCACAATAAACTATAATGAGTACAAAGCTCAGTAAATAAACTAGTTTTTTATATACCAAAATACATACATACTTATATACAATGAAAATAAATGACATGATATGGTCTTTTGAAAATATTGTAAAACTAATTCAAAAAATTTTTTTTGTCACTTTTAAACTTTCACATTTTCTTTCAAAAGAATACATATTCAGTAATGTGGCACTTTGCGTCGTGCGTGACACTTTGTACTATGCATGACACTTTGGGCATATCGGCCCTTGAGAGGTGGTTCCCTCATAGTCTCAAGAGGTGGCCCTTAATGCCAAAATCTATTTTTTTTTTCTTTTATAGAAAGCATAATGGATTTTTGTGCTTATACTAATGAACTTTCACACATATTTATGCCCATGTACAAAATCACACTTATCGCATAACAACACATTATATCAACACATCACATAAACACATGGGCAAAATTATATAAATCTGTATTTGTACATATCAAAAATAAGTTTTTCAAACATGTCAAACATATACATATTGTTTATTGTGATTCGTTTTAGAAGTTTAGCTTATTTATCTCTTGGCATCCACATATAACAAATGTGTGTTGATATCGTTGGCCTAAAAATTATTAATAAAACAATCATAAGATATAATCTCTCATAAGATATAATTATGTTCTAATCATAAATTTCAATGTATTTCTCAATTTTAACATTTCATAAACTCAACCTCAAATACTCTCAATATTTGATCTCCAAAACTAAACAGCCCATGTTTTCCGATTTATTAATAAATTATTACCTTATCATAATTTCCATTTAAGACATCATCAAATTTGTCAAATAGTTTTCTATTTTAAACATACTTGCTTTAAATATACAAAAAAATTTATTATTTATCAAATAATGAAAATTTCTAAAATCACACTAGATATATATATCAATCACTGGTCCAAATTTCATAATTTTGAAGAATTCTAGCCATGGTAAAATAATTTCGCAATTCGTTTTCTTCACTGAAACAAAAAATTTCCAAGTTTCAGTCTTAGTTTGAAAAATTCATAAAAATAGAGATCAAATCTGATTTCATCGAAATAAGTTTCAAAACATTCTTGAAGATGTCTAGTTTAATATCTAAAATTCAAAAATAAAATCAATTTGTACAAATTTCTATTATTTTCAAAATAATTCATTGTCAGTATATTTTCTGCAAAATCTTAGGTTTTAATCCTGTTACAAATTATCAAAAATCAAGAATTGAAATTTACCTCAAAATATTCTATTAGCACAATATCTAATTTAAACGGCACAACTTGATCTCACATGTTGCTTATGGGCGAACTGAGAAGAAGACTTTCTTCTTCTTTTCTTTTCTTTTTTCTTTTCTCTCCATCTATTTTTTTTCTTTTCTCTCTCTCTCACTCTGTTGTGTATTTTTTTTTAGCCAATCTCTCTCTTTCTCTTCTAATGGAAAAGTAAAACATCTTATTCTTTTTATACCAGGGTTACAAATATATTGAACAGTGGAAAGGGCTAAAATACCGTAAATGAAATAATTTATGCCTAAGAAGAATTGGTATTATAGCCTCTATAATAGTTGTTCGAGGTAAATCTCAGCAATTGCCTCGTTATTGTATAGAACTAAGCCTTCAGCAATCCACAACTGATACAATTGCCTAGTGGATATTTCAAAACAAAAGTGAAAGGCAGACAAGTAGAGATAGGAAAGTTTCAAGCGAAAAGGTAACATGTAACATTCGAAGGATTGAAACCCAAGGGTTCATCTAGTGTTTTCTTAATATTTTCTTCTAATGAGATACTTCCTTGGTGTAAGATGAGAAAAGGCCATCCATTGTAGGAAACTCTCAATGGTCCTCCCATAGCACTAAATCAAGCTGAGTATTCTCTCCGCTTTCCAATTCGAATAAGATGACGATCTCAATATTGGTGATTGTCATTAGCAGTCTACTTCCATTTTGATTATCCGGAAGTATTTCTCAAATAAAATTCCGTACATCAAGTCTCCCCACATCATCAAGAACAATCAAATACCTCTTGGTCATTAGATATTCTCGAAGAATGATATTTCTCATTTTATAATTTTTTTTCCATATGTTCACTCAACCTAGATGAAGGCATCAGAAACCTCATTATGTTATTTAATACGTGGTCAGAAGCACGATGAGTAGATATCAGAACCCAAGCATGGCAATCAAATTAATCCTTCACATAATTACTGTTGTAAGCCTCTGCAGCGAAAGCGGTCTTGTTCAACTCAATGCTATGAAATGTTGTCACTACTGTAAGTTGTGATTGTCCTTCTATCAATACATCTAAAAACTCTTCCATTTCTATCATCTAGACCCACCTTGTCCTTGTCCCTTATCTTAAACCCTCAAGATACAAAAGATTTATTAGTATCAACTTGAAATGGTTTTGGGTATGTTTGAGATTGAGGTTGGGGAGCTGTAGCTTATAAGCTAAAGCACTAAAGTGTTTGGTAAACACTAGCTGTTGTAGCTTAGAAGCTATATTAATATAATTTTTCACTTGTATGATACAAAATCTATTATATCTTTAATAATTATGTCAAAATTATTATTTAAAAATTATATTTACTACATATTATTAACTTTTATTTTATAATTATAGTTTTTTTTCCAGAGTAACAGTAGCTTTTAAGTTACAGCACCTCAATCCCAAACATACTTTTCATCTCGTCAATGATAATAGTGTTCAAGTGTTGAACTTGCCGCAGCTGGTGGTGAATATCAATGATTTTATTTTGGAGCACTAGATGAGCATCACATATGTCCTTGGGACAGCTTTGCTCTTTTGTTGAGTGATGCTGATGATGAATGTGTCAATCACCTTCTCAGATTCATACGCAAAGCAAATTAATTTCTTCTATAATGGCTTGAAGATCTGGGGAATCAGCTTGATCTTCTCTTAATTTATCTAATTTATCTAGCAGAAGCCAAACCATGTCCCATTCATAGTCCCTAAGCCAAGAAGTAACGATTTCAATCACCGCGTGAAGCTTCTGAATATGTTGTTTTGGAGCATCATCCAACGTGACTTCTTCACCTGCTAATAGTCTTCTCAACCTATCCGAAAATAGTCTAAAGTTGATGTCCATGTCTCCTTCACTATCAGTACCCAGTGGTACTAGCATGCAAATAAATGATTGAAAAGGAATAGGAAACTGTAGAAGATCAAACCAATAATTCAGCCAGATAATCCGTTTGGTCAATGTGTAAATGGAATGCAAATAGAAATGCACTGAATGACAGCTTCTGGTTGTCGGATGCTGGCTTGTCCACTCGTACGAATTGTCGCCCTTATAATAAATGTCGTATCGATGAAATTTGAAAAAAATGGAACAACCAGCTGTGAAATTATAATTATAATTGTGTTCTGCTGAGTCACAACAATTGAAACTTATAGCTCATGCAAAAATGTGCTGGGCCCACTTCTATATTACATATTTTTATATATTTTTTTATGAATTATAAGTTATAATTGTTGTAACTTAACAAAATCATTATAATTTTATTTGAAAAACCAACATAAATAAATTCCAGCCTTAAAGCTAATGCCAATAATGTAAGCCACCAACGACCAGGAATAGAGCATGTTTTTATTGTGCCTCCAACTCTTCTCTTCTTTGTCCCTATTGATTAATTGTTCTAACTATTCCTCGGCAGTTGTGTCACTTTAATCTGGAATGAAACCTTCAGCTATCCGCAACTGATACAATTGTCTAGTGGATATCTCAAAATGTACAGGAAAGATGGAAAATGTAGATAGCAAAGTTTCAAGTCCAATGGTAACATGAAATATGCCAGGACTTGATCCCCAAATGGCTCTTCCATTGTTTTCAGTTTATTTTGTTCTAATGACGTGCTTCCATGGTATACAATGAGGAAATGCCGCCTTTTGTTTGTAACTCTCAATCAAGTTGAATTTCCTCCCCGTTTTAAAAAGGAGCGAGGTGAGCATTTTGATATCCGCGAGCGTCGTTGGCACTCTGTTTCCATTGGTATTATCTGGAAGAATTTCCTAAATATCATCGCACGTATCGTTTTCTGAGACATCATCAAGCATAATCAAATACCGCTTGTTCATAAGATAATCACGAAGAATAATTTTTTTCATTTCAGAACTTTTACCATATTTTCACCCAGCCCAAATGAAAGCATCAGAGAGGAGGGAAATGAAAAAAAATGCTTTAAAGCACTCGATTCGAACATTACTCGACATTAATGTCGAGATTGGTGAATGTGAAATTAATATGGGTATGGCTAGTCGCGAGTTATTTGCTGTCATTATTGGATGGCTCACTTGTACTCGGTCGTATTTTGAAGCTTCTCTTTATTACCAATCATGTGATTGCATCCTGAATCAACAATCCAATCACTTAATTTCACAGTTAATGTGGCTAGGTATTATGACTACAAGGGCTAGCTCCTCTTCCTCATTTGTGATTGATGCTTCGGCTTCCCATTCATAATCACTATCCTTCTTTTGATTAGAACGAACATTATTACTTTCTTCAGACTTTCTCTTAGACCAACAATCTTTCACCATATGGCCCCTCTTTTCGTAGTTTTAGCAATTCCCTTCAAACTTTTTTTTTGATTTATATTGGCCACCATTACTACAATTCTTTTGTGAGACCCCCATTCTGTCAGCTACCTTATCGTCGATGACCTCTTGAATTTTCAACATCTCCTTTAGTTCGTCTACCACTATAGTGTCTGAATTGATTATTGGTGAAGAGCATTTCATCGTCATTATTTACTAAAGCCGCACTCATTTGTTTGTCAATCGCTTCTTAATCGACAAGAAGATTTTCAAATTGCTCAATAGTTGGTTGGGTAGGCCAACCTTGGACAGCTGTAACAAAGCGGCATCTTTAGTTGGTGGTTCACATCATTACCATAAACGATCTGCCAGAGGTCCTGGCCTTATGAGTAGAATTCCATCAATGATGTCCACGCATTGTAATTTTTGTTGTTAAGCTTCTTGACTCTTTCAACTACTTAAAGATCACCCATCGTGTTTGCAAGACTTTGACAATCCCAAGCAAGCTCGATTTTCACCAACAAACTTGCAGAGTTTCAAACTCCTCATGATTCAACGAAACTCCACCAAATGATCTTCAATCATTCTCGCCATACTCTTACAACTTCTCTACGATAGTTTTGTTGTGCGGAAGCGCAGGTTGAGCAGATTACCAATTTATGGTAACTGTGACTGCTAGAGAAACTTAAATGTGGTGTAAACAATTTCAAGAAAAATTGACACAATAATTTACGTGGTTCAGCATAAAACCTACATCCACAGGCAAAGACTGGAAGATAATTTTACTAACCAGTGAGAACTTACAAATTAAAAAAAAAAAAAAGACTCACAAAACCCAATTTCCCAATACACCCAAATGAATTCTTCTAGCACTTAAGTAGAAGCTCTCTCTCAACTCTTTCAATTGCTTCACTTACAATTGCTCTCAATTGTGGGATGCCTTAACAAATGAAAAACAATAGCTATTTATAGGAATACATGGTAGCACTATTTCACTAAACCTTTAAAATTGTCAAAGTTTATTTGGTGATTACCTAAGTTTTAGCTAAATTTTGAACAATCTGGCTTTGAACAATTTTGGCCAAATTTTGAACATGTGCTTTCATTTGATTTTTTCAACAATTCTCCACCTCGGTGAAGATTTATCCAAATTTAAGCCGACTACCAACGAATCATCATTCCCAAAGTGGCTACATCTCTGTGACTGCCACGTACCCAAAATTTGGGATCAAGCCAACCGTAGTTCAAAATATTACTGACCTTCCTTATATCTTAAATGATCCTTTAATCTCTACCTTTTTCACTGTTTTAAACTTTTAGGATATTGACTAAGTTTAGACAATGCTCAAACTTGATCGTTGTCACCACCTTGGTTAACATATCTGCGAGATTCTCTACAGTCTTGATTTTCTGAAGAAGAATCTTTCCCTCATCAATAATTTCCCGCACAAAGTGAAATCGTACGTCGATATGCTTCGTACAGGCATGACACACTTGATTCTTTGCTAAGTGAATAGCACTTTGACTGTCACAATACAAGTTAACATGTTCCTTGATCAATCCCAAGTTTCCAAGCAAGCCTTGTAACCAAGCAAGCCTTGTAACCAAACAACCTCTTTAATAGCCTCCGTAATTGCCATATACTCGGCCTCTGTGGTTGACAGTGCAACTGTAGACTCTAGTGTAGACTTCCAACTAATTGGCCCTCTAGCAAGAGTAAATACATATTCGATGGTTGACCGTCGTTTGTCTATATCACCAGCATAATCAGAATCAACGTACCCAATCACACTTTGACCAAGTGTGTCATTTCGTTCAAACAGTAAACCAACATCAATGGTTTTTTTAATGTACCGTAGAATCCATTTCACAGCTTGCCAATGTCCTTAACCAGGATTATGCGTATATCTGCTCACCATACTAACTGCTTGTGAAATGTCAGGCCTTGTACACACCATTGCATACATCAAACTACCAACTGTATTTGAATACGGAACTTGCAATATGTATTCTTGTTCTTCATCCGTTGAAGGAGATAGTTGTGCAAAAAACTTAAAATGAGAAGCCAATGGGGTACTTACAGGTTTTATCTGATTATTCATGCCAAACTGTTGTAATACCTTCTTCAAATATTGCTTCAAAGACAAGCTGACTTTATCACATGCTCTATATCTGCATATCTCTATGCCAAGAATCTTCTTAGCTTCACCTAGATCTTTCATCTCAAATTCTTGATTGAGTTGAGTTTTCAACTTCTCAATCTCATCTTTGTTCTTAGATGCTTTTAGCATATCATCGAGATACAAGAGTAAATATATGAAAGATCCTTCTTGTAGCTTGCGAAAATACACACAATGATCAAATTTATTTCTTGTGTACCTTTGCCCTTTCATAAACCGATCAAATCGCTTGTACCACTGCCTCAGATATTGTTTCAATCCATAAAGCGACTTTGTTAGTTTGCAAACCCAATTTTCTTTTCCAGCAACTATAAATCCATCTGGCTGAGTCATGTAGATTTCCTCTTCCAAATCACCGTGTAAGAACGCAGTTTTCACATCAAGTTGAACTAGCTCAAGATCATATTGCGCAACAATGGCTAGCAAAATCCGAATCGACGAATGTTTCACAACTGGAAAAAATACCTCATTGTAGTCTATTCCTTCTTTCTGAGCGTAACCCTTTGCTACCAATCTAGCCTTGTATCGAATTTTATAGTTACGAAGAAGTCCGTCATTTTTTGCATATACCCATTTGCACCTAATTTCTTTTTTGTCTTTGGGCAGTGTAACTAACTCCCAAGTTCCATATTTTTTTAAGAGACTGCATTTCTTCATCTATTGCTTGCTTCCACTGTACATTTTCAGGACTACTTATTGCTTCTCTATAAGTGGAAGGAACATCACCATCTACAATTGGAAGTGTATAGGCCACCATATCAACAAAGCGAGCAGGTCTACGAATCTCTCTTCGTGGCCTTCTATATGCAATTGAATCTTGTTGCTCCAAAGGTTCCTAAGTCAGAACCTCTTCTTCATCTTCGATCGATTGAGAATTATCTACCTCTTCAACACTAGCTGGATCATCTTCAACCTTTTCAAGCTCCACCTTCTGCGGAGTACTACTGGTGTTGTCATCCTTTTGTGAATCCTTTTGTTTTAACATAACTAATTCATCAAAAGTCACATCTCTGCTAAAAATGATCTTCTTCGTATCTGGACACCATAAACGGTATCCTTTTACTCCACCAGTTATACCTATGAACAATGTTTTCTTCGCTCTTGAGTCTAACTTAGATTCCTTTACATGATAATAAGCAGTGGAACCAAAGACATGTAAAGTATCATAATCAGTAGCAGGTTTACCAGTCCACATTTCCATTGGTGTTTTGCCCTCAATTGTGGCTGATGGCAAACGATTATCAGATGGCACGCATATACAACAACCTCAGCCCAAAATTCCTTGTCCAATCCAGCATTGGACAACATACACCGAACTTTCTCAAGTATAGTTCGGTTCATGTGTTCTGCCACCCCATTCTGTTGTGGTGTGCCTCGAACAGTGAAGTGTTGCACAATGTCCTCATCTTGGCATACTTGTAAAAATGGATCATTCTTGTACTCACCACCATTATCTAAGCGAAGTCTTTTAACCTTTCGACCAGTCTGAGTCTCGACCATCTTCTTCCATTTCAGAAATATACTCAAAACTTCATTTTTGTTCTTCATCAAATACACCCATACTTTTCTTGAATAATCATCAACAAAAGTAACAAAATAGTGCATACCAACCAAAGAAGTTACTTTAGTAGGTCCCCACACATCACTGTGAACATAGTCCAGAATCCCTTTTGTATCGTGAATTGCTGAACTAAACTTTACTGTTGTTTGCTTACCCAGAACACAATGTTCAAAAAATTCTAATTTGCAAGAATTTGCACCTTTTAATAAGCCTTGCTTAATCAAAGTCTGCAAAGCTTTTTCACCGGCATGTCCCAAACGCATATGCCAACTTGGTTGCCTTTGAATCTGCATACTTTATCGAAACTGTTGATGCTGATCCAATAACTGTACTCCCTTGGAAATAGTACAAGTTATTTCTTCTTGTGCCTTTCATCATCGTCAGTGCACTAGCTACTACCTTCAAGAATCCATCTCTCATAGTGATTATAAGCCCTTTGGATTCTATGACTCCTAATGAGATGAGATTTTTCTTTAAGCTTGGTACATAACGGACTTCTGTCAACTTGGATTGAGGCATCATGATTCTTCAATTGGATTGAACCTATTCCCATGGTTTTACAAGCATTGTCATTGCCCATAAAAACAACTCCACTATCTAGCTCCTTGAAGCTAGAAAACTAGTCCTTATTAGGACACATATGACAAGTACAACATGAATCTAAAATCCACTCATCTAATTGATATGTCAACGTCATGCTAACCAGACTAAATTCTGACTGCTCATCATGCTCGGCTACACATGCATAAGAAATAGCCTTGCCCTTTTGTAACTTAGGACAATTCTTTTTCCAATGCCCTTTCTCGCGATAAAAAGCACATTTATCTTTGTCAGGCCTAACTTTAGACTTCCCCCTTTTTCCAGGTTTGCGGCTTTGTGAACGATCTCTTACTGTCAATACTTCTGCAACTGTATCTCTGTGATCCTTTTTATATTTCTTTCTGGTCTCAGCATTATACGGTTCATTACATACAGCATCAAATGTGACACTGTCATTCCCATGAAGCAAAGTGGTAGTGAGATGGTCATATTCATCAGGAAGCGAATTCAACAGTAACAATGCCTTATTTTCATCTTCAAATTTCTCATCCAAATTTAGCAAATCTGCTAATATTTTATTGAATGAGTTTACATGGTCATTCATCGACATACCAGGTGCATACGTGAATCGATAGAGTTTCTTTTTCATATAAAGCCTGTTTTCAAGGCTTTTCTTCATATATTTTTCTTCTAGTGTCTTCCACAAATTCTTTGCTGATGTCTCCCTCATGACAGAGTACTTCTGGTCTTTAACCAGACATAGGTAAATAGTACTACATGCCTGTCTATTGATTTTTGTCCACTCCTTGTCATCCATCTTTTCAGGCTTTTCTTCTAGAGCGAGATCCAGCTCTTATTGATATAAGACATCAAACACCTCACATTACCACATACCAAAATTATTGGTACCATCGAATTTCTCCACTTCAAACTTTGCATTAGTCACAATAATTCTTGCTGATGAAGACGACGATGACGCTTCTGCCATCCTTTTCAACCTCAAATAATCAACGCCTTCAATAACTATTCACACTTGAAAAACAGTCTCTATAATGTTTATTTCGCGTGAATAAATGCACTAGGAAAGTTCCCAGGAGAATGGAGGGGTCACAATGGTCCCACTTAAAATCTAGACTCCTTAGACTCTTATCGTCTTGTTGACAGAACTTTCCTAGACATGCAAAAATACACACTATTTACAATAGATTGTTCTCCAAGTATAAATTTCCGTATCTAATACCATATTTGTGAATAGTACTGTATACCCCAAGTACGAACCTTCAGCTCTAATACCAATTGTTGTGCAGAAGCGCGGGTTGAGCAGATTACCAATTTATGGTAATTGTGACTGCTGGAGAAACTTAAATGTGGTGTTAACAATTTCAAGGAAAATTGACACAATAATTTACATGGTTCAGTGTAAAGCCTACATCCACGGGCAAAGACTGGAAGATAATTTTACTAACAAGTGAGAACTTACAAATTAAAAAAAAAACTCACAAAACCTAATTCCCCAATACACCCAAATGAGTTCCCCTAGCACTCAAGTGGAAGCTCTCTCTCAACTCTTTCAATTGCTTCACTTGCAATTGCTCTCAATTGTAGATGCCTTAACAAATGAAGAAAAATAGCTATTTATAGGAATGCATGGTAGCACTATTTTACCAAACCTTTAAAATTTTCAAAGTTTGTTTGATGATTACGTAATTTTTAGCCAAAGTTTGAACAATTTGGCTTTAAACAATTTTGGCTAAACTTTGAACATGTGTTTTTATTTGATTTTTTCAACAAGTTTTTGATAGTTATGAACTTTCGACAACAATTTCTATAGTGGTCCTTGACCATCCTTACCCTGATACCAATTGTTGAAAAACTAAGGAGGATTAAAATGTTAAAAAATTAAACTATTTAGGGAGTAGAAAAATTTTTCTAAACTAAAGGACTTATTGATATTTTATAAGAGAGAGGCTACAACACTCACGACTCACTCTTCTTTCCCTCTTCTAATTCTTCACTCTATTCTTGATGCCTAGAACGAAGATCTTAGGGTTTTTATAGTAGCCTAAAACTAATAAAAACCACACATATATTAAATTACAAAAATTTAGCAACCATATTTACAAATATCACCAAATCTTAAAGAGTTTGTATATTTAGCTATTTTCCCTTCATTAGGAGCCATCTACGATTCTCTACACAATTCGTGATCAAAGTTCCATGGATTAAGCTTTTAAATTGAGCTTGGACAAGTGTAATTGGATTATATCACAAAATTGGTGCTGGACTTTTAACACACATGACGCACAATCATTTAATTTGATTAAACGTACCAAACCGCACCTCTCCATGTCTAGGCTTCAATGGCGATATAATTACAAAACAACATGTAAACATATAAATACAAAAAAAATTATAAGACACAAAATTTATACAAAAATATTAAAAAAATGAAGATACCTCTTGTTGATGAGTATAGTAATGATAGGTGTAGTTTTAAATTAATTGAGCTGATGATCTTTCTCCACATTTTCTCTTAACCTTGAAGAAAAGCATCGCAAATTATTGTTGTACTTGTTTATTAGGAGTCTTCAAGTTCAACATAATAATTGGCTTCTACTGCTTGCTTCTCAGACTCGACTGATGTCGACATTTTCCTGGGTTCAATACCTTAAGCTTTCATTGTAACTGCCTAGACGTTGTACTCCAATGAAGCTAATCAATGGCTATTAGGCTCTAGTTTAAATGATGAAGGTAATTGTAACATCTGGCTCCCTCAGGCCATCAGGAGCGGAGACATTACGAAAGCATTCATTTCCATCATTCTTAAACCACAACAACAATAAATAACAAAAACCATAATATGAGCTTGACATCCGACCCATGACCAAATTTTTGAAAAAATTTTGCTTGTCATCTTCATGTAAACTCACTCATCCAAAAAGCCTATCAAAACAACATATTGAAGCCTCCAATAAAAACATTCATTTATAATCTCAATCTGTAAAATTTTAAAGACAAGAGGGCTAAGCCTTTAACTCGGTAAGTGAACCCATGCATAACATTATCCTATATCTATCAACTATATAACAACTATTTATTGAAGCACTTAGATCTTTAAATAATGAGAATAAGTCTTTGGAAGCTTAAAACAATTAAGTACAAATTGACACAATCATATTGAACATCTATAATAATTATACAACTAGATGCTCAATTATATTAACTACAATAATTACGGACAATGAGGCAAAGCCTTAAATACAGTTTTCAATATTTCAATATAAATCATTCAATAATCGATCAATAAAATGCTCTTATAGGACATTTAATTGAAAAAGCTTTACAAATATTTTTAAGGAAAATACTTTATAGAAAGATAACTATTTAAAGTCATTTTGAAACAAATTTAAGAAAATATTTTAAATAAGCTTTTAGCCAAATATAATTATTATTATAAATTATAATGGTAAAATTACCTCTAAACCATAAAATGCCAATCCATATGAAATCTTTTCATGCATATTTACATATATATACTTATAATAAACATTATACATGAATTTACTTATCTCGATCTGTAAAAGCAGTCAATACCTCATTCATAACATTAGCTCACCTCAATCCTATAATCATCAAAATAATATTCATATCAATATCATTATCATTATTAATTCCTAACTTAACATATATTGTTCCTCAATACCTCAACCGTCGTACATTATGAAATTATTCCAGTAATACATCACTCCAAGAATTTTAAGATCTTGCAAAGATTCTATTCAAACATGTGCGATTTCATGTGAAAATACCTCAATAATTGAAAGGCTCGTAAATTTGTCAAAAATCACTTTATTTCAAGACGAACAAAATTGTTTTTCTGTATTTACTACTGCATGGCAACACTATGAAATTTCATAACTATTTACATGTAACTCTAAAAATCATACCATTTTAAGTCATGACAGGAAATGTAATAAATATTCAGAGATACAAAAAAAAAAGGAGAGATTTATTTCACAACAAAGGTACTTAAAACAATTTTTCATTTCATGTATCAAAAATCTGTCCAAAAAGTTTTAGACTTGCAGTCACATGACTCAAAAATTCATAACGTTAGTTATGAATTAGTGAAAAATGACATACAACATCAGAAACATAAAATAACTGTAAGTAAAAATTTCATGACCATTTATAATTCCAAACATGATAAAGATTGATTCGCAATATGGTACTTTAATTCTGGAAAATATATTTCAAGATTGCATAAGGTCGATTTCAAAATTTGTAACATTTATTATACGAACCCAAAAATCATAAAATTAAATATGCACATATTAGACATGTAAAGGAATCTCTCATAAAAATTTCGCTTGATTTTAAGTATAAAAACATGCTTAAAACAAATCATATTTCTGACCAGTCAATTCTAGAAGACGATTTCATAAATTGCAATAAACGTACTTACTGAATTTTCATAATTAATCTACTTTATAATAAATTCTGAAATTGAAATTTTAACAAATAAACATGTTTATGAATGCGTATACATTTTAAATGACTTTTTACTAATACTAAAAATCATCCAAATTGGAACTGCTGCAGAAAGCATAAATTTCCAAGAACGATGTACCAAATTTGAAAATTCATAATAAATTCAATACTAAGAATTTTGAAAAATATGATAGTTCAATAGAAAGCTTGAGATGTCTATTATTTATAAAATATAAAAATTGGTCATAAAAATTACTGAAGGTGTGCGATTCTCTGACTAAATTTAGTACTGTTCATAAAAACTCATCAATTCACCACCTCAATCATGTTTAATCCATTCTTAATCATCAAAACCACCAACAATAACATCAGAAATCAATAAAACTTGAAAAACATGAGCCAAGAGTAGAAATATTTACCAATGTCAATCTTAAGCCCCAAGATACTCCAAGATGATACTCATATACTCTAAAGATAACATGATTATTACACCTTTTTTTTTTTTTTCCTAAACCTTTTCTTCTTCTTCTTCTTCTCTTTGTCTCTCATTTTTTCTTTCTTTTATTCTCCTTATTCTCCCTGACTCAAATTTTTTTTATTCTCTTTGTTTTTTTCCTCAAACTTTTGCTTTTATTCCTCTTTTAGCAATGAACATGGTATTGAACATCAATTCTCTTCACCTAGAACTCCACAGCAAAATGAGGTTGGTGGGAGAAATAATAGGTCTATTCAAGAAATGGCTAGGACCATATTGAATGAAAATATTAACCTAAATATTTTTAGGCAGAAGCTGTTAAAACTGAATGTTATGTTTTAAATCATGTATTGATAACACCTAACCTTAATAAGATTCTTTATGAGCTTTGGAAAGATAGGAAACCCAACATCAGTTATTTCAAATTTTTTAAATGGAAATGTTTTATTTTTAACACAAACAATAATCTTGGTAAATTTGATCAAAAATTTGATGTTGCCATCTTTTTTGAATATTCAAACTTAGGCAAAGTGTATAGAGTCTATAACAAAAGATCTTTGGTTATGAAGGAATCTATGCATGTCACATTTGATGAATCTAACCCCTCCTCTTTAGAGAAAGTTATTATTGATAATGATGCAGATGATGAATTACAAGAAAAACAATTAAAGACAAATAAAATGATGCACCAACTGAAAATCAAGAGGGACAACAAGAAGAAACGAGTGCAGGACAAAATGAAGGTACTTCTCAAACACTCCCCAAGAAGTGGAGGTATGTTTCTTCTCATCTAAAAGGTTTGATTTTAGGTGATCATTCTAGAGGAATAACTAATAGATTATCATTTAGAAACACAACTGAACATGATGTATTCATTTCTCAAATTGAGCCAAAATCATTTTCAGATGCAGAAAACGATGAATATTAGATTATGGCAATACAAGAGCAGTTAAATTATTTTGAAAGAAATAAGGTATGGGAATTAGTTCCTAAACAAGAACAAAAATTTGTCATAGGCACTAAATGGGTATTTTGGAACAAGATGGATGAAACCGGTGTGTTTGTAAGAAATAAAACTAGATTAATGGCTCAAAGTTACAACCAAGAAGATGGAATTAATTTTGATAAAACATTTACATCTGCAGCTAGATTGGAGTCCATTAGTATGTTATTGGCATTTGCATATCATAAGGATTTCATCTTATATCAAATAGATGTTAAAAGTACATTTTTCAATGGTTATATTATGGATGAAGTTTATGTGAAACAACCTCTTAGTTTTGAAAATGAAAAATTTTTCAATCATGTTTATAAGTTGACAAAAGCTTTGTATAGTTTAAAACAAGTACTTATAGCATGGTATGATAGACTTTAGAATTTTCTGCTGGAAAATAGTTTCTCAATGGGTAAAGCAGACACAATTCTCTCCAGTAACCATAAAAACAAAGATATTCTTATAATTCAAATTTATATTGATGATATTATCTTTAGTTCTACTAATAAGTTATTGTGTAAGGAATTTTCTTCCTATATAAGCAAAGAATTTGAGATGAGCATAATAGGAGAGTTGAAGTACTTCCTCAGATTATAAATAACGCAAAATAAAAATGGGATTTTCATAAATCAAGCCTAATATGTAAGGGATCTACTCAAAAGGTTTGGTTATGAAAATGAAACAGCAAAAAGCACTCCAATGAGTACAACCATCAAGCTAGACAAGGATGAGAAAGGTAAAGAAGTTGATATCAAGACATATTGAGGTATGATTGAATCATTGCTATATTTGACTGCTAATAGGTCTGATATTATGTTTAGCGTGTGCTTATGTACTAGATTTCAATCATATCCTAAAGAGTCCCACTTACTTATTGTTAAACAAAATTTTCAGTACTTGATTAGCACCATTGATTTTGGCCTTTGGTATCCTAGGGGAACACATATAGATTTAATATATTATTCAGATGCTGATTTTACTGGGTATAAAGTTGATAGGAGAAACATTATTGTAGATTTCATTTTCTAGGACACTTTTTAGCCTCTTAGTTTAGTAAGAAACAAAATTCAATTACACTTTTTACTACTAAAGCAGAGTATATTACCATTAGAAGTTATTGTAAACAAGCATTGTGGATGAAACAAATACTTAGAGATTATAATATTAAGTTAAATCATATTCTTATCAAATGTGATAACGCAAGTGCTATAAATTTGTTTAGAAATCCTATTCAGCATTATAGAACTAAGCATATAGAAATTAGACATCATTTTCTAAGAGATCATGTTCAAAAATTATTTCCTAAGAAAATCAACTTGTAGATATCTTCACAAAACCCCTTGGTGAAGACCAATTTATAAAGATAAGACAGGAGATTGGAATGATGAATGTTGCATCTTAGATTATAATATGAACGTTATGACTGATTTGTGCTCATATTTTGTATTCATGTTTCATACATTAAATGAGTTATTGAACAGTTTGAATCATAAAATGATTTAAATTTGATCATTTTTAAGCTAAAAATAAATTGGTGTGAAAAATAGAAGCAAATCGGCTAACCGAATAAATTATCCGGTCTACCATTTGCAAGCAGAATATATTATGATTATAAACGGTATATCACTTATTACTAACCGATAAGCCGTTTGCATAACTTGCACTCTTTAAAGTTACATGATTACTCACTTAAATAAGTTAAAACCGTTTAACAAGTTTTGTGTTTCCGGAAATGATTGGCTAGCATTTATGCCAAATGGTAAGCTGGATTTCATGGATTTAAGTACTGTAGCATTCCATCTTCTTTATTTAGTTATCTGTTTCCCTTCTCGCTCTAAAAGCCTCTCAACTCTCACTCTCACTCTCTCTTAATCTAGCCATTTTCACCCTAAATTGAATCGATTAAATCATTGCTTATGAAAATTACGCATATAACTTATTTCCACTGACAAATTTGTAAATTCCCAAATTTCAACCTAGGTTTTCACCTGGTCACACTTGTTCAAATTTGATCCATTTTACGCCTATTTTTTTATCAAATGAGATCATAAATCACTCGCATACATCATTTCCTTCACTTTAATCAGTCTAATTTTCTTCAAATCCTTTCTTTACATCCAAACACAAATTTGTCCAAAATGTCTTCTTTAAGGCAATAGGTAGATAAGGGTAAAAGGAAAGTTGATGATCTTTAGCCCAAAAGGAAGAGAACGGTTGGAAGTGGCACTGACCTGGATATTTTTGAGCGAAAACACTTTAAAAAAAAGAGCCTCTCCAAGAAATTCTATCTCTACTTTATAAATTGTACGGTAGTCACTTATTACTATCTAGAATTAGAATTCTTGTGCTCTATAATAATTAGTAATAGAAACTTAGTTTAATTACTAGAAAATGTAGGATGGATTAACACCTTAGTAATAGAAGAAAATGTGTATCCCAATTTAGTGAGAGTATTTTATTGAAATATGGATACATCCGTTGAGAAATGGAATCATGTCATAACTTGTGTAGGGTGAGTCGATATAGAATTTGGACCTGAGTTGCTTAATGACATTCTTGGAGCTTCTAATGAAGGTCTAGAAATTTATTTTGCTAGAAAAGCTATTTTTCCTCTAATTACTCACATGTTGATGTCGTCGTGTTGATTTTTCTGATGACCTTTGTAACTTATATTTCTATACTCAGTGTTTATGCCTTTAGTCATGAGTTCTACTTCGCATTCTTCAGTCTATCATTACTCCTAGATTAGGGCATGCGGATGAGCCCTCCCATAATGATGTTGCTTTTATCGATTGTATTATTAGATATTGACTTGTCAATCTATAGTATACAATCATTTTTCATATATTGAGTGTTCCTGGAACAACTGCTCGTTCACTTCCATCTAGTCATTTTGTCACTAAGATACCCTATTTCTTTGAAGTCCCCTTAGATGAACATACTTTTAATCTTATCGTTAGTGATGAGATTGTTTATAGCTTAGGCTTTACTTAGAAAGATGAGGCATAGGTAAGGACTAAGCAAGAACGGGATACTCTACTCACTTCTACTGATGACTATTCGCTTAACAATGTCTATCCTCCAAAGGAGTTGCTTGATTTCTCCCTACCTCTGCGAGCTTAATGTTGTGCTCCAGAAGTTCAGCCATCTGATCTTTTTATCCTGCGCCTGCTCTTGAGCCTCCTGCTTTCAATACAATCACTTTACAGTAGCTCATGGATGAAATTGAAATACTTTATGTACAACAGATTAGTTTCCAACAATATATCCTCGAGCAGCATCAGCAACTACTTACTAGATAGTGACTTTTGCTCGAGCACTTTGGTATTCTTTATCTGCTCTGGCCACCATTGTCACCTCCTCCACCTCCGCCTTCATCTCTTTAGTTTCATTTTGTTAGATTATGCTAGTATTAAATGCACCTACATATTGTTTCATATATTATTGCATTTTACATTTCTATATGTTATGGACAATGATTTTGAATATTTTAAGTATATGAATGATATTTTACGTAAATTTTGATCTGGTGATTGTATGGATTTTTTTTTTATTTTTTAATATTGGTTTGCTTGATGAAGTTGCCTTAATGAATCTTTGAAAGTACATATAGTTGAAGCCTAGTTGCTTTATAAGATATTGGAAGTGTTCATTTACAGGTTTGCAGCTTGATTTTTTGTCTATATTCTGGGGAGGTCCTATCGAAATTTATATTAATTTCTTGTCCTTGCATTTTTTTCCTTGTTTTTTTATGATAAAGGTGCAAAATTATTTAAAGGATATGTCTGCATGTAGTGCATGAGAAGATCTTGAAATTTTTTTCTCCTTCTTTTTTCTTCTTTCTCTTTTATCTTTATCAAATTGCACATTTACAGGGGGAGAACAATTTAGTGAATTAAATTATACACACATTAAGGGGGAGCATTTCAAATAAAAATTTTTAAATACATTATATATTTTGTCATCATAAAAAAGGGTACATTATGTGTTTTGTCATCATAAAAAAGGGAGAGGTTTTAAAATATTGATTTTGATGATAACAAGCCACAAATTAATTTTATGAGTAGCTAAATCTTTGACAAACGGCTTTCTACATAAGCTGACCTGGAAATCGGCTACAAAATATATACTCACTAGAATCAAACCAGTTTTCAGTTGGAGTTGAAGTTGAAGCTAAAAATCAGATACAAGAAGAAAGCTCTATGGAACTCAACAGCTTTTAGATTAAAGACAAACGACAGACTAGTTACTCAAGACATATTCACTGGAGCTAAGCGACTTCCAGGTTAAGACAAATGGAAAACCGGTTATTTAAGACATACTTATGAACCTAAATGGCTAACCTATTTTCTTAGACTGGAAACTAAATATTTGAAAAGTCAAGTGGTAGCTCTAACGGTAGCGTTAAATGGCAAGTTGGTTACAGTAAACTGGAAACCGATTATGAAACAAAAGTCAATAACGACTAGTTTTTAACTCCAATTATAAAATGACTCATTCTAATTCAAATCAAGGGTAGACAACTACATTTATCACTGAGCATTCAAGAGCAATAAAAGCTTAAATTCTTGTATTCATTTTTTTCACACATTGAGTTTCCATTTTGTAATCATTTATATAGTGTGAGAGAAGTTATTTTGTATTCTTCACTTGTAAACATATAGTTGAGTGATTGTAAGTGTTGGGATATACTTAAATAAGAGATTAATGATAATCTCTTATTTTAAAGGTTTATGAATATATTGGAAGTCAATTGTAAGCGTTGTTGAAGCCTTAGAGGATTGTTTAGTGAAATCCTCAAGCCCGGTGAGCTTGGAGGCGTGGACGTAGACACAGTTGGCTGAACCATGTAAATTATCATGAGTTTACATCTATCTCTCCCTTACTTTTTATCTTTTATTACACTTAAACTTTATCATTTTGTACTTAGTTGAGTTAATTGAAGTTTATCTAGTATTAATTTAGTAATAATTTATAGAATCACAATTCACCCCTTCTTGGGTTGTTTGGATAGTATTTCAAAAATTAGAGTGGAATAGGATGATAAGTTAACAAAGAAAATGTATTTTTTTTTAAACTAGGATCAAAATGGTTAACTATGAGTATTTCACAAAAAGAGTGACTGAAAAAAGCTCAAACGGGTTAAATATGGTCTTTCCATCATTTTTTAGGGTTCTAAATAGTCTTTCTATATCTACTAGTTCTATAGAGTTTTAGATGTAGCAACAATTTTTTTTTTAAATGTTTGACATGAAGGGAAATATAGAGATCATATATAGTAGATTGCTAAGCTGTACAAAGAATGGGTAAAAAGGGGTACTCTCCAAGAAAAACGATAGGCTAAAAAATTCACTTGGAATTTATTATGACATGTGCATTCCTTTAAGTAACTCTACCAATTTTACTCACCAACTCGCTCAATTGACATTTGTCATCAAAACCGATAGGCATAGTAGCAAACATGGTGTAAGTGTAACTCAAGTCTAAAGTAATACAAATACTAGAATTTGAAAGTCATCATGTCATCTATAGTCAAAAGATCACACAAAAAAACTTAATTTTTTTTAACTCCAAGACTAAGAAGATGCATTTCTAGAGTCACTACACCAAGATTGAGACATTCCATAATTATTAATTATTCTCTTCCCCAAACCAGAACGAGATATTGTCCTCAATGTTTTAAAGGAAAGAAGTAGGGTTTAGAAGACACTACTTAGGTGCTGCAACATAAAATAAAAGAAAACATTTATAGATGGAGAGTTAGATCTAATTTGTACTGCTTACTACTACTGCTACCATTATTAGTCGACTAATCTAATGAAGAGGTCTTAGGATTTGGCTTTGGTCTATAAGTTTGTAAAAGATCAAGTAATTCCTCAGTAGTAGGTGCACAAATAATTTTTTTTATTGTGAAATGAATGAAATGATTATTTATTACATGGTTAAGAAATGTAATAAGCCATCATAAAAGTTATTAACATTTAATAAATCGATGGGCTTTTTATAAACGTTCAGATTGGCCCAAGATGCAAATGTAAACAGTGTATTTAAAGTTACAAGATCTTCTGGTAATAAAATGAAATCTTTTGCATATTGTAACATTTCAGATAGTCTTTCTTGCATGGTTGAGACAACTAACTCCATTCCAGTTAGTGAGCCAGAGATACTTATAAGAGGTTTTAAGGCTTCCGAATGATGCCTAGTACTTGGGTTCCTCTATTATAAGTAGCTTTTGCAATAACCTTTGATAACTTTCTCCATATAGTAAGTGTATTTTTCTCTTTGCTAGTACTCGACCAAGATCTATGGCTACCTCAATGAATTGTACTTTCTATAGTGAAACTTGGGAACCACACAAATAATCTTAAATTGTCTACTTGAAGTTGCTGCCATTGAGATAATCCTTAAAAATAATTTGTGAATATTTAATAAAATAAGGCTGTATTTAAAGATCTTTGTAACAAACATAATGATAAACAATCATAAACGAAGTGATACTCTTATCAAATGATGAGTGAAGTTTGTGGCTTAAAAGTTAAAAGTAAGTTGTGAACAGCATAAAAAGATAAAACAATAAACACAAATGATAAAAGAGTAGTAAATGAAAAGGATATGTACTGGTAATTGTGATTATGACTCGCATCTTCCTCTAGTTATACGTCAAGAAATGACATAAACACCCTTTATGGGTTGAGGATAGGCTTCCTATCTAGTTTTCTTATAAACAGACAAACAAGATTGTTTATAGTCAGATTCTTGACACTATATCGTGCATGTTCTTTCTCAAATAATGGCCATAGTTGGAGAATTACTCTCTGTACGTATCCATTGGGATCTGTTTCAAGAGGTAAAAGGATATCATCCAATGACTCTTTATTTAAGTCATCCTGAATGAATTAAATCTTGTCTTCCTTATTATTAGACATCTTTCTTAAATTACACAAATTTTTATCTCATATCATTATGGCACACTTATGACAAGCAATTGGAAATTACCGAGCTCTTCGTTTTCTTGAATAGTTTCGTTTACCACAACCAAGCATGTATGCAATAAATTTGGAAGGTAACTCACCTGCCAATGGTGCTTTAGCTTCAATTAACCAACGAAAGTGAGTAGAGATGTTATTCCTTATAAGTAATCGCATGCATTCGGATCGAGCATTATATATAAAGAGAGCATTCTGATATTTGTAAAGCTTTGCCAAAATTGTGTTTTTATCCATACCTTCACCTCACAATATTAGTTATTATATGAAATTGAAGTAATCAACTTTGATTGTCACGGAGTACCGTTATCCGCCACTTAACAGGGTTAACAAATTAAAGGACACTCAAATAAAATAAACCTACAAAATCAAGTAATAAGTGAAAGCAAAGAAAAGAAAATAAAAACATACAATATAAAAAAAATGAGTATAATCAAATACTTACTTACGATGGTCCTCTTATTGAATTTACCTCAAGTTACGAAATATTACCTTTGATTTCCTAGAGTTGTCTTTCTAGGTTTTTAAAGTGGGATACTAATTTTGGTGGTCATAGATTCTAAACAGGAATGACAAACTCGGAGCAAGCCACTTAGATGACACTTCACATGTAGAAGTCGCTTAATGTGGTCGAAGAGGATTTGTCTGATTGAGGTATTCATAATGAGTATAAAAGAATATATAATTGATAATCAAATATATTTTAGCAAAAAATAAATAATTTCGATAAAAAGAATAATAAAATGAAAAGACAAAAAGTTAAATCATCGAAAAAAATGAAAAATCTTAGTTCAAATTTAGTGGGTCACTCAAATCAATTTCAATGTCTTCTTCATGTGGTTGGTACTCTATATATGGCTTTAATATTTGACCATTAACTTTGAAAGTGACACCATTCTTTGGATCCTTAGTATCAATTGCTCAATGTAGGAAAATAATTGGAACAATAAAGGGGCTAGACCATCAAGAACGTAACTTACATTGGAATAGATGCAAACGAGAATTGAATAAAAGCACTTTCTGACCTAGGGTAAAAGATTTTCTCATAACTTTTTTTTCCTGAAAGACTTTCATTTGTTGTTTTTGTAATCTTTAGCTTTTTCACCATTACGAATTTCCTTAAATTCTACCAGATATAATCTCTTTTTCGAACTATAGATGGGGTAAATGATGCCTTTATTTCATTGTTTGTCATCAAGGGATGATGAGGTGATTTCTTGCAATGTACTTTCTTCTCCCAAGGATGTATACTCCAAAATGTTAGGTGCGGTTTGAGCTCAAGCTTTGGTAATGATTTTAATAATGGGATGCGATTTTTTTCTAAATGGTGCTAGTTGCTCTTCTTTTAACTTTCATTTGTCCATTAATAATAAAGAATCGAGTGAGGCGTTGACCGAATCGATTGATCTGTCAATATTAAAATCTAAACCAAAGTGAGATAAAGATGTTTATAAAGGGTCATCACTAGTGATAGAAAGAAAAATATTATCAACTAATTCTTCTATTAAATCCACATCAATAATTCCATCTTTTGCATTGTGAGGTTGTTTGGCAATGTTGAAGATATTGAGTTCTATAGTCATACTGCCAAAAGATAACTATATATTTTTAGTTCTGTATTGACTCAGGATCTCCTACTATATCATATGGTTCCCAATACTACATGAGATAGTAGGAGATCCTGGGTCTTTAAATTTTGGAGGATTTTTTATGTTAGAGTATAGAACTAATATTTATGTTAAAAAGACTTTCTTTTAATCATAAATGCTTCTATTTTTAGTGTAATGATCTTTCAGGAATTTGTCATAGGCATTGTTTTTTATAGCTTCAAGCAAGGGAATGTTAACAATTACCTATTTAAAGATCTCTATAATCTCACCAATAGAATTTCCTTTCTTTGATTTTAGCTAACTTTTGAGGGAATAAAGCTTTAGGGATGTATTCATGTAGTCTACTTTCTTCTTTCTCCTTTGATGATGAATCATTGAAGTCTAAATGTGCACTTGAGTTATCTTTAGCATATTTACTTTATTGTCGACCATTTTGTCTTTTCGCAAGGTCATGATAGCTTTGACCTCTTCATGCAGGGGTGAACTAGTACATTCATGCATTTATTTAAGATTAGGTATTGGCTGGCTTGGAAATTTGTCTTTTTTAATGATCATTGCCAAGGTTTGAACTGAAAACACAAGCTGACCTACCATATTTTTGAGTTTTGAAATCGATTAGGCTTGTGAATTGAAACTTGCTCTCATCTCTTTCCCAGTTCATCAATAGTACAATTTTATTGATCTATTATGGAGTGAGTAAGATTCTTGAGATTTTAGAATGCTTCCTCCCATGGTCTGGGTTGTGAGTAGTTTTGGTTTTGATTGTAGGTCTAAATAATGGCTGAGAGGCTTGAAAACCATGAGGAATTGAGTGCATTAGTGAAGTTGGAGCTATTAGTTTGTTCTGTTGGAATCCTTAAGACCATAAAGAGTTGGGATGGTCTCTCCATCCAAGATTATAATTGTTAGAGTAAGGGTTTAGTTTGGCTGCTTTCTTATCACACTAATTACATTAGCTTGATCTTGGTATGAATATCTTGGTCATACTGATTAAAAACATGTGGCTTTGTTGATTTGGCAGTAGTTAATGTCGCTATTTGACGGGAAAGACCTTCCACTATTTCTTTGACTTTTTTGATTTTCGATCTGACTCACCAATATGAACTTCATTTACTCCTTAGATTTTTTTTTTTTTTACATTCCTGAGTGATTGACTTTGCTGTTGGGAATTATCTACTTGTTGCTAAAAGAAATCCCAAATCTCTAATGTGTTTTTGACATCAAATCTCCTCCACTTGTCGCCATTAGCTATTTTTACACATGTAGCAATAGTCCTTAAAAAAAGTATTGGCATTGGTGTCATTTCTCATGCCTATGATATGGACAATTCAAGAGTAGTCAATGAATAGCTCCTATGCTTAAAAAAATTGTTCATATTCTCTCTAAGTAAACTCTGAGATCTTTATACAAATAACATTGGTTTTCTACACTAGGAAGTACTTGTTTAAAAATTTAATAACTATTTGATCCCATGATGTAATACTATTAGCAGATAATGTATTAAACCAAGAATAAACTCTATCTTTTAAAGAAAATGGAAACAATCTAAGCTTAATATCTTCATATGAAAAATTCTCATATTTAAAAATTTGATAAACAATATGAAAATCATTCAAATGATTGTATGAGTTTTCTTGTTTTAGGCCATAGAATGATGGAAGACAATTTAGCACACTAGGATTTAGCTCAAAACTTTTAGTAGCTACATTTAGGTATCTGATGCATGATGTGCTCAAATTAGCTAAAGGACTAAAGTAGTCCTTAAATGGCCTCTCCTGTGGTACTTGTGGTTGTTGTTGCAAATTCATTTCAATTTTACCCACAATTCCAACTTGCGATGTGATGTGTTTACGTGTGCGACGTATTTTTCTTAGTTTAAGGTTTATGGATTCTAAATTATATGACAATGACCTGCAACCATGCATGCAAAGAACATGTACAAAAACAAAACTAAAAATAAAGAGATGAGAAATTACTATATTGACCTTATCATCCTGTTATAACTTTGCTATGAAAACACGCTCAACTGATATGAATATATAAAAAGAAGAAAAAAAATATGTGAAATAAAATAAATTAACTAAAATTAAGATGAATTAATAGGCGGCTAAACCGACCATCTAAAATAACAAGATTAATGAAAAAAATAAAATAAAAAATACAAAAATTAGAAGACAATTACAAGAAAACAAATATACAAAGAGTTATTTACACAATAAAGAAAAGTATCTCCACAAATTAAAATAACTTACCTCCCTGGTAATGGCACTAAAAACTTAATGGCACTAAAAACTTATTGTGTAAATTTTATTGAACTCGGAAGTGCACAAATCTATTGCAGTATAGATTAGTAACGAGTATTGATCCAACAAGGAGGTGGATTTTAATTGTTTAGAGTTATTATTATTATTTATTTTTATGGGTTTTTGGTGAAGATTTTAGTATATTTTATCCTTTAAATGTAAATTAAAATGGTGGGAATAAATTGAGGATTAAAAAATGCAAGGAAATGCTTGAGTCTCAAGATTCACACTCAACATTTCACTGTGGATTTAATATTCTTTTTTTGTTCCAATTAATTTATGAGGGAGTATTTTCACTCCTCAGAAACCTAACTATAATAAATATGATATCAAGTGCTTATTGTACTAGGAAAAATAATCTTATGTTAAATGTGGTATCAAGAACACTTTGTGCCAGGTAATAAAAGTCTAATTGTCGATAAGGTGGCAAGACTGTCCACTAATTAATCTAGATGAATTTTCTGTCAACACTGAGTCAAAACGAACCATAGAAATTAGAAGAAAGTTTTTCTCCAATAAATCTAGTGTAAAGTGCTCACTGTAACAAATAGTAATAATCTTGCATTAGAGAAAGTGAAAATAAATTTACCAAATTAAGCTTATGGATCATGTTGAGACTTCACCTTCAACCAAAGCTTAAAATTAAATTAGCTAATCATTTTTTAACTACGAGTAAGATGATAATTTAATTACAATAGTAGAAAATACAAGATAGTGGAGGAATTATAGAAAATAGAGCTAAACAATAGATTCAGGGGTATCAAATTAGGGTAGTAGCCTTTTATTTATACGCAAAATGAGTAAATCATAGCCATCGGACGAAAACACCTTAGACGCACAAGATTACGCCATGTGGCACCCTCAGATTGGATGGAATTCCATGTATATGCATGTACGGTATATATAATTTTCAATCCACTAATATATTGCCACGTTAGTGGTCAACGCCGCATCAGCAGTCAATGCCTCGTTAGCGGGGTCCACTAAAATTTTAAAATTATGATTTTGCTCTTTATGTCATTAATAAGGTTTTTAACTATTTTAAGTTAAAAAATGTTGTTCGTTTGGTTGTCTGACTTCTTGTTTATTATAAAATGACTAAAATACCCTTAAAATATATAAAGTACACAAATTTCAGCAAAATAAACACAAGCATATATAATCAAAGTTCAAAGGACTTAAAATACATAAAGGTAGAGATGCTAGTGAGACTTGTAGTGTAAAATGATGGTATTACTCTTTATAAATATACACGCTCTAGCACTTAACATCTAACTTAGAATATTTTTAGCTCATATGCCAGCTACTCACCTAATCTTGGTCGAGCAAAAGCAGGCAATCGTTGATTTTGTCTCACCTCGAGGAGGTTTTGAGACTTCAAGCTTTTTACTTATCTTACAACAAATTTTCAATAAAGAAAAAAGAATAATAGATGGATTTTTTTCATAATGCATCCTATTTATTCAAAGTCATGGTTTACAACCTTATTAGGAAAATTCTTTAAAGCTGAATGTATAAACAACGTGCTATTTTGTTCTTAATTGCCTACAAACATTTTATGTCTAGCGACACAAAACAATTTGTGCTAACCATTTCATACTTCTAGCACTTTTCAACAATTATTGGAAATTATGCCATGTGAATTATAACCATTTATTTCAAGAAAACAAATATAAATATGTCTAATATCTAATATTTTTCTATACATAGTACTAGTTCAATTAGTTTAATGCTTATATTGAATAAATTAACACAGAACATGGGTTTAAGTTCTTGGCTCATGGGCAACTTTTTCTTAAGCATATATGTAGTATGTGTATTGTAATCAGAACAATCTAACTTTCTAACTTTTCTTTCCCTTCAGCAGTGTTTTAACGAAAAGCCCCCTGCTCTAAAGCCATCATTGTTTTGAATTTTACAAATGTTTGCCTTTAGTGTGCTCTCATTTGAGGTTTTTGCTTCGAATCCTTAAATATGGATTTGTCCTGTAAACTGACTAGCCATAATCAAGCATCGAAAATTTGATATCTAACCTGTAACTTGTAAATTGTCCAAAAGAATAGCTTAGCATTTACATCTAGTACTTTAATCATTTATATATACTTTTGCCTTTCGATGATTAAGCATCCATTGTACTTTATTACTATCTATAATATATTCGTTTAGCAATATGATAAAAGACATCTGCTAAAGTTCCAGAATATCATTTACTAATGCTAAGGATATTAAAATTTATATGTAAAATACGCAATCAATAAATAGATGGTAACATAAATCTTTAAGCAAAGTCTAGGAAATATGATATCATGCTAAACCAAGTTCTATCAATGGTTTGGTCAATCATGTTATATGCAAATAAATGAATATGATTTATATGCTATAATATGTGATCTTGGCTATTTTCTAATAATAACTTAACGAGTCAAAATCTAATCTATCATATTATTTAAGTTAGAAAGAGAATTTAAAGGACAAATAAAAAATTAAGGTTTTATAACAAGTGTTGATGCAGTTTTTCCGCGTGTCTTAAAACAGTGCCTTGAACCTTCTGCTCGCGACTAGCTCGAGCTCGAGCAGGACTATTTCCTTCTCCTTATCCCAATGTCCTTTCCAGAACGGAGATCTTCCAGACCTGTACTCACAGAAAACAGGATCAGGGGTTGCCGGGCGTGTTCCGGCGAAAACCCTACGACGCTCAAGTCAGTAATCAGGTTGTTCTTTTTGGTATCTCCCTTAGTCAAGGAGACCGGAAAAGTAAAAGGGATATTTTTTGCCCTCCCTTTTGAATAAATATGGAGTTTTTTCAGAGAATCATTGTAAGGGAAATCAGAATAGGAAGAACCTGTATAAATTTTCAGAACCCTTGTGAATGAATTTTTCCAACCCTTGTAACGTACCCATCCGTTTTCTTTTATATTCCATTTTTCATTTTTCCCGCCCTTTCTCTCCAAGAGCGTCCATTCCCGCGTCAGTGGTGTCTGGGTCCCTCTGACAGCTGGGATTGGTGTAATATTCCCTAGAGATGCGCGGCTGTCTCCTTAACCTGGTTCACATGGCCAGATCACCATGTCGGGCATGTGCGCTGAGAATGATGACACCGTGGGGGCATGTGCCGGCCATCCGCAACAGCACCACCACCCTCCCATGTGGGGCCCAATCTGACATCACAAAGGTGTGCGGGATCTTGAGGAAACGGGTCGGACTGTCCCGAGCCGAGTCTTACATTCCATTTGGTCGATGACTAAAATGGCCCAGTTGTGCTCGGGGACTTAACCTCTGTGAGCAAAAAAGGAGTGCTCGGTTCTCGACCTTGACCAGCTTTGACCAGGGCGGACGACCTCGAGCAGGCAAAAGAGCTCGGAGCTCGGACTACTCTGAAGTCCTCGACCTTGACCAGCTTTGACGTCTAGTGAGATTGTCTTCGTGTTAGTGGTCGGGACTTCTGCTTGAGCTGGGCTGACCTCGGGGTATTTTATTCGAGCTAGAAGGGCCTCGAGGAGACCTGCCCGATATTACCGAAACACCAACCCTTGTAACGTACCCATCCATTTTCTTTTATACTCCATTTTTCTTTTTTCCCGCCCTTTCTCTCCAAGAGCGTCCATTCCCGCGTCAGTGGTGTCTAGGTCCCTCTGACAACAGGGATTGACGTAATATTCCCTGGGGATACGCGGCTGTCTCCTTAACCTGGTTCACGTGGCTAGATCACCATGTCGGGCATGTGCGCTGAGAATGATGACACCGTGGGGCCATGTGCCGGCCATCGGCAACAGCACCACCACCCTCCCATGTGGGGCCCAATTTGACATCACAAAGGTGTGCGGGATCTTGAGGAAACGGGTCGGACTGTCCGAGCCGAGTCTTACATTCCATTTGGTCGATGACTAAAATGGCCCAGTTGTGCTCGGGGACTTAACCTCTGCGAGCAGAAAAGGAGTGCTCGGTTCTCGACCTTGACTAGCTTTGACTAGGGCGGACGACCTCGAGCAGGCAAAAGAGCTCGGAGCTCAGACTACTCTGAAGTCCTCGACCTTGACCAGCTTTGACGTCTAGTGAGATTGTCTTCGTGCCAGTGGTCGGGACTTCTGCTCGAGCTGGGCTGACCTCGGGGTATTTTATTCGAGCTAGAATGGCCTCGAGGAGACCTGCCCGATATTACCCAAACAACAAGTGCACTTAATTTGAATCTTAACAATTTTGCATTAACTAGTAATGAACAGAATTTTATGCCAGAATTATTCTAAATTTCTTTGTTGCATATTCTTCACAGGTAAGCATTCCATCTAGCCTTGATTGGCTTCCATGTTAGAACAACCTCATCCGTTTGTGCATGAGAATATTCTACCTTTGCTTTGGCTAGAGGAAAAATTAATGGAGATACAAAGTCAGCTTTTTGTATTGTTCCCTATAGACAGACGCCAAAATTTGATTGTGATTGGGTGTCCACTTTAACACTTAAATTTGTTTTTGTTGGAGATGGTACTTGCTTGCACCTTTTTTTTTTAATAGAGCCTTGAGACCACAAACACTTCCTTCCAAATCTATCTGCGCTCACAAAGATCAATTAGGGGGAGGTCAGATGTTTCTCTAGAGTGAATCCTATAATACTCAAGTCAGTTATCAACTACCCTTGTAGCTTAATTATTATTGCTTAAACAAATAGCTTTCTTAATTAGTCTAGAAGGAGAAAGCTAAAAAGAAGGAGAAAGCTAAAAGAAATTTTCACAAAAGGGAGAGAGTGATTAAGAGAGAAAAACTTACTTGGTTTTGAATCTTTAGGGGTGTTTACAGATGAGAGAATCCTACACCGTTTAGACTGTTGAGGGACAGTTAGTGGATCAGGTGCGTACCCTAATTTTTTGGAGAAAATAAGTGAGGTTTGTTTTGACTGAATCTTGTTTCTAGTGACTTTATGGTCAAGATGATCTATACGAGGGCACTAAACTACCTTTTGGTTTAGATAATATGCTTAAATGATTAGAATTGCCTTCTAGTCAAGATGATGTGCTTGATCTCTCCAAATAACCTCTTGATCGACGCGATGTGCTCAAGTTCCCCAAATAACCTCTTGGTCGAGATGATATGCTCTAGGTGAGCACGAAAATATTTGAGTAAATACCTTATTGTAGTCACCCTGATTCATTCCTCAAACACTAAGTTTTTTATATTCCAAAAATTATGTGCTGTATGATCTATGTAGCTAAAGGGCATGTCTAGGGATGGGATATTAGACTTTAAATATCTTAAAGGCTTATAGTTTGAATTTTGAATTGAAATTGGTTGAGAACAAGATATCCCCAGTCCAATACTCCGAGAAGTTTAAACATTTTATAGATTTTCTCACAGTAGGTGGGCAAGATAATCGTTTTCTGAAGTGAGGTACAAGAAAGAATGGAGTCACGAGTCAAAATCATCTAAATAAGCAAAATCACCCAGTTTTGCAAAGGCAGTAAAGTGTGTCACGTTTTTTCTTAATTTAACTTCCCAAACCATGATAGGGAAAAGATAAATTCTCCCTCTAAAGCCACCATCAACAATGCAGGAACGCAACGCCAACGAATAGAGCATGTGTTGATTCCGCCTTTATCACTTCTCCTTCTTGCATCAACAAAGCCTCTATTGAT
The DNA here is from genome assembly GCA_025617385.1 of Murraya koenigii. Classification (NCBI taxonomy): domain Eukaryota; kingdom Viridiplantae; phylum Streptophyta; class Magnoliopsida; order Sapindales; family Rutaceae; genus Murraya; species Murraya koenigii. The sequence continues at coordinate 16,334,155 of CM046817.1, read as the reverse complement.
TAGTTGTTCTAAGTACTTCTCAGTAGTTGCCGTTGTCTGCGGTGAAACTGTCAGCTATCTACAACTGATATAAATGAAATCTTTCCCTCGTAATTTCTCTAACACTCTTTCATCGGTACGTGAAACGAATTAAGTGTAAAGAAAGTTAAGCAGGCCAACAAGACCATGAAAGGGCTGAAAGATTAAAAAATAGTTCCGCTGGGACCACGTAGCTTGTCTAAAAGGAAAACGCATCATCTTAAAAAAATAGACGCTAGTGTTCACAGATTTAATTTTCAAATGTTCTGCAGACAACACAATACATTATATTTTTTAGTGAATGGTTAGACGAACATTTTTCAATAGGGCTGGGCATCATATTAGATTTGGATTCATATATATATATATATAATTTGATTTGATTCGGATTTGGACGTCGCTCATTATCTGATAGGATACAATTTGATATGGGTTAATCTGAACAATCTATTTGGATTACACTACATAACTATAAAAATTAAAAAAATTAAATTTAAAATCAATTATAGATTTCATGAATTTTATATGAAAATTTCCAAAACGACCCCAAATTCAACCGCAATCTGAATTTGAAATACTATCTGAATCTGAAATATCAATCAAATTCAAATTGATCCAAACCCAAATCCAAACCGATCCAATCCAATTCATTTCATAATCAGGTTTAAGGTTCAAATTGAATTCAGATGATTGTTTTACCTAGTAATAATCCAAAATCGAATTGGATTCATCCAAATCTAAAGTTGCCTAGGCTTTTTTTTTTTTTCCAATATGAAAGATAACATTAATGCAATGCCCCAAATTTCATTTGCCCTTCAAAGATATTTTCATTACTAGATTTAGAATTTGATTTGGTTTTATATTGCTACAACCGTGATTATCTCTTTAAGTTAAAAAAAAAAAAGAAGGATAAAAAGGAAATTTATGTCAACAAGGGCTTGAATAGGGATAAAAGCAAAAGGGTTTGAGAAAAAAATGGGGAGAAGAAAAAAAATGGGACGGAGAGGAGAAGAGAAAAAAAAAAAAGAGGGAGCGAGAGATAGAGAGAAAAAAAAAAGAAAAGAAAAGGTTTTAAAAAAAAGAGAGAAGGCAATTGATCATGTTCTTTGAGTGTGTAGGAGTATCGTCTTGGGGTGTCCTAGGGCTTAAGATTGATGTTGGTGTTGGAAAAATATGCTCTTTAAAGCATATTTATATTTATTGTAATAAATATATTTCTGATTAATAAAATAAAATGAGGTATTTTATTCATATATTTTTATTGCGTTAATATTTTGAGTAAAGTCTATTTAATCATATTATATGTATTTATGTAATCACCATGTGGATTCGCAGAAGACATAAATACAAGTTATCTTATGATTAAATAAATTAAGTTCCCAGTTGATAAATAAAGTTGAGCATTTTATTTAGGTATAGACTGTAATAAATTTATGGAGTAATTTGTCTTAATTATATATGAATTTATTGATGTAGTATGGCTACATTGAACTGGATCACATATGAGAATCATAATTATAATATTTGTTAAGGCCTAGTATGTTATATTCAAGTGTAAAAGGGGGCTTATGATATTTTACAAGGTGGTCCCCTAGTTAGTTACACATTTTCTCAAGTTTTACGTAAGTGGAGAGATAATATTTAAATATTTAAATTAAAAGAAGAATCCTAATTTTTATAGGAATCCTAATTATAACATACTAAGGTTTTTCATAAGATATTATAAAATGATTATTTTTCTCTTAAAAACACAGAGAAGAGAATTCTAGGGCTTTTGAGAAAAATACAGAAAACATTTAAGAGAAGCCAGTTGCGATTGGGAGTAGTGAAACAGACGTCCACACGTCCAGTGTTGATCAATCGAGTCATAGTCTGGAAGATCGTTTGGAGACAGATCTACAACTCTCAATTGTTCATCTTCTCAAAACATTAAGCTACGAATTTCTAGATTACTTAATCCTTATATGTTGTATGAGATCGGTCCTAAAATGTTTTAATTGAAAAATAAAAAACCTGATTTTATCCCTGCAGTTGGCAAATATTCTACATTCTTGGATCATGTTTAATAAGTTTTATTGATTTTTGATGCTATAGATGGTGGTTTTTGTTGATTAAGAATGGATTAAAGATGATTAAGGTTGTAAATTGATATGCTTTTATGAACAGTACTGAATTTATATAGAGAATTGCATGCCCTCAATAATTTTTATGATGAATTTTTATGTTTTATGAATGATAGACATTTCAAGCTTTCTATTGAACTATATATGTTTCAAAATTCTAAGTATTGAATTTATTATGAATTTTCGAATTTGGTACACTGTTCCTAGAAAATTATGCTTTTTTGCAGTAGTATTTTATTATTAGTAATGAATCATTTAAAATTTATGAAAATTTTATTACACATTGATAAAATGTTAGTTTATTGTATGATTGATTTTAGAATTTATCATGAAGTAGATTAAATAAGAAAATTCAGTAAGTAGGGCTATTGCAATTTTGTAATAATTTTTTAGAATTGATGGGTCTGATACATGATATATTTTAACCATGTCATTGTATTTAAAATCAACTAAAATTTTTATTAGCTATTCTTTTACATGTCTTACTTAAATTAGGATTTTTCTTTTAATTTAAATATTTAAATATTTAAATTAAATACTATCTCTCCACTTATGTAAAAGTAGAGAGAATGTGTAACTAACTAGGGACCACCTTATAAAATATCACAAATTCTCTTTTACACTTAAATATAACATACTAGGCCTTAACAAATATTATAATTATGATTTTCACCTAATATGCTAGAGTTTCTTGTTTTTGGGTCTAGTGATGGTGTTGTCAATTAAATGAGCTAACCCGGGGATCATTTGGGAACATACAATAGTGGCTACAATAATTAAATTTGTAATTAAATAAATATATAATTATTTAATTCCAATTCTATTCCACTATAAGATTGGAACTGACTTCCATAATTGTATGCTCGAATAATAATTTGCCCAAGCCACATTGAATTCTTTATTGCACAATCCTTTGTACCACATCGTTAATTTAAAGTGATATCTCAATTGTCCAATCAATTTAATTACATCTTGTTCCTTGATACTTACTAGTTTTCTCTAATGATCATTTTCAACATAGTTATTTATGTTGACACACTCTGGCCAGAGAATTCTATGATCAAGTACTGAAACCCATCAAGAGATGCGTCGTACAAATTCTGTATTGTTAATCTATAATTTCAATACTTGTAAATGTTCCCACCAAGATACCGGGTAATCTTGACTATATGTGTATGTCGTGCCCATTGGTAGCTCAAATGAAATAACAATTACAATCATGAAATTATAACTAATTCAAGATTAAGATTACAGTAAATCAATGCCCATGAGATTTAATAAGTCTGACAGTTATTACTAGGTTAATTAAATTTCATATGTGATCCATTCAATGTAGTCATACTACATCAATAAATTCATACATGATTAAGACAAATCACTCAATGAATTTATTACGGTTTATACCTAAATAAAATGCCCAACTTTATTTATCAACTGCGAACTTAATTTATTTAATCATAAGATAACTTGTATTTATATCTTCTGCAAATCCACATGGTGATTGCATAAATACATATAATATGATTAAATGGACTTTAATCAAAATATTAATGCAATTTAAGATATCTGAATAAATACCTCAAATATTTTATTATTCAGAAAATCAATATGCTTTGAAGAGCATATAATCCCAACAATTTCCCACTAGCTCTCAAAGCATATCTGGCATATTACACATACTTGTAGGACTCTAAGTATAGGTAATAATCTTTCTACATTATTCCCATATGAGATGATACTTCCTCTCAGTGTGTTTTTGTTTCTTATGGTTTCTTGGCTCTTTAGATTGAGCCACTGGACCACTATTATCATAAAATAATCTAAGTGGTGTAGTTACAGCAGATACCATCTCAACATTTTGAAGGAACTTGCGGAGCCATATAACTTCTTTTGCAGCTTTAGATGCAGCCACATATTCAGCTTCTATTGTGAAGTTTTCAATACAAGATTGTTTTATACTCCTCCAACTAATAGCTTCACTTCTTATTGTAAACACATAGCTAGAAGTAGACTTTCTAAAATCCTTATTTGACATAAAGTCAGAATCAGTATAACCCACTAAAGTAAGTTCATCACCATAATACACAAGTATATAATCCTTAGTTCTTTTCAGATACTTCATTATGTACTTGATAGCAGTCCAGTATTTAGGTACAGGATTAGATTGATATCTGCTAACCATCCCAACCGCAAAACATATGTCTGGTCTAGTACAAAGCATGGCATACATAAGACTTCCCACAGCTTCCGCGTAGGGAACTCGTCTCATTTTCTCTATCTCCTCAGAAGTTTTAGGCGATTGATCCTTGGAGAATAAAATTCCATGTCTGAATGGTAACAAACCAGCCTTGGAATTTACCATGCTAAATCTAGCTAATATCTTATCAATATAGACCACTTGAGACAAAGCTATCATTTTATTCTTCCAGTCTCGTAGTAACTTGATACCAAGAATATAACCAGCCTCTCCCAGATCTTTCATATCAAATTATTTTGCTAGCCCACTCTTTATTGTAGTCAATACTCCTACTTCGTTTTCGATAAAGAGAATATCATCTACATAAAGAATTAAGAAGGCTACAGATTTTTCCTGAATTTTCTTACACACACATGGTTCATCAATATTCTGAATGAATCCAAACGATTTTATCGCTTGATCAAATCTGATGTTCCATGACCGGGATGCTTACTTCAATCCATAGATGGATATCTGCAACTTGCATACCAAGTGTTCTTGCCCTTTTTGTATGAATCCATATGGTTGCTGCATAAAGATGTCTTCTTCAAGATGCCCATTAAGAAAGGCAGTCTTGACATCAATTTGCCAAATTTCATAATCTAGCACTGCAACAATAGAGAGTAGAATTCTGATAGCAACTGGAGAAAATATTTCCTTATAATCGATTCCCTCTTTTTGAGTGAACCCTTTGGCTACTAATTTTGCTTTAAATGTTTTTACCCTTCCATCTACTCTTTTCCTCTTATAAATCCAATTGTATCCAATGGATTTTACCCTATTTGGTGTCTTTACAAGTTCCCAGATTTTATTGGAATATATGGATTCCATTTCTTGATTAATACCTCTTTTCCAATGTTCAACATCACTATCTATTAGAGCTTCATTGTATCTAGTGGGATTATACATGTTCATCTGAGATAGCCGTATAGATTTCTCCCAATAACATGTATCTTGTTTGGTAATCTAGCTACCCTCCCACTACGAGAAGGTTCTAAAAGTGATGATTTATTCAGGGATAATTCTTTTGTTAATCATTCTTGGTCTTTTCTATGTTTATTATACATAAATAGAAAACTGAGCATTAATATGATCTCTTTATGATTTTTCTAGTTTTAACTTAATCTTAGGTTATGAGTAATTTATATAGTCTTCCTCAAGGAAAGTATAGTGTATGTTTACAAATACATTCCTTTCTTGAGGTCTATAAATTAGACTTTCCTTTATTCCTTTAGAATACCTAAAACATGCAAACTTTTGAACATGAATCCATCTTCTCTGCCTATAATAAATACTAGTGAATCTCTAACTATAGAAGTGTCACAAATTAAGTTTGTGACATTTCCATAATTCCTTGGAGTATTAGGCACCGATATAGATGAAATTAGATTCAATAGTCTGCAGTTTCAAATACTGGTATCTAGAATAAAAAAAACGTAAATAATAAATCATTAGGCATATATCTTGTTTTATCCAAAAGAATCTTGTTTCTCCATATAATGATACTATTATGTCACAATGTTTATTGTATATGGGAGTTTATCCCATTTTACAACCAAATGGACTTTGAATTCTCTAGATAGATATTCTTTACTTTGATCAGCTCGAAGCTTTTTTATGTTCTTATCTAATTGCTTCTTTGTCTTATCCGTGTACTCTTTTAAATTTCAAAAATCACGAAATCATGACGCATTTAAACAAACATAAATGCGATGAATATTCATCAATAAGATTAATAGAATATTCATAACCTCTTCTAACATGTAAACTAATTAGTCCGCATACATTTGTATGCACTAATCCATACAATACAATATTTCACTTTCTTTTAGCTCAAAAGGAGCTACCTTGTCATATTACTCTTCTAAATAAGATTTGTAGAGTATTAATGATCAACCTCAATAGGTCAGGAAAGACCTATTATTAATCATTCTCATGAAATCTTATTATAGTTTATATGATTTAAGCATAAATATTAGAGGTGCTATTGGTTTTAGAAGAAACATTTCTTTTCTTAGATAAATGCATATACTCTTTATCATTATATCTTGCTTTGAATAGATCAATAGACTTATATGATATTAATTGTCTTTGTAAATTACCAATATAAGTTATTAACAGAGGATCCAAAAATAACAGTGCACTCCTGTTTATAAAAACAAGCCATTGAAATTAAATTCCTTTAATGTTTGGAACACAAGGACAAATATCAAAACTTAAAGTCTCATAAAATGTATCTAGTTTTCTCAGCTGATATAAACTAGTATCCTTCTCTACTGTAGTTTAAAGCTTTCTTCACTTAATCTCTTGGTTTCCTTAAAACAAAATAAATGAATTTACAAATAAAATTAGTTATCTCACAATTCACTATTGCATTAATCAATAGAAACTGAACTAATTACGAAGCTTAAAGATTTCCTATACCTGATTTTAATAATCTTAGGACAATCTTTCTTCCGATGACCCTTCTGTACACACTTGAAACACTTGCCTTTTGACTTGCCATCTTTTCTAGTAGACAGGTTTCTTGTACCAATTCTTTTTTGCCTACCCTTGTCTTTCGACTTAGGCCTTAAAGAGAATTCTTGTTTAGGAAGTTCTTTGCTTTGATAATATTCTTCTATAGCATGTAGTTCGTACATCAATTAAATAAAGGTCATATCTCTATTGCTTAAGATATAGTTGACCTTAAACTCTCTGAATGTATCAAGTAAAGATTCAATCACCATTTTAATCTTTGTTTTATTATTGATCTCAACACCATAAATCTTAACTTCATTCAAATAGTCCATCATTTTGAGGACATGATCACGAACTTTTGTTCCCTATTCCATCTTGGTGTCAGTGACACGTTTTAACGCTGCTTCTCTAGCAGAATCATTATCTTGCCCAAACATCTGATTGAGACTAGCCAATATTTTAGTGGCTGTTTTCATGCTCCGAAGTTTGTTTTGTAGTTCCATAGAAATTGAAGCCAATAAATAGCGCTTAGCCATTTTGTTAGCTTCACACAATTTCTCATAAGACTCCCTCTAATTTCTATAATTGTATAATGTTGGTACTGGAGGGCATTGCTAGGTCAGAACATATTTGCAGTCTTTAGCAGTGAGAATATTAAATAGATTGCGTTTTCAATCTAAGTAATTTTCACCAGTGAGTTTATTTTTAACCAGAATAATTAATAGTGGGTTGATGGAAGACATTTTCTGGAAAAATAAAACATACATGCATAAATACATTGATATAACATTCACAATAAAAATCTAAAATACAAAAAAACCATAAATGCATTTTATTTTATTGTAACGATAATCTAGTACCGCTTTAGCAAGCTATCCGTTAGGGAAGTCATGACGCCACTTACTAAGCCCAATTAACCATTAGATTATTTACTTTCTTGTCGTAACATGATAAATAACTATCTTATCTTTTAGGGCCAAAATTTTATTAACAGAGTTTCGTTGGGAAGGTTAATAACAAATTTTGTTGAGTGTATAACCATTATTTTAATCTAGGTATTTCTCATATCATGAAGCCACCGTTAGGGTGATCAACAGATTAAAAAATATTTTGATTTTATCTTTAAAGAAGTTTATCAAATAAAATGTCTAATATATATACCCTCCGTAGGGAGCATCACTGTATCATTAAGTCGAGGTATAAATATAATTTTATTATTGAACTAACAATGGAGCCCGTGGGAAAATTATCTTGAATCTTCCCTCTCCCACTCAATATTTTAAAGTTGGTTTTTCTTTTTAAAACATACATATATTGTTAATTGCATGCTTCCTATAATATTATCTAAGTGATATCTTATATTATGAAGCATTTTTAAATTTCAAACAATATACATAAATTTATGTTATATGAATGACATATATCATTATGCATAGAGTGGCACTACCTATTCTATATGACATGTTATTATGGTATGTTAACATCCAAAACATATAGAAAATTTAAATAATCTCAATTCATGGTTTTCCTAAATTAAAAAAAATATTAACCCTAAGCCTAATCTTCATTGAGCTTCTTGTCAATATCTTCTTCCATTGGATTATTTATTATTGGTCCAAATTTTAATTTTAAAGAAAATAAAAAAAAATTTTAAGTAAAACTTTAGAATAAAAATAAACTTAGTGTGTTAAACTATATCCATGCATTTTAATCCATTAAGCCCAAATTTTATTGGACTTAAAACTAGATTTACCAAGCTCAAAACTGTTTTTAAACTTAAATGCATAATAGTATACTAATTTTGCCTATTCTAAACATATTATAGAAATTAGGGGTCTGAGTGATAATTACCACTCAAAAACCCTAATCTCATATTTTCTTCTCCAGCCGCCATCACCAAAATGCATTACATTCTGTTGGACCTAAATGCAAAAGTCTCCAATATTATGCCAAAAGACAGAAATTATTAAAGTATAGGGTTTTTAATGAAAAAATAAAAAAAGGGCACCCATATTTTTTCTGCCAGTTCCAAGAGCATGAGCATGAGTTCTTGCCACAAATTATGTTCTTCTTTTATTGATTTTTCTTCTTTTCTTGATTTCTATACTATTTTATAACAAAATAATATTTACAAGAATTCCTATATCATTAATGGCTTACAAAAAAAAAATCTAAGAATAATGAATTAAAACCAAAAGGGAAACATGGTGATAATAGACCACCCTCTTTGTTACAAATCCAAAACAAAAGTACAGAGAAATTGTTAACAACGAATTGAGATAATCCAAGCATGCTTTATTCATATATTAACAAATAATATATATCTAAATAAATTGTGTCACTCTAATACATAATAAATAAGATAGATTTCTTACGAAATTCGTATATATTATTATGAGATGGCTCTGATACCAATTGAAGGGATAAAATCAGGTTTTTCAATTAAAACATTTTAGGACCGATCTCATACAACATATAAGAATTAAGTAATCTAAAAATTCATACCTTGATGTTTTGAGAAGATGAACAATTGAGAGTTGTAGTTTCGTCTCCAAATGATCTTCCAGGTTATGACTCAAGATTGATCAACACTAGACGTGTGGGCGTCTGTTTCACCACATTCAATCACAACTGGCTTCTCTTAGATGTCTTCTGTATTTTTCTCAAAAGCTCTGAAATTCTTGTTCCTCTACTTATCTTAAGAGAATAATACCTATGTTTTAGTATCTTATGAAAAATTCTAGTATGTTAGGATTAGGATTCCTATTTAAAATAGGATTCCTCTTTTAATTTAAATATTTAAATTAAATACTATATCTCCACTTATATAAAAGTGGAGAGAATGTGTAACTAACTAGGGGACCACCTTATAAAATATCACAAATCCCTTTTTACACTTGAATATAACATACCAAGCTTTAACAAATATTATAATTATGATTTTCACATAATATGCCAGAGTTTCTTGCTTTTGGGTCCAGTGATGGTGTTGTCAATTAAATGAGCTAACCCGGGAATCATTTGGGAACATACAATAGTGGCTACAATAATTAAATTTGTAATTAAATAAATATAATTATTTAATTCTAATTCTACTCCACTATAAGATTGGAATTGACTTCCATAATTGTATGCTCGAATAATAATTCGCCCAAGCCACATTGATTTCTTTACTGCACAATCCATTGTACCATATCATTAATTAAATTGATATCTCAACTGTCCAATCAATTTAATTACATCTTGTTCCTTGATACTTACTGGTTTTCTCTAATAATCATTTTTAACATACTTATTTATGTTGACACACTCTAGCCGGAGAATTCTATGTTCAAGTACTGAAAATCCATCAAGAGATGCGTCGTACAAATTTTGTATTGTTAATCTAAAATTTTAATACTTGAAAATGCTCCCACCAAGATACCGTGTAATCTTGACTATATGTGTATGTCGTGCCCATTGTTAGCTCAAATGAAATAACAATTACAATTATGAAATTATAACTAACTCAAGATTAAGATTACAATAAATCAATGCCCATAAGATTTAATAAGTCTGACAGTTATTACTAGGTTAATTAAATCTCATATGTGATCCGTTCAATGTAGTCATACTACATCAATAAATTCATACATGATTAAGACAAATCACTCAAGACCAAGGCCATGACTTTTGAGAGAAAAGTCAGGGCTGATAACCAGGGCTTGAGGCAGGCACTCGAGTAGAAGGAAGAAGAAACGGCCAAGCTGCGTACTGACATCTCCTCTTTCGAGAAGGAGCTGTCCATGGTCTGGGATGAACTTGTAAACACCTGCAAAGACCTCGATGTGCAGAGGTTTGCTTTTGAGAGGACCTTGGAGGCAGAGAGTTCCCGCCTCTAGTACAAGATGGACTCCCTAGAGGGTCAGCTTACGGAGGAGTACAACAAAGGGGTGACCTTCAACTATGAGTGCATCATGTCCGTCCTGGGTAAGGAATACCCCGAGCTGGATATGTCCAAGCTTGAGGCGGGCGTGGATGCTTGTATGAATGAGCAGGATTCCCGTACTCAGAAGCCAAGGGATCCTTCTGCTCAGGGAGAGGTAGGTGCTGCAAGGTCCGCAAAGACTGCTACCGAGGAGGGTTCTCGAACTGCTCCCACTTTTGAGGCCCCGGCCTCACTGTTAGGCAGACTGTTCAAGCCCCTTAAATGGCTTTATTCTCTCTCTCTCTTTTTTTTTGTACTTGTACTCTCCAACAATGTAATAAAGAACTTATTTCTCACTTTGCCTTCGTACTTTTAATATGTTCCCCAAAATTCTCTATGGGGTAAGTTTCCTATTGGCTTATCACCATTTCTATATAATTTTGACTGCGGTTTGCTTCTGCTCATCTTGCAAAAAATGTAATTAATTGGACAAATCCCTTATAACTCTCTGGCTGTTTCTTTTTAACCCGAATAGACTTTAAATCTTGAGGCTGCGGTATCTTTCTGCGCCAGCTTGTTGTGTTCAAGCTCACCTTGGCTTTGCTTGTCTTTGCCCATAGTTGGGCTTTATGAGTTCATCTGGCCCGAGCTTTTCTAGCTCAGTCTTGCCTTAAGTTCAGGCTTTGAGACCTACCATCCTTGCATTTCTTCATGGGCTTTATTCTGCTCGAGTCTTTACTTGGCTTATGCTTGGCGCTGTGTCGCCTTGAGTTTAGGCTTCGAGACTTATGGCCTTTGCATTCTCTTGTGAGTTTGTTCTGCTCGAACCTTCATTTGGCTTATGCTTGGCACCGTCTCGCCTTAATTCAGGCTTTGAGACTTATGGCCTTTGCATTTCTTCAAGAGCTTGTTCTGCTCGTGCCTTTACTTGGCTTATGCTTGGCACTTTCTCGCCTTAAGTCAAGCTTTGAGACTTATGGCCTTTGCATTTCTTTAAGAGCTTATTCTGCTTGTGCCTTCACTTGGCTCATGCTTGGCACCGTCTCACCTTAAGTCAGGCTTTGAGACTTATGGCCTTTGTATTTCTTCAAGAGCTTATTCTGCTCGTGCCTTCACTTAGCTTATGTTGGCACCGTCTCGCCTTAAGTTTAGGCTTTGAGACTTACGAACTTTGCATTTCATTGCGAGCTTATTCTGCTCGAGCCTTTTCTTGGCTATGCTTGGCACCATCTTGCCTTAGGTTTAGGCTTTGAGACTTACGGCCTTTGCATTTCTTTGTGAGCTTATTCTGCTCAAGCCTTCTCTTGGCTTTGCTTGGTACCGTCTCACCTTAGGTTTAGGCTTTGAGACTTATCTCCTTTTCATTTCTTTGCGAGCTTATACTACTTGAGCCTTCACTTGGCTTATGCTAAGCACTTCGTCTTGCCTTAAGTTAGGCTCTGAGATTTACGGCTCTAGCTTTTATTTGTCTTCATAAGCGTTAATATGTTCGCATGGTATCGATTGATTTTTGAGGCATTTTTCTTACCTTTTATTTACATACAAGATTTTACACATCTTTAATATAGAGGAAACTGAACTCTTAATGCTCAAAATACAAGGGAACTTAGTGAAAGTACTTCATCAAATGCTGCGCATTCCATGGCCTTTTAACTTCTCGCCCATCTGGGTAAATTAGCCTATATGCCCCTGACCGGCCACTTGTGAGACCCTGTAGGGACCTTCCCAGTTCGAGCCCAACACCCCTTGTCTAGGATCTTTAGTGCTCTAGTTTACTCTTCTCAGCACCCAGTCTCCTACCTGGAATCGACAAATGTGCACGTTCTGATTGTAATAACGAGCTACCCTCTGCTGGTATTCTGCCATCTTCCTTGCTGACCTTTCCCTTTTTTCCTCTAGCAGATCCAAATTCGCACACATCTGTTTGTCGTTCTTCTCCTCATCGAAGTACTTTTTTCGATGCGTGCTCATCCCTATCTCTGCTGGGATCACTGCTTCATGTCCGAATGCCGAGAAAAACACTGTCTCCCCCGTGGCAGTTTTGTATGTGGTCCTATAAGCCCATAACACACCAGGCAGCTCGTCGACCCAAGCTCCCTTCTGCTCACCCAGTCTGATCTTCAGGAGACGTTTTATGTTCTTGTTTACGGCCTCCACTTGCCCATTTGCCTGCGGGTGTGATGGCGAACAGAACTTCAGCTCTATCCCCATATTTCTGCAAAAATCTCTGAACTTTTTGTTGTCGAACTGCCTCCCGTTGTCTGTCATCAGTGTGTGGGGGATCCCATACCTGTAAATCACATTTCTCCAAATAAATTCAGTAGCCTTACTTTTTGTAATACTGTTTAAAGCTTCCACTTCAACCCATTTGGTGAAATAATCAATTGCCACCACGGCGTGTGTTGCGGATGCTTTTCCTTTCGGCAGCGGTCCAATCAGGACGATCCCCATTGAGCAAATGGCCATGGTGAATTCATCACCGTGAGGTTCTCGAGTGGCTGAGCTATGTAGTTGGCAAAGCTTTGACAATTCTTGCAGTTCTTGGTCTTTTCTTATGCGTCCTGGTGTATCTGCGGCCAGAAATATCCTTGCCTCAAGGCTTTAAAGGCCAGAGATCTTGCGCCAGAGTGGTTGCCGTAAATCCCTTCGTGTATCTCTCTTAGGACGTAATCTGCTTCCTCCTTATCCAAACAGTGTAACAGCGATAGGGTGTATCCTCGTCTGTATAATACTCTGTCGATCTGTCGATCAATGTGTACCTCGCCGCATGACATCTCAGCTTTCTCACCTACTTCTTGTCGGCAGAAAATGTCTCTTCCTTGAGATAAGAGATAATTGGGTCCATCTAGGTACTACTCGGGGATAAGCTCATCACCTCGTTCTTCTGCTCGATACTGAAGCAGGTCCTGATCTCCATTGGGATGGACTTGGACATCTTTGGGTTAGATACAACGGCCATCCGTGCTATTATGTCTGCCCAAAAATTTTCTCCATTTGCAATCTGTTCCACCTCTACCGCTTGAAACTTTCCAATTAGCTGTCTCACCTTTCGAAGGTAAGCCTCCATCTTCTCGCCTTTTGCCTAGAAGCTTTCATTGAGGTGGTTTACCACCAGTTGAGAGTCTGTCTGGAGCTTTACTTCTTCCGCCTTCACTACCAAAGCGAGCTTCAGTCCTGCAATTACAACTTCGTACTCGGCCTGGTTATTGGTGGCCTTGAACTCGAGCTTCACGGTATATTGTACTTTCACCCCTTCAGGACTAAGAAGCACTACTCCTGCTCCCGCTCCTTGATCTCCACATGACCCGTCTATTGTAACCGTCCAGATTTTGCCTGGAGCAGGTGAGCCAATTGCTCACTCGTTGTCTGTTCCTTTGTCTGGCTCTGTACACTCAATTACAAAGTCAGACAAGGCTTATGCCCTAATTGTTGTTCAGGGTTGGTAGCTGATGTCAAACTCGCTGAGCACTATCGACCACTTTACCAGTTGGCCCGAAGTTTCTGGCTTGTGAAGAATCTGCCTGAGTGGCTGGTTTGTCAAGACGGCTATTGAGTTTGCTTGGAAGTAAGGCCTTAGCTTCAGAACAGGTGTTACTAGTGCAAGCGCCCACTTATCTACCAGCGGGTACTGAGTTTTAACCTCTAACAAAGCTCTACTTGTATAATACACGGGGTTTTGCACCCTTGAATCCTCCCTTATTAAGACCGAGCTCGTTGCCTATTGCGACATCGCCGAATATAAGTATATAACCTCTCCTGCTCGCGGTATTGATAGTAACGGGACTTTTAGCAGGTACTCCTTCAGCTGTTGGAATGCCGCTTCACATTCTGGTGTCCACTTTTTCTTTCTCCCTTTTCTCATTTCTTGGAAGAAGACATGGCATTTGTCTATTGCTCGGGAGATGAATCTGTTGAGGGATGCTAGCTTACCAGTGAGGCTTTGTATTTCCTTGACAGTGCGTGGGGACTTTATGTCTATCACTGCTCTTATTTTCTTCGGGTTGGCCACAATCCCCCTGTTTCTGACCATAAAACCCAAGAATTTTCCAAAACCTACTCCAAAGGCACACTTCTCAGGGTTGAGCTTCATCTAGTATTCCCTCAGGAGCGCGAAGGTTTCTTCTAAATGCTTCACATGTTCCTCTGCGTCCTTGGACTTGGTGATCATGTCATCCACATAAACTTCCATCGTGTGGCCAATTAATGGCTTAAAAATCTTGTTCACCAGTCTCTGGTATGTTGCTCCTGCATTCTTCAGGCCGAAGGGCATGACCTTATAGCAAAATAGACCCTGGTTGGTGATGAAGGCCATGCACTCTTCATCTGGCCCATACATGGGAATCTGATTGTAGCCTGAGAAGGCATCCATGAAGCTGAGCAGGCTGTGTCTTGCTGTGCAATTGACCAGCTGGTCTATCTTTAGTAATGGGAAGCTGTCCTTTGGACAGGCTTTGTTCAGATCGGTGAAGTCTACGCACATTTTCCATTTCTCGCTTGCCTTCTTCACTAGCACCACATTTGAGATCCATTCCAGGTAGTTGACTTCCCTTATGAATCCCGCCTTTAACAGCTTCTCCACTTCGCTGTTCATTGCTTCATACCTTTCCTGATTGACACACCTTCTCTTTTGCCTAACCAGCTTGGCATCTCTTCTTATTGCCAACCTGTGGCATGCTACCTTCGGGTCGATCCCTGGTATGTCTTCGTATGTCCAAATGAATACATCAGAGTGTGCTCGCAAGCACTCGATGAGGCTTTTCCTTAATTGCTCGCCAATATCCAAGCCGATCCTAACCTTCTTCTCATGGTCGTGCGACCTTACCACAATTTCCTCTAAAACTTCAGCGGGCTCTTGCCTCCCCTTTTTTAATTCTCTCCTCTAGTCCAACGATGTCACTTGTATTGCCTCCTTCACTGCTGTAGCATAACAGCTCCTCGCAACCCTTTGATTGCCCTCGACAATTCCCACTACCCCATTTACGCGATACTTCAAGGCCAAGTAATAGGTGGACATCACCGACTGGCTAATCCTCATGAAGGGTATTCCTAATATTACTTGGTAGGGGCTGACTTCATCTACAACCACGAAGTCCAATATCATGTTCTTCTTAAAAGAGTTTCGAGCCCATGGTCACCGCTAAGTTGATGATCCCCAAAGAGGTTAACCTTCCCCCACCGAATCCCTTCAGAGAGGTGCTCGTCTGCTCGAGTCTTATATCTGCTATTCCTATGTCATCGAGCGTGGACTTGAAGAGAATGTCCACTGAACTCCTCGAGTTCACCAATATCTAGTTGATCATGTTGGCGACATTTTCCCTTATAACCAAGGCATCCTCGTGGGGGTACAAGACCCCCTCCTCATCCTCCTCTGTCCACATGATGGGCACTTGTCGCACCTTAACTCTCTTTGCAGTGGGCACGGTGAGCAGAATTTCCCAATTAACAGAGGCGTATCTGCTGTAGTTCTTCCGAGCCCTATTTTAATTTCCTGTCATCGTGGGTCCCCTGTTATCACCCTCACAGCAGGTGGTTCACGGTCCATGTCACAGGCTGCTGCTCGACTACCGGGTGTCCCCCTTTAATAAACACATCCAAGTACCGATTTCTAACCAAGTTCACCACCCTGTTTTTCAAGTCACGGTACTGTGACATTGAGTGACTATGGTCGCCATGGAATCGGTAGAACTGGTTTCTGCCCCTCCTACTTGCTGGCTTAGACATCGATGTCAGGGAACACAGCAGCCCTCTTTCCCGAGTGTGAAGGTAATGGACAGTCTACTCTGTTGTTGCTCTGTATGGGTCGATTTGTGGGGGGATTGTGAGGCAGGTTGTCGCTGTACTGTTGATATTCCCTGTGGTCCTGACTTGGGGACCTGCGAAGTGGGGCGGGAGCCACTCGCGGCTGGGGAGCCCTCTAGTAGGGGTTATAGGGAGCAACCCGATCTCTTATTGTCTAGGAAGTAAACGCGCCACGAACAGGCCTCCCTTTCTCTTTCCGCTTTTTCCCACTACTCTTCTCGCTCCTCAGTTTCGTGGCTTTTTCTTCCTCAATAACTATGTCCACCCTCATCTGTTCATATGCGTCGGAGTACGAACGGATCGAGGGGCACCGGAAGTTGTACCATGGTCTTCCTATCTTGACTCCCTCCTTCAGCGTACTCAGCACCTGGGGGTGATTGAATGCCCCATGATCCAAACTGCCGGGTGGTATCTTTTTACGAATTCTCGGAGGGACTTCCCCTTCTTCTGCTTTATCTCCGCCAATTCCATCATGTCATCTTCGGGGGCCACCGCCCCTCAGAACTGCTCTGCGAATTCCAGCACATTTGTTCGAAGCTCAGAATACTCTCCCACGGCAGTTTATGGTACCATTCTCTCTCCCTTCTTTCCAAAGTAAGCGGGAAGGCCCTACACCTTTAGGCAGCTGTTAAGCCCTGAACTCTGGTCATATCGTTGAAGCGTTCTCTATACACTAGTGGGTCACTCTTCCTTAAAAATTTTAAGTCAAGAAACCATAAATTCTTGAGGATTGTGACGCCCATGATTTCCGCTGAGAGTGGGAACTCATTGTTTAACATTATCCTCTATCTCGGGGCTTTCCCGTTTCCCCGAACGTCCTCAACAACCTGCACCAACCTGCGCACTTCCCCCTCCAACTCCTCCGCACGGGAAGTAGGTGCCGTGTCTTGCAAGTGCTGCCAAGATTCCCTTTCTTCTAAGTTCGTCTCTTCCCTTCCAGTAACATTTTGCACTTTCTGCCTCTTGGCTTCATCTCCTACATTCCCACCGGCAGGAGCGTTCCCACAACTGGATTCGGGAACATCGTTGCTTGCTTTCCTTTGCCCATTCCTGAGCTCCTATAGAATGGACGTCAGTGTCTCCATCTGCCTCTTTATCCGGTCCATTCTTTCTTGTATTTCTCTGTCTCGGGCCTCATTGGCCAACTCCCTCAGGGTTACTGATTCTTCGGGGATTACCCCTCTTCTACTGTTTCCTCTCATTATCACGTTACTTTTTGAGTGTACTGAGAATTTAGGCTTTTTGAACTTATCCCCACAGACGACGCCAAAATGTTGATGCGATTTTCTGCTCGTTCCCAAGTGATGCAGTGAACTTCTGCTCGCTAGGTACTTGACCAGGATTCCTTACTGGTTCCTGTCCCTCTCCATTTACTGGAGCAGTGATGTCTTCCAGCCTACATCCATAGAAAAAATGTCAGGGATCGTCGGATGTTTTTTTCGGTGAAAACCCTCAGACACTCAAGTCAGTAATCGGGTTGATTCTTTTGGTATCCCCATTTAATTTGAGAGACAAGAAAAAATAGAGAGTTTTGGGAAGTGAAGAAAGAGAAAAAAATACTGGTCCAGGTAGATAAGTTGGAATTGGAATTAAACATTTTTTAAAAAAAAAAAAAGAAGAAGAACCCTTTTACCTTGTCCCTCGTTTGGTATTTATCCTCCCGTTCCCCCCCCCCTTTACTTGGATGCCCACCTCCATATTAATTGTACCTGTGCCTTCCTAACAACTAGGGATTGCTGTGGCACAACTTGGGGGCGTAGGATGTCAGACAGGTATGGGTTCTTGCGACCCAATGATGGTGCCGTGTAGGTCTGTGTTTAATGATGATACTGTGGAGACGTGCGCCGGTCATCGGTTACAGTGACGAAACCCTACGACATGGGGTGCCTGTCAGACATCGATCGTCGTGACAAGTTGTCGGGAGCAAGGACCGTCATGCTTAGGTCTGCTCTGCTCGAACTTTGATTCCCCTCTGTTTATGGTGCTTCCAACAATATGACCGGGTCCTGCTCGGTGGTTGGAGGATCTCTTATGGCCGAGCTGGAAGATCAGGGCTTGACTAGCCTTGGAGCACTTAACCTCGACCAGCTTTGACACCTAGCAAGGGTATCTTCGTGCCAGTGATTAGGTCTTCTACTCTTAGCTGGATTGACCTCGAGGGGGTCTGCTCGGTATCGTCCAAACAAAGATCATAAAGGATGTCAGCATCTTGTTCTTTTCTTGAACTAAGTCTTTGTTTTCTTTAGTATTTGTTAAGATGCTTTCCTTTTGCTCTGGTTTGGTATCTCTTTCTTTACTTGACCCAAGATACTTGCCTTACGATTAAAGTCTAAATGCTCTTCCCCTTTACTCTTAATTTGTGTAATCTTCCTCTGGTACTCAAGATCGAATAAAATGCAATTTCAGTAATGCCAATAGTGCTCCTTTTGTTCAATCACCAACTCATTCTTGCTTACTTTGTCTCTGCTTGAAAGCTTCTGTGCATCCATTTATCAATACCCAGTTTGAATAAAATTCAACTCTTTATTTCTTGGTTCTATTCCTTCCATGTGGTAGTTTGACTACGGTACTTTAATTTCAATCATATTGAAGTCGGTGAGAGGTACTTTCTTATGAATTATCTGCAAAATAAATTCATTTTAATAAATTCTTATCATATGAATATTTGATCCCCTTGATGTCTTGATTGATTCTTATTTATAAGGTTAAACTTCTGCTCGCATGTTTTAACTCTTTTTTTTTTTTTCCGGCTTCTGTTCCTTTCATGTAGTATTTTGACTGTGGTACTTTAATTTCAATCACAAGAAGAAATCGTGGGATATATTGAAGTCTGTGAGAGGTACTTTATTATCTAAATGATCTACAAAATAAATTCATTTTATTAAATTCTTATCAAATGAATATTAGATCCACTTGATGTTTGTGATTGATTCTTATTTGCAAGGTTAAATTTTTGCCTGCATTTTTCATAAGACGACAGACCAGGTATATATATATATATAATAGAAGTTAGCTTCACGGTAGCATTTAACAGTATGATTTTGAGTCAATGCCTGGACCAGCTTTCTTATATTCCATTTAGACATTGACCAAGAGATTATCTAGTTGAATTATTGGTTTAATTCTCTGCAGTTTCCTATTCATTTTTAATCATTTATTTGCGTGCTAGGACTACTGGGTACTGAGAGTGGAGGAGACATGGACATCAATTTTACACTATTTTCGGATAGGTTGAGAAGGCTGTCAACTGGTGAAGAAGTCATGCTGGACGATAATTCAAAACAACAAATTCAGAAGCTTCAAGCAGAGATTGAAATTGTTAATTCTTGGCTACAGGAATATGAATGGGACATGTTTTGGCTTCTGGCTGATAAGATAATAGGAGAAGATCAAACTGATTCCCCAGATCTTTAAGCCATTATAGAAGAAATTAATTGCTTTACGTATGAATCTGAGAAGGTGATTGACACATTCATCATCAGCATCACTCAACAAAATATTCAAAGCGGTCCCAAGGACCTGTGTGATGCTCTGCTAGTGCTCCAAAGCAAAGTCAGTGATATTCAGGACCGGCTGCAGCAAGTTCAACACGTGGACACCAATATCATTGATGAGATGAAATTACTTCAAGCTGATGTTGATAAATTTTTGCTATCTTCAGGGTTCAAGAATAGGGACAAGGACAAAGTGAGTCTAGATGGCAGAATGGAAGAGTTGTTAGATCTATTGATAGAAGGACAACCGCAACTTACAGTAGTGGCCATACTTGATAGCATTGAGTTGGACAAGACTGCTTTCGCTGCAGAGGCTTACAACAGCAGTTATGTGAAGCATTATTTTGATTGCCATGCTTGGGCTCCGATATCTTTTGATCGTTCTTCGGACCACATATTAAATAACATAATGAGGCTTCTGATCCCTTCATCTAGGATGGGTGAACATATGGACAAAAATTATTCTTCGAGAATATCTAATGACCAAGCGGTATTTGATTGTTCTTGATGATGTGTGGAGAGTTGATGTATGGAAATTTATTCAAGAAATACTTCCTGATAATCAAAATGGAAGTAGAGTACTAATAACACTCACCCATATTAAGATCGTCACCTTATTCCAGTTGGAAAACGGGGAGAATATTCAACTTGATTTAGTGCCTACGGGAGGGCCATTGAGAGTTTCCTACAAGGGATGGCCTTTTCTCATCTTATACCATGGAAGTATCTCATTAGAAGAAAATATTAAGAAAACACTGGATGAACCCCTTGGCTTCAATCTTTTGTATATTCCATGTTACCTTGCCGCTTGAAAATTTGCTATCTCTATTTGTCTGTCTTTTACTTTTGTTTTGAGATATCCAGTAGGCAACTGTATCAGTTGTGGATTGCTGAAGGCTTTGTTCCAGACAATAACGAGGCAACTGCTGAGTCGTACTTGGAGCAACTAATCAGTAGAGGCTTTGTTGACGCAAAGAAGAGAAAAGCTGGAGGCAGAATCAACACATGCTCTATTCCGAGTTGTTGCTGGCCTGCGTTGTTTATAGTGGCTTTAAGGGCAGGATTTATCAGTCCAGGTAAAACACAGAAACATGTCAAACGCTTTTCTGCTCATGCAGAACAAAACGTTTTTGTTTGTTTAGATGCTTATGAATCGTGCCTGCATTCTTTTCTGTGCCTCGATTCGAAAAGCATCCACCCTGGACTCAAAATATTGCGAGGAAATTTGTAAGATGTTCATACTTCTCAGAGTATTGGACTTGGGATCTCTTGTTCTCAACCAATATCCATCCGGCATTGAAAATTTAGCTCTTTTGAGATATTTGAAGTTGAATATCCCTTCCCTCAACAGCCTTTCTTCATCATTTTTCAACTCTCTTTCGAACCTGTACACCCTAGACATGCCCTTTAGCTACGTAGATCATACAGCAGATGAATTTTGGAAGATGAACAAACTCAGGCATCTAAATTTTGGCTCAGTCGTACTCCCTGCACATTCAGGAAAATATTGCGGCTCTCTGGAAAATCTCAACTTCATTTCAGCCTTGCATCCTTGCTGCTCTACTGAAGATATATTGGGCAGACTGCCTAATCTTCGAAATCTCCGGATATGGGGAGATTTAAGTTATTATCAACCTTCGTTGTCCCAAAGCCTCTGCAGATTGAGCTGCCTCGAGTCATTGAAGTTGGTGAATGAAAGCAAGATGTCACGGCTCTCCAAAATCGTCCTTGCTGATTACCTGTTTCCTCAAAGTCTAACCCACCTGAGTTTTTCCAATACTGAAATAATGGAGGATCCCATGCCCGCCCTAGAAAAGCTGCCGCTTCTTCAAGTGCTCAAACTCAAGCAAAACTCATATTCGGGTAGAAACCTCACTTGTGGCTCTCATGGTTTTCCAAAGCTCAAGGTATTGCACCTGAAATCAATGCTATGGCTAGAGGAGTGGACTATGGGGATTGGAGCCATGCCAAAACTAGAATGCTTGATTATCAATCCTTGTGCTTACTTGAAAAAGATTCCTGAACAGCTCTTATGCCTAAAGAGCTTAAACAAGTTGGAGTTGTGGTGGCCTCAGCCAGAGCAGAGACAAAAGCTACGAGACTTCGAGGAGAAGGCGCAGTATGACATTCAACTATATCCTTATGGAATTTGATTTGAATGGATTTATTTTGATGTACGTTTTTCATTTCATGCAATATATTCAACCTGTAATTATTCATCTAATTTCATATAAATGTTTTTTTCTTCTTCTTAATAGATTTGACAGTACGTAGTTGCCTAAACTATAATGATATTATAAAGTGTTTTCTAGTTGTCTTGCTTCGAATTTTTGTCTCAACATTAGGCTTAAAGTGTTCGTCACAGTTCCTGATGCTGACAACGACCATTTATCCCTTAATTATTTTTAGAAGAGAAAGAACCATTATGTATTGATTGTTGAATAATTAAGAAAACCTATAATTTAAGATCTTGTTGTGCAGGTGAAATCGGAGGGGAAATTTGTCAACCGTCGTGCAGCCGAAGTTCTAATTTCAGTGTTCACTTCTAATGTGTACATATTAATGAGTCCTTAGAACCGATGCAAGAAATTGTTGGGTTTCTTTGTTTTCAAGGACTCGCTACAAGTAATAATGTCAAGTT
Source organism: Murraya koenigii (assembly GCA_025617385.1). Taxonomy (NCBI): domain Eukaryota; kingdom Viridiplantae; phylum Streptophyta; class Magnoliopsida; order Sapindales; family Rutaceae; genus Murraya; species Murraya koenigii. The sequence continues at coordinate 16,311,477 of CM046817.1, read as the reverse complement.
TTGTATTCGCTGTGTATTCTACATGTGTCTTAGCTCTCGTAATGTGCTTGAAACTCCAGCTTAGTCTGTACGTGTGTGGTTTGGTTGTACCATCTGTAATACATGTAAAATGTCATAATTGTCTTAAGGGAATCCAATACGTGTAATCTGCAGAATGATACGGGATTTGATACAATTTTCTTATCCCAATTTACATTTGTGTCGGGATTTGGGACCCAATCTTATCCCGATTTACAACTTTCTTTATTTAGACAGTAACTGATGACAGGTTATTGGTTTAAAGCTCATGGAGTCAAGGTTTGAATTATTGGTTTAATCATCCGCAATTTTCTGCAAGCATGTAACATATTAAACAAGAGATTATTTAATTATTTTTTGGATTCTGCTATTAACAATAATGATTTTGAAGAGATTAGTGAGAGAAAAACGGTTCTTTAAATCATTTTTGGTCTTGAGAAAAGACTTTCCTGCTGGCATTCACAATCCTTTAATCTCAAAAGAAAAAGCAGACAATAGTTGAACACAAAGAAAGTGATAATGGGAAGCGAGTTGCATATACATTGAAGAATTGGGGATTTTTTTAAGAAGGGGCCGGCATCACTCATTGCCTTCATTTAGCAAAATATATATGAAAAGGAGATAAATATCGCGCTTTCACATGAAAATTAATTAATTGTAACACCCCGATTCCATGAGGCCGTTAGGAGCCGAGACTTTACGAAACATTTTGTTCGATCATCCTTAAACCTCAAAAACAATAAATAACAAAAACCATAATCAGAGCTTGCATATGATCCATGACCGAATTTCAGAAATTTCTTTTCTTATTGTTGATGTTGTTTTTTGGTCGCTCCAATATGTTGATGTTGTTTTCTGGTCGCTTCCTCCTTGAGTAGGATTTCCAGCTGGTTCTTGCATTTCTCTATTCACTGGAGCAACGATACCTTCTAGCCTGTATTCACAGAGAAAATGTCAGAGTTCGCTAGGTGTTTTTCTGGCAAAAACCCCCCGATGTTGAAGTTAGTAATCGGGTTTTTTTCTTTTTAATTTTTCCTCTATTAGAGAGAAAACCGAAAAACAGAAAACTGAAAGAAAAAGAAGTCCCCCATCCCTTACCCTTTGTCAGATATTTATTCCTCTTTTTCCACTAGGATCCTTACTCAGTCGCCATCATTTGAATTGATTGAGCCTAGGTGTATTTTTTGGCGGTTACTTGGCCATACCCCTGAGAATTTATGATGTGGGGGTGTCTGACAGTTATCGATCGTCGTGACGAGACTTTTTGTTGTGGGGGTGCCTGGGGTGCCTGATGGTTATCGGTCATAGTGAGAAACTTTTTGGTGTGGGGGTGACTGACGGTTATCGGTTACAGTGACGAAACTTTATAGTGTGGGGGTTCCTGTCAGTTATCGATCGCCGTGACGAGACTTTATGGTGTAGGGGCGTCTGATGGCTGCTTTCTTCTTCTCGGAGGGAGTCGTTCACCGTTTTGCACTACAGATTCGGGCTGCCATACTTGGGTTTAGCTCTGCTTGAGCTTTGGTCACTTCTTATTCTTGGCGCTGCTTATAACGTGATCAGGGCTCGCTTGGTGGTAGTGGACATCCCTGCTCTTTCTAACTTTGTTCGAGCAGGATGCGAGTATCTAAGCCCAAACAACTTTGAACACTTCACCTTGACTAGCTTTGACTCCGAGCAGGGGTGTCTTTGTACTAGTGATCATGTCTTCTGTTCTGGCTGGCTTGCTCTTCATTTCCAAAACACCAGTCCCTCAGTTTCTAGTCTTGAAAGTGAAACGGGATAAGACTAGAAATTATTTGTCCGAGCTGGTTTTCCCCCTTCACTTTTTACGTTGTGTTGTCCGCTTCTTAAATCACTTCGCATTTAATATGGGTTGTGTGAGTTAATCTGGACCATTCGCTTGAAATTTGAAGATGCAGTTCCCTACACAGTCACGGGCCCTTGAGCAACATACCGTCTATTAGAGCGACTCATTTTCCTCTTTATAAATCCCTAAATTCACCGTTTTTCACTTCCTTATTTCCCCACATTGCTTAAAGTCGAAGCTCGCTGCTTGCAAGTGAAATCTACCTTCTCAATTGCAGTCGTCGCACTTTACGCCCTCCAAATCAATCTCAGGTATAAATTCGTCGACTTCTTCTTCTCGTTCTTGTCATTTTTACTTTTTATGGGTTTTTTGCTTTTTATTCGGTTAGATTGTAGTTCGACTTTCTGAAATCTGACAGTAGTGTGTTGTAGGGGAGCCATTGGTATTTAGAAAAATGTCTGCCACACAAAAATCCAGAAGGATATCCCCTGAAGAATCTTCTTCTTTTAGTGACTGTCGAGCCGATAGGGGGTAGTGGTAAAAAACCCGAGTCCCAAAGAGGCCGTTAACATTGCCAATGATGTCGTCAATGGCGACGTTCTAGAAAAAACCGAGCCAAATAAAAGGTAAAAGACTGGCCAAAAGTCAGAGGCCGAGGCGTTTGCAATTGACTACATGAGTTGTGAGACCTCCCAACAAGACTTAGATAGACATAGGGCCACCTATCGCATTCCTGCTAGCGTTGACCTTCGTCTTCCTGGCAAGAATAACACTCCTAGCCATCCTCCTCGAGGATATGCCACCCTCTACTTCGAGTGCTTTAGGTGGGATGTTAGGTTACCCTTACAATCTTACTTTGCCCGAATCCTTTCCCAATTGCACTTGGCACCAGGGCAACTGAACCCTAATAGATGGAGGGTTTTATCCGACCTATACATTTTGCGGAGTTGGTGTAACCTGGGTGAACTTGTGGTAGACGAAATAAAGCACCTTTACCAACTGAAAAGTAGCCTAAAAGATGCAAGCTGGTATTACTTCACCTCCAGTTTCAAGAACTGAAAACCCATTACTAATCTCTCTATATCTGGCGGCAACTGGAAAAGTAAGTTCTTTTTCGTTGGGGGGGCTGGGGGCCAGCAGCCTCTGCATCATAAGAAATTCCCCAAATTTCTTCTCACTTTTGCACTCCAAGTCGGTTGCAGTTTTTTGTGCCTTCTAATTGGTTTTTTCTTATACCCTTTCTTATTGTCTTTTTTTGTCTTTGCAGTTTCTTAGAGTGTATCATATCAGATCAAGGAGGAGCTGAAGTTGAACGTGGATACTGCCTTGAACAACACCAGCTCTTGCAAAGAATTATTGACCCACCAAAATCTCGTCGAGTTTGGCTTAGCATCCGAGGAAGAAGACATGAGTAGCATCCTCGCCAGATTGAAGAAATGCTCTGGTACTATTAAGAGCCCGAGCAGCTCTTCTGCTCCACCTAAGAGGTCCAGGGTTAATCTTACTGCTTCCCCAGTTAGGGTTCTTCCTCCTCCTTCCAAAGGTGAGAGAGTGGTCAGAGAAGCTCCTCCGAGGGATTCTGGCACCATTGTTCTTATAAGGTCCTGGCCAGCACGTTCTAAGGAATGGACTGACTTCGCTGAGCCTTACGTCAAGGAGTTCACAAAGCATGTACGAGAAGACTTTGTTAATGAGTTAGAGTCCTCCAGCCTTAATGACTTGGTCAATTTCTTCCAGTGCTCTGCATGTCAAGCTGCTGCTGCTTTTACAGCCTTCAAGACAAGAGTTTTGAATTTCAAGAAAAAACATAGAGTTGAGAACCAGAGCTTGAAAAAGGACTTCGAGCAGGAAAAGGAGAAGTCGGCAAAGCTCCGCACCGAAATCTTTACATTTGAAGAAAGGGCTGCCATGGCTGAGTTAAAGGCATTTTAGCTCGAGAAGGAGCTATCCATAGTCATAGATGAGCTCGTGAATACCAGGAAAGATCTCGATGTCCATAGATTTTCCTTTGAAAGGACCATAGAGGCTGAAACTTCTCTTCTTCAGAGCAGGCTAGACTCCATTTGCAATCAGCTTACTGATGAGTACAATAACGGGCTGACATTCTGCTACGAGTGCATCATGTCTATCTTAGGCAAGGAATATCCCGAGCTAGACATGTCTAAGCTCGAGGCTGGAATGGATGCCTACATGAACGATCAGGATATTAGGAGCTAGCAACCAAGGGTTCTACCTTCACACGTGGAAGTTGCAGCTATAGGACCTGGAAAGGCTGCTCCTTCCACCGAGGAGGCTCAAGCTGCTCCCTCCACCGAGGAGGATCCTTAAGCTGCTCCCTCTTCTCAAGCCCTTGATCCAGCTGCTGATCCATTTGTCCGAGCTCCTTGATTTTTATAGCTCATTATATATATGTATATACATATAGCACTTGTAAGCCCCGACTGATTGAATTGAATGAAATAAAGAAAGTAGATTTTTTATTTTTGCTTTAGCGTCTTTAATTTGTTCTAAACTTTCTGTGAGATAAGTATCCAGCAGGCTTTGAGTTTTTCTTTTGCCGTTATTAAACTCCGTGATTCTAGCCTACTTTATTCGCTTTGCTCGTTTGCCAAAAAATGAACAACTCAACTTATTCCTTATGTATTTTGGCTTCTTTACCTTATCACGAACAAGCTTTTGAGCTTCCTGGCCGTAGCTTTTATTTGGGAGCGTATCTTGCTCGAGCCAACCCTCAGTTTGCTTGGCTCTTTGTCTCGCCTTGAGCAGGCTTTGAGACTTATGGCCCTAGCTTTTATTTGTGAGATTACCTGGCTAGAGCCGACCCTGGCTTTGCTTGGCTCTTTTTCGCACCTTAAGCAGGCTTTGAGATTTATGGCCTTAGCTTTTGTTTGCGAGCTTATCTTACTCGAACTAATCCTGGCTTTGCTTGGCTCTTTATCTCGCCTTGAGCAGGCTTTGAGACTTATGGCCTTCGCTTTTCTTTGCGAGCTTATCTTGCTCGAGCCGACCCGGGCTTTGCTTGGCTCTTTGTCTCACCTTGAGCAGGCTTTGAGACTTATGGCCTTAGCTTTTGTTTGCAAGCTCATCTTGCTCTAGGCAATCCTGCCTTTGCTTGACTCTTTGTCCCGCCTTGAGCGGGCTCTAAGACTTATGGCCATAGCTTTTGTTTGCCAGCTTATCTTGCTCGAGCCAATCTTGGCTTTACTTAGCCTTGAGGAGGCTTTGAGACTTATGGCCTTAGCTTTCTTTGCGAGCTTATCTTACTCGAGCCGACCTTGGTTTTGCTTGACTCTTTGTCTCGCCTCGAGCAGGCTTGGAGACTTATGGCCTTAGCTTTTGTTTCCAAGCTTATCTTGCTCGATCTAATCCTGGCTTTGCTTGGCACTTTGTCTCGCCTTGAGCAGGCTTTGAGACTTATGACCTTAGCTTTTGTTCGCGAGCTTATCTTGCTCGAGCCAATCCTGGCTTTGCTTGGCTTTTTTCTCGCCTTAAACAGGCTTTGAGACTTATGTCTTTAGCTTTTCTTTTCGAGCTTATCTTGCTCGAGCCAATCCTTGCTTTGCTTGGCTCTTTGTCTCACCTTGAGCAAGCTTTGAAACTTATGGCCTTAGTTTTTCTTTGCGAGCTTATCTTGCTCGAGCCGACCCTAGCTTTCCATGGCTCTTTGTCTCGCCTTGAGCAGGCTTTGAGACTTATGGCCTTAGCTTTTATTTGCTTTTATAAACTTTGACTTGCTCGAATTGAATTAATTCTACAAGTATTTCCCCTTGCTTTTATTCATGAACAAGATTTTACATACTCTAATTTAAAGGAAACTGAATATTGACGCTATTATATAAGGGAACTTAGTGGAAATACTTTATCAGATGCTTTGCATTTTATGGTCTCCTGACTTTCTGTCCGTCAGGATAAGATAGTCTGTAAGCCCCTGCACCGGCCACTTGTGAGATCTTGTAAGGACTCTCCCAATTTGGGCCTAACACCCCCTGACTAGGATCTTTGGTGCTCTGGTTTACTCTTCTAAGCACCTAATCACCCCCTTATAGCGGATGTGCACGTTTTGATTGTAGTAACGAGCTACTTTCTGCTGATACTCCGCCACCTTCCTTGATGATCTCTCTCTTCTTTCTTCTAGCAGATCCAAATTTGCACAAATCTGCTCGTTGTTCTGCTCTTTATTGAAAAGTTCCGTCCACTGTGTGCTTACCCCTATTTCTGCTAGGATCACTGCTTCGTGCCCAAACACCAGAGCAAATGGCGTCTCCCCCATAGCGGTCTTGTGCGTGGTTCTATAAGCCCATAACACACCAAGCAACTCGTCTATCCATACTCCTTTCTGCTCTCTCAATCTCTAAACCTGTTGTTGTCAATTGTCTCCCATTATCCGTAACCAGCGTATTAGGGATTCCGTACCTGAAAATCACATTTCTCTAGATAAAATCAGTTGTTTTGCCTTATGTAATCCTGCTCAAGGCCTCTACTTCAACCCATTTCGTAAAATAATCAATCGCAACTATGGTATGTGTCACAGATGCTCGTTCTTTTGGTAACGGTCTGATCAGATCAATTCCTCATTGCAACTCCTAGTCTTTTCTTATGCGTCTTAGTGCATTATGGGCCAGAAATACCCTCACCTCAAGACTTTAAAAGCCAAAGACCTTGCACCAGAGTGGTTTCTACAAATCCCCTCGTGTATTTCCCTGAGCACGTAGTCGGCTTCTTCCTCATCCAAACAGTGTAACAGCGGCAGGGTGTATCCTCATCGGTACAACACTCCGTCAATCAGTGCATACCTTGTTGTTTGACAACTCAACTTTCTTGCTTACTTCTTATCGGCAGGTACTGTCCCTTCATTAATATAGGAGACAATCGAGTCCATCCAAGCACTGCTCGAGGTTACGCTTATTACCTCTTCTTCCTGCTCAATACTCGAGCTAGTCCTAGTCTCCACAAGAATTGACTTGGGCATTTTAGGGTCTGACACAGCAGCCATTCGCGCTATCATACCCGTTCAAAATTTTTCTGCCCTCGAAATCTATTCCACCTCAATTGCTCGAAAGTTCCCAACCAATTGCCTCACCTTTCGTAGGTAGGCCTCCATCTTCTCGCCTTTGGCTTGGAAGTTGTTGAGATGATTTGCCACTAACTGGAATCTGTTTGGACTTTCACCTCCTCTGCCTTCACCACCAACGCAAGTTTTAGTCCTGCAATGACGGCCTCATACTCAGCCAGGTTATTAGTGGCTTTAAACTCGAGCCTGACGGCATATTGAATTTTTACTCCTTCAGGGCTAAGCAGAACCACTCCTACTCTTGCTCCTTGATCCCCACATTATCCATCTACTGTAACCACCCAAACTTTACCCGGAACATGCTCCCCCACTCCTTGCTCGTTATCTGTACTTTTGTCTGATTCTGTACAGTCAGCCACAAAGTCTGCCAGAGCTTGTGCTTTAATTGCTGTCTGGGACTGATAGCTGATGTCAAACTCACTGAGTTCTATCGACCACTTCACCAACCAACATGAGGTCCTTGGCTTATACAGGATTTGTGTAAGCGGCTGGTTCGTCAAGACCACTATTGGGTGCGCTTGGAAATAAGGCCTCAACTTCTGAGCTGCTGTTACCAACGCGAGCGCCTATTTTTCTACCTGCGGATACCGAGTCTCTGCTTCCAGCAAAACTTTGCTCGCATAGTACACTGGGTGTTGTACCCCTAACTCCTCTCTTATTAGGACCGAGCTCGTTGCCCACTGTGACACACGACCAAGTACAAGCATAGAACTTCTCCTGCCCGTAGTGTTGATAGTAATGAGGCCTTTAACAAGTACTCCTTTAATTACTGAAATGCCACCTCATATCCTAGTGTCCACTTTGTCCTCCTCCCCTTTTTTATCTCTTGGAAGAAGACTTGGTCCATTGCCGGGAGATGAACCTGTTCAGGGTTGCTAGCTTACCCGTAAGACTCTGTATCTCCTTAAGAGTGTGTGGGGACATCATTTCTACTACCGCTCTTATTTTTTCTGGGTTGGCCTCAATTCCTCTGTAACTAACCATAAAGCCTAAGAACTTCCCAAAACCTACTCCAAAAGCACACTTCTCCAGGTTAAGCTTCATTTTGTACTCCCTCAAGAGCGTGAAGGTCTCTTCCAGATGCTTGACATGCTCATCTGCATCCTTGGACTGGGTGATCATATCGTCCACGTAAACTTCCATTATGTGTCTAATCAGAGGCTTAAAGATCTTGTTCACCAACCTCTGATACGTCGCTCCTGAATTTTTTAAGCCAAAGGGCAGGACCTTGTAGCAAAATAGACTTTGATTAGTGATAAAGGCTGTGCATTCCTCGTCCTGCCCGAACATGAGAATTTGGTTGTAACCGAAAAATGCGTCCATGAAGCTAAGCAAGTTATGTCCGGCCGTGTAGTCAACCAGCTAGTCTATTTTCGGCAATGAGAAACTATCTTTAGGGCAGGCTTTGTTTAGGTCTGTGAAATACACATACATTCTCCGTTTTCCATTTGCCTTCTTGACCAGTACCACGTTCGAGATCCACTCGGGGTATTTAACATCCGTTATGAATCCTACCTTTAACAGCTTCTCCACCTCGCTATTCATGGCATCATATCTTTCCTGGTTGAAACACCTCCTCCTCTACTTTACTGGTTTCACCCCTCTACTTACTGCTAGCTTGTGGCATGCCACCTTCAGATCAATCCCTGACATGTCATCATGGGACCCGGCGAACACATTCGAATGGGCTCGCAAGGACTCAAACAGATTCTTCCTCACCTGCTCGCTTATGCTCGAGTCGATCTTAACTTTCTTCTCTTGGTTGTCCGACATTATCAGAACTTCTTCTAATTCATCAATAGGTTCTTTCCTTCCCTTCTTCGACTCTCCCCTAGCGTCTAGCAAAGCATATTTGTTATAGCTTTTCCTAGCTCTATTTAAGTCTCTTGCCATCGTCGGCCCTCCTGCTATCACTCTCACAGTAGGCTGTTAGCGGTCCATAGCACAAGCCTGGTCATTCTCTTCCTGCTGCCGCTCTACCACTGGGTGTCCCCCATCGATGAATTCATTCAGGTACCAGTTTCTCACTAAATCCTCCACCTGTTTCTTTGAATGGCTATGATCATTGTAGAATCTATAAAATCCACTCCTGTCCCCCCTATTCGCTGGTTTGGACAGTGGTGTTTAGGAACACAGCAGACTTCGTTCTTTCACGACATGGAACATCTCTTCTAGCGACACCTTTAAAGGACTATACTGCCTATAGGTAGGGCTTTGGTCGATCATGTGTATGGTCCTATCCCTGGGAAAGTTGCCCGCATGTGGGGGTAACGGGAGGTTAATTCTATCGTGGCTCTATACAGACCGATTCATAGGGGTATTACGAGACGTGTTACTACTGAATTGGCTTTAGTCCCTCTGGTCCCTACCCAGAGACGTGTGGAATAGAGCGCGAACCATTCACAGTTGGGAGGTCCTCTGGTAATGGTTGTAAGGAGCAGCTCGATTCCTTGCCCCTTTGGAAGTTGACAAACCCTGAGTAGGCCCTCATTTCTCCCTACGCTTTGCTCCAACGATTTGCTCACTCCTTAACTTCATTGTTTTTTCTTCCTCAATCACGATACCCGTCTTTATCTACTCATACGCATCATAATATAAGCAGATCAACGGACTCCGCAAATTGTACCAGGGCCTTCCCATCCTCACCCCTCCTTCAATCCTCTCAACGCTTGGAGGTGATTGAATGCTCCGAGATGTAGGAACGCTCGGTGATACCTCTTGAAGAACTCTCGGAGGGACTCTTCCTCCCTTTGTTTGATCTCAACCAACTCCATCATATCGTCTTAAGGAGCTACTGCCCTACGAAACTGCTCTGCAAATTTCGTGCACATCTGCTTGAAGCTCTGGATGCTTCCCCGCGGTAACTTACCGTACCATTTTCACACTCACCCTTCCAAGGTAAGTGGGAAGGCTCTACATCTTTGTGTTGTTGTCAAGCTCTGTACTCTAGTCATGTCATTGAAGCGCTTGATGTGCAATAGCGGGTCACTCTTCCCTAAAAACTTTAAGTTGGGAAAACAAAATTCCTTGGAAATTGTGCACTCATGATCTCCACTGAGAATGGGGATTCATTGTCTAGTATGATCCTCCAACTTGGGGTTGTTTTCATGTCCCCGGATATTCTCAATGACCTGAGCTAGACTGCGGACCTCTCCCTCCACCTCTTCCGAACGGGAATGATTTTACAGTGCAACTGGCACATGTTCTGGTGCTGTCTTAACTCTCTCTCCTCCAAGTTTACATCCTCCCTTCTGACCGCGTCTTGTACTCTCTGCCTTTGGGCTCCAGTTCTCACGTCCTGCCCAATGGGAGCATTCACACGACTGGATTCAGTGTAGGATAGACTTCAGTGTCTCTATCTGTTTCTCCATCTAGTCCATCCTTTCTTGCATCACCCTATCTCGGGCCTCGTTGGCCACCTCTCTCAGAGTCACCAACTCTTCGAGACTTACTTATCTTCGACTATTGCCTCTCATGTCACGTTGTTTCTGGAGTGTGCTACGAATTTTGGCTTTTTTAACTGATCCCCAAAGACGGTCTAAAATGTTGATACTATTTTCTGATCGCTCCAAGATGTTGATGTTGTTTTCTGGTCGCTCCCTCCTCGAGTAGGATTTCTAACTGGTTCATGCATTTCTCTGTTCATTGGAGCAACGATACCTTTTAGCCTGTATTCACAAAGAAAATGTTAGACTTCATCATGTTTTTTCTGGTGAAAACCCTCCGACGCTCAAGTCAGTAATCGAGTTTTTTTTCTTTTTAATTTTTCCTCTATCAAAGAGAAAACAGGAAAATAGAAAACTGAAAGAAAAAGAAGTCCCTCTTCCCTCACCCTTCGTCAGATATTTATTCCTCTTTTTCCACTGAGACCCTTATTCGGTCGCCATCATCTGAATTGATTGTGCCTGGGTGTAGTTTTTGGCGGTTGTTCGGCCACATCCCTGAGAATTATGATGTGGGGGTGTCTGAAAGTTATCGATCACCGTGGTGAGACTTTTGGTGTGGGGGTGTATGACGGTTATCGTCACAGTGACGAAAATTTTTTGTGCAAGAGTGCCTGACGGTTATTGGTCATAGTGACGAAACTTTATGGTGTGGAGGTTCCTATCAATTATCGATCACCGTAATGAGACTTTATGGTGTGGGGGCGTCTGACAGCTGCTTTCTTCTTCTTGGAGAGAGTCGTTTACCATTTTGCACTACAGATTCGGGCTGCTATACTTGGGTTTAGCTCTGCTCGAGCTTTGGTCCCTTCCTATTCTTGGTGCTGCTCATAACGTGATCAGAGCTCTCTTGGAAATCGTGGACATCCCTGCTCTTTCTAACTTTGTTCGAGTAGGATGCGAGTATCTAAGACTGACCAACTTTGAACACTTGACCCCGACCAGTTTTGATACCGAGTAGGGGTGTATTTGTGCTAGTGATCAAGGCTTCTGTTCTAGTTGGCTTGCCCTCGAGCAGGCTTACTCTTCATTTCCCAAACACTTATCATCTACATGGAAACTCACTCATCAAATAGAATAGCACAACAACATTGAAGTCTCCAACAAAAACATCCATCTAAGAAACTTAATCTACAAAATGTTAAAGATCAAAGGTACCTTATATCTATCTACTATATAATAACTATTTATTGAATTGTGTAGATATTTAATCAATGAACATTTAAGTCTTTCGGATCTTAAAACAATTAAGTAATTTGAAATCATATATGAAGCATAAATTAATACAATATCATGTTGAACACATATAATAATCGTTTAAACATATAGACAAACAATTACATAACAATCATTATGAAATATCATAAAACTAGAAAATAGTAATCATTTTATAATCTATTAGGTATGTACTGTAAAACTTATGATCAGTTAAGCCATAACGAAATAATCATTTTCAATATATAATCATTTAACAACAAAACCTTTCGTTCATGCAATTATTGGCCAGAAATCATTTGAATATACAACCATTTATTCAATAAATCATTTTGTTTAAAATAATTGCTCATCTCACATAGTGTCACCTGTGCATCCAACTCATAATTGACGAATTTGTAGGTTCAATTACTATTAGATGCACACCAATGAGACCTCCAATAAGTCTTTTGGAATTAACTCTGCATCAATGGAATATCATCGTATATGTTTGGAATCGATTCTATTTTAAGAGAATTGATAAGTACTGTCTCGTTGAAAGGTTCTAGACATCTGCCCTTTCTCAACGCATTTCTTTAAACAAAGATGCTCTTATTTGTGTCAAAGGCCCGTGATATGTAACTACTCAAGACATCCTCTTGCAGCTCTCTGTGGAAATCATTGATTATACGCAACACATAGCTAGCCTAACAAAACCAATTGATTTGTCTGCCAGATCAGTTGCTCAAGACTTTTGGTCTTTACTTAGACCAAAAGAAAAAAAGAGGATCACTTCTTTTGGACTCATTAAAAAGAGGAAATTAATAGATTTAGATAAGAAGAAACATGAAATAAACCAAATTTGATTATGGAATATTCAGTTTGATAGCCCGTTAATTATTCTTCTTCTTTTTTATTTTGGATCTTCCAAATCATTCCTGCAGGAAATCCGAACCTAATTTTTCTAATCCTTCGATAAAATGATTCATTCTCTTCACAAAAAATAAGAGGTAGAACCAACAAAGATTTCTTTTTCGATTAGATATGGGAAGTGACATCCGTTAATGAATGGTTATACAATGGCGGTCTTTGTGAGCTAATTATTCTACACTTCTTACTTGGTATAGCTTATTACATAGGTCGTGAGTGGGAACTTAGTTACAGTCTAGGTATGCACTCTTGGATTGTTATTGCATATTCAGTTCTTATTGCAATAGTGACTAGCTCCTTACTTGATCTTTATTTTATTAATAATACCATCCCCCTCTTGGATTAGTACTAGAACATATCCCTCAAAAGTTTGGTGTGAAATTTGAATGAGATAAATTCTTTCAAATTCAAACTAGTAATTTAAGTTAGACATTTCTTTTTTCCTCACAGGCTCCTTCTATTGAGGGGCTTTTTCTTCCAGTTTTATAATAATTATATGCTTTATTAATTCTTTTGGAATTTGCTTCATTATTGTGGATGTTTTGCTAAAAAAAACATTTTTTTCTTGTTGATCCACGAAAATGTTTTGTGTTGATTCTTGGAATAGTAAGGGCAGATAGAAAAATATTTTTGTGGCAAATCTTAGAAGCAAATAAGATTTACCAATTAATTGAGCATTTCTTTCTTGGTGACATGACTAGTAATTCAATATGTCATATGTAATTCTAGTGACCCAGCCAATAATTTAATATGTCACCTATAATCCTGGTGACCAAGCCAATAATTCAATATGTCACATGTAATCCTGGTAACTCGACCAGTAATTCAATCAGGGTATTGTACCTTGTAATATTTGTCAATAGGTGTGCACAATACAAATTATGGACAATTAGCTAAAACCTTAAGTATAATTTTCGATCTTTCAATATCGATCATTCAATAATCAATCAATTAGATATTTAATTGGCAAAGCTTTATGACAAATTTTAAGGAAAACAATGGCAAATATTTTAAAGTCATTTTGTAACAAATTTAAGAAAAAATTTTAAATAAGTTTTTAACCAAAATATAATTTATTATAATTTTCTTATTATGTAATAAACTATAGCAGTAAAATTACTTCAAAACCATAAAAATGCCAATCTATATGAAATATTTTCATACATATTTATTTATACATATAATAAATACTATTGGTGAATTCAATTACCTCAATCCATAAAAAGCAATCAATACCTCAATCATAGCATGAGCTCACCCACACCTTATAATCATCGAAATAATATTCATATCAATATCATTATCATTATCATTATCAATTCTTAACTTAACACTCTTCTGGATAACTCAACCTTCATAGGTATGAAAATACCAAACCAACTAAACAATTCAAATTCCAATTACCATACACATTATGAAATTAATCTAATAATATGTCACTCCGTGAATTCTAAGACTTCGCAAATATTATGTTCAAACATGTGGAATTTGATATGAAAATACCTCACCATTGAAAGAGTCATAAATTTATTCAAAAATCCCTTCATTTCAAGATGAACAAAACTGTCTTTTCTGTATTTAATACTGCATGGCAACAATTTGAAATTTCATAACTCTTTACATATAACTCTAAAACTCATCCAATTTTATGTTATGACAGGATACATGATATAAATTCAGAGATGACGATCTCCGAGTCGGGATCGACCCCCCTTTTTTGAATTTGGGTTCGCATGATGTCTTCCACAATTCCGCGTATGGCATCCCTCTTTTGAGAGATCCGTGCAATTTATTTGACAACAAATTTTGCTTAAAACAAATTTTTATCTCATATATTGAAAACCTATTTAGAAAATTTCAGAGTTGCTGTCACCTGAACCAAAAGTTCAAAAAGTTAGTTATAAAAAGTCAAAAAATAGCAAAACAAGCTTTATATAACATTAGACAAAGACATAGAATAGCAACTAATAAAAATTTCAGGACCATTTATAATAACAAATTAATAAAGAATAATTCGTAATATAATACTTCAATTCTGGAAAATAGTTTTCAGGATTGCATAAGGCCAATTTCAAAATTTGCATCATTAATTACACAAGGCTAAAAATCAAAAAAATAGTTATGCACAGAAAGATCAGAAGTGATCAGAGCTGTAATTATATGTACGTTTCAGTCCTGGATGATTATCATAAAGGATTCCCATCTTTAAATTCTACTAATTCACCTGCCATTACTTCATCAAGACCAGGCACAAATTGGAACAAAAATATCATTTGATTTGTCGATCCTCAAGTAACAAGTAAATCCTTTGCATGCCAAAAAGAAAAATCTCAACTCGCTCTTTTTTTTTTTTTTTGAGGCACGAGTCGTCGACAGGAATTCTTCAAGCTTTAGCCGATGGGACAACTGTGGAAATTCCGCCAAGATCTCTTCGTTAGTTGGGGGAAGAATCCGCACGAATCGGATTTTTTAAGGAATATAGCGAAAAGCCAAAGGGTCAACTGGTCTGGTTTTACTACAATTACTTGAAATGCGTTTGGATAACATTCTTTTTCGATTGGGTATGGCTTCAACTATTCCTCAGGAATCCTAATCCTAACATACTAGAGTCTTTCATAAGATATTAAAAAAGGGGTATTTTTCTCTTAAGATAAGTAGAGAAAAAAGAATTTCAAAGCTTTTGAGAAAAACACAGAAGACATCTAAGAGAAGCCAGTTGCGATTGGGAGTAGTGAAACAGACGCCCACACATCCAGTGTTGATCAATCTTGAGTCATAGCCTAGAAGATCGTTTGGAGAAGGAACTACAACTCTCAATTGTTCATCTTCTCAAAACATCAAGGTACGAATTTCTAGATTACTTAATTCTTATATATTATATGAGATCGGTTCTAAAAGGTTTTAATTGAAAAATTGAAAAACCTGATTTTATCCCTTCAACTTTCAGCTAATCTTGCAACCTTTTGTAGCGGAAGCCATTTATAGTCTCTCATACAAGAAGTAACGATTCCAATCTTAGTGTAAAGGTTCTGAATATGTCCTTTTGCAGCATTGGGCAATGTTCCTTTTTCGCGCTAACAGCCTTAGTCTCCATGAAACAAGTCTGAGGTTGATGTCCATATCTCCTCTTCTCTCAGTATGCGGTAGTCCTAGCATGCAAGGAAATAATTAAAAGAGAGAAGGGAAAACAAAAATGCTTTAAAGCACCCAATTCATACATTACCGTACATTAATGTCAAGATTGGTGAATAATAAATTAAAACAAGTAAAGGAAGAGCAGTACAGGAAATGAATCCGATAGTTGGAATTTATTGGTCCATTTTCTGTAGGATATTAAAATGAGGAAAAATGTTGCAGCTATTATAAAACTTTTTGACGCTGACACTAATACAAGGGCAAAGGCACCTTTTATACATTCTTGAATTTTGAATCTAAACGTAAATTATACCTTAGGTTTTATCAAGAAAATTACAAATGATTAGGCTGATAATTCAACCTTGACTCCATAAGCTTAGACCAATAATCTCAGTTATTTTATGCATGAAAAAAAAAGTTAAAAATAATAATAATAATAAGACAAGCTTCTTGAAATCAAGTAATTTTGTGCTATTTCAAACAATTAGTTGTGATTCATCTTTCTTTCAACATTTTCATGTAACATATAAATGAGATCTAACAGCAAAAAACCAAGTGACCTAACATTCATACGACAAAAGCTTAATGGAATCAGGTTATTTTGTGAAAAGATCGTAGATAATAAGATAAAAGATTTGATAACAAAAACAAAATACCGCTGGCTTCTCAGAGTCATCATAATCTTCAATACCGCCGGCGATATCATCATGTCATTCAAGAACTAAAATGATCTAATAATTTTTAAATACCAACAGTCAAAGCAAAAGAATTCAGAAGAGATTTCATGATGTAGTAGTTTACCAGTCAAACCAAAGCTGTGAACAAAATTTTATCTTATCACTCCTAAAAGATAACAAAATAACTTTACAATAATAATTAATGAAAATAACAGAGTAAGCACAAGAGCATTAGAACTTATTTAATAATTTAAGCTGTGGAAAAATGCAAAATCATGATTCAAGTCTGCAATAACATAGCAACTTCATAAAAGCAATGGATACAATCATTGCTATATCTTGAAATTGACCAAATTCATCATACGGACATGAACTCATTTGATTGCAAACTTAAATAGAATTATAGATCTCGACACAAAATCATATAATTGGATTAAACATACCAAACCACACATCTCCATGTCTAGGCCTTAATAGCTATATAATTACAAAACAGCAGGTAAATACATAAATATAGAAAAAATTATAAGTCACAAAATTTGTTCAACGGAATTGAACAAAGCCTGTCTAAAGGACAGCTTCCCATTGTCGAAGATAGACCAGCTGGTTGACTCCACAGCGGGACACGATCTGCTCAACTTTATGGGCGCATTCTCAAGTTACAACCAGATCCCCATGTATGAGCCGGACGAGGAGTGCACAGCCTTCATCACCAACCAAGGTCTGTTTTGCTAAAAGGTCATGCCCTTCGGCTTGAAGAACGTAGGAGCAACATACCAAAGGCTGGTGAACAAGATTTTCAAGCCTCTGATCAGCCACACGTTGGAAGTTTATGTGGACGACATGATCACCAAGCCCAGGGAGGCCGAAGAACATGTCATGCATCTAAAAGAGACCTTCGCGCTCCTGAAGGAGTACCAGATGAAGCTTAACCCTGAGAAGTATGCCTTCGGAGTGGGTTCTAGAAAATTCTTGGGTTTTATGGTCAGTAACAGGGGAATTGAGGCCAACCCCGAGAAGATAAGAGCAGTGATAGACATGAAGTTCCCGCACACTCTCAAGAAAATTACAAAGCCTTACGGGTAAACTGGCATCCCTCAACAGATTCATCTCCTGAGCAATGGATAAGTGTCATGTCTTCTTTCAGGAGATGAAAAAAGGAAGGAAGATAAAGTGGACGCCAGAATGTGAAGCGTCATTCCAACAGTTAAAGGAGTATTTGCTGAAAGCCTCGTTACTATCAACGCCGCAAGTAGGAGAAGTTCTATATTTGTATTTGTCACAATGAGCAACGAGCTCGGTCTGGGTAAGGGAGGAGTCAGGGATGCAACACCCTATATATTATACGAGCAGAGCATTGTTGGAGGCGGAGACTTAGTATCCACCAGTGGAGAAGTAGGCTCTCCCGTTGGTAACTACAGTTCGGAAGTTAAGACCTTATTTTCAAGCACATTCGATAGCGGTCTTGACGAACCAGCCACTTAGACAGATCCTGCACAAGCCAGAAATTTTCTGGCTAGCTGGTAAAGTGGTCGATAAAGCTCAGCGAGTTTGATATCAGCTACCAGCCCTGAACAACAATTAGGGCACAAGCCTTGGCAGACTTTATAGCTGAGTGCACCTAATCAAATAAACGAGCAGACAACGAGCAAGCAACAGAGGAGCATGTTCAAGGCAAGGTTTGGACGGTCACATTGGATGGGTCATGCGAAGATCAAGGAGCGGGAGCAGGAGTAGTGCTTCTTAGTTCTAAAAGGGTAGAAGTACAATATGCCGTAAAGCTCGAGTTTAAGGCCACCAATAACCAGGCTGAGTACGAGGCTGTAATTGCAGGACTGAAGCTCTCGTTAGTGGTAAAGGTGGAGGAGGTAAAGGTCCGGACAGATTCTCAGCTGGTGGCAAACCACCTCAATGAAAGCTTTCAGGCGAAAGGCGAGAAGATGGAGGCTTACTTTCGAAAGGTGAGACAGTTAATTATGAAGATTTGAGCTGTAGATGTGGAATAGATTGTAAAGGAAGAAAACTTTTGGGTAGATATAATAGCACAGATGGCCACTGTATCAGACCCCAAAACACCCAAGTCCATTCTAGTGAAGATCAGACCCTGCTCGAGTATCGAGCAAAAGGACGAGGTGATGAGCTTGTCCTCTAGCAGCACTTGGATGGATCCAATTATCTCTTATCTCAAGGAAGGGACATTGCCTACCGATAAGAAGCAGACAAAGAAGCTATGATGCCAAGCAGGAAGGTACACATTGATCGACGGGGTATTGTACAGGCGAGGATATACCCTGCCACAGTTACGCTGTTTGGACAAGGAGGAAGCCAACTACGTCCTCAGGGAAATACACGAAGGGATTTGCGGGAACCACTCCGGCACAAGATCTCTAGCTTTTAAAGCCTTAAGGCAAGGGTACTTCTGGCCTCGGATGCACCAAGACGCATAAGAAAAGACCAAGAGCTGTAAGAATTGTCAAAGCTTCGCCAACCACATAGCCCAACCGCCCGAGAACCTCACAGTGATGAACTAACCATGGCCATTTGCTCAGTAAGGAATTAACCTAATCGGACCACTGCCAAAAAGGAGAGCATCTAAAACACATGCTATGGTGGCAATAGATTATTTCACTAAATAGGTTGAAGTAGTAGCTTTAAGCAGTGTTGCAGAAAGCAAAACCACTAACTTTATTTGGAGAAATGTGATTTGCAAGTATGGGATCCCGCACGCACTGGTCACAGATAACAGGAGGCAGTTCGACAACAATAAGTTCAGAAACTTATGTAGAAACATAGGGATAGAACTAAAGTTCTGCTCGCCAGCATACACACAGGCAAATGAGCAAGTGGAGGCTGCGAACAAAACTATAAAGCGCCTCCTGAAGACCAGATTAGGTGAGTAGAAGTGAGCTTAGATTGACGAGCTGCCTGGTGTGTTATGGGCTTATAGGACCACACATAAAACTGCCACGGGGGAGACATTGTTTTTTTTTGGCATTCTAAAATGAAATAGTAATCCCAGCAGAGACTGCAATTATAACATATCGGACGGAGCACTTTGATGAGGAGCAGAACGATGAGCAGATGTGTACAAATTTAGATCTGCTGGAGGAAAAAAAGGAAAGGTCAGCAATAAAGATGGCAGAATGCCAGCAAAGGGTACCCCGCTACTACTACCAGAATGTGCACATCCGCCGATTGCAGGTGGGAGACTAGGTACTTAGAAGAGTAAACCAGGGCACTGAAGATCCCAAGTAAGGGTGTTGGGCCCGAATTGGGAGGGTCCTTATAGCGTCTCGCAAGTAGCCGGTCCTGGGGTATACAGGCTGACTTATCTAGATGGACGAGAAGTTAAAAGGCCATGGAATGCACAGTATTTGGTGAAATATTTCTAGTAAGTTCCCTTGTCTTACAAGCATTGGTGTTCAATTTCCTCCAAATTAGAAATGTCTAAAATCTTGTACATGAATAAAAGCAAGAAAAATGCTTCTAAAATTAATTGATCCCGTGACAGCAAATTAAAGCTTACAGAAGCAAATAAAAGCTAAAGGCCGTAAGTCTCAATGCCTAACCTAAGGCGAGACGGTGCCAAGCATAAGCCAGAAATACTTGAGCAAGATAAGCTCATTAATGAAGCTAAAGGCCGTAAGTCTCAAAGCCCAACTTAAGGCGAGACAAAGTGTCTAACATAAGCCAAAAAGGCTCGAGCAAGATAAGCTCGCAAAGAAAAGCTAGAGCCGTAACTCTCAAAGCCTAACTTAAGGCAAGATGAAGTGCCTAGCATAAGCCAGAGAAGGCTTGAATAAGATAAGCTCGCGAAGTAAAACTAGAGTCATAAATCTCAAAGCCCAACTTAAGGCAAGATGAAGTGCCTAACATAAGCCAAAAAAGGCTCGAGCAAGATAAGCTCGCGAAGAAAAGCTAGAGCCGTAAGTCTCAAAGCCCAACTTAAGGCGAGACGAAGTGCCTAGAATAAGCTAGAAAAGGCTCGAGCAATATAAGCTCACAAAGTAAAGCTAGAGCCGTAAGTCTCAAAGCCTAACTTACGGCAAGACGAATGGCTTAGTATAAGCTAGAGAAGGCTCGAGCAAGATAAGCTCGCAAAGTAAAACTAGAGTCGTAAGTCTCAAAGCCTAACTTAAGGTAAGACGAAGTGCCTAGCATAAGCCAGAGAAGGCTCGAGCAAGATTGGCTTGTGAATGAAGCTAAAGAATGAAAGTCTCAAAGCCTGACTTTGGACGAGACAGAAAGCCAAACGCGACCAGGACGAGCTCAAGAACAATAAGCTTGCCGAGAAATGTACCATGGCCACTGATATTAAGGCCTAGTTGGGTAAGGTAAAACAGCCAAAGTCCCTGAGGGGACCAATCCAGTTGTTTAAATCTTAGCAAATGGGCAAGGTGAGCAGAAGTAGGCCAGAGTCCTGAGAGCAAGGGAAAACCTTGAGACCTAAATCCATCTCATAAGGAATTCAAAACAAGACTAAAATATAAAACCGAAGATAGAAAATGTGGTTTCTTTATTCATTTCAATTCGTCAAAGTTACAAATAAAAAATAAAGAGAGAATACATCAAAGCCAGTCAAGGGGCTTGAGCAGTCGAGCTAGTAGTTGGGGCAGGGGTTTCAGAAGAGGGGGCAACTTGAAGATCATTCTTGGCATCAGAAGTAGCTTGGGCTCCATTGGTTAGAGGAGCAGCATCCCCAAGCCTTGCAACATCTACTTTCACCTCAGTACAGGGATCCCTTAGTTCCTGGATCCAGGCATCCTGCTCGTTCATGTAAGCATCCATGCCCGCCTCAAGCTTAGACATATCCAGCTCAGGGTATTCATTACCCAAGACGGACATGATATATTCATAGCAGAATGTCAGCCCTTTGTTATACTCCTCCGTGAGCTGATTCCCCAAGGAGTCCACAGTAAGCTGAAGGCAAGAAGTCTCTACCTCTATGGTCCTCTTGAAAGCAAACCTCTGCACATCGAGGTCTTTACGAGCATTCACAAGCTCATTCCAGACCATGGACAGTTCCCTCTCGAGCTGGAGAGCCTTAGACTCCTCCAGGGCAGCCTTCTCCTCGAATCTCTGGTTATCAGCCCTAATCTGCCTCAATCTCTGGTTATCAGCCCTAATCTGCCTCAATCTCTGGTTATCAGCCCTAATCTGCCTCTCGAGATTCACAGCCTTGGCCTTGAAGGTAGTAAAGGTAGCAGTGGCCTAGCATGAGAGGTGCTAGAAGATATTAGTTAGCTTGCCTATGCTAGAGGACTCCAGCACTTCCACGAAGCTTTCTCCCACGTGCTTGGTGAAATCTCTTATGTAGGACTCGGCAAATTCAGACCGCTGCTCTGGAGAGCGTTCTGATCTGGGTCTGGCAAGGACGACAACTCCGGCGGCCCTCGAGGGGGCTCCTTTAACTGCTCGCTCACTCTCCCAAATAAGAGGAACAGCCCTTACTAGCGAGCGATGAGGTCGACTCTAGATCTCTTGGCTTGAGCAGAGGAGCTGCTCGGTCTGTCGACCGTGCTCAAGCCCTTATTCAATCGAGAGAGAATGCCATTCATTTCTTCCCCAGAAGTTAGGCCAAACTCGATAAGATTTTGATGAGTCAGTAACTCCTTGCACGAGCTCGCGTTGTCCAAGGCAGTATTGATGGGCGAATGCAACTCCTCCCCAACCCTGTAAGATACACTCCAAAAGACTGTAAAAATGCTAAAAAGAATAATGACAGAGAGCAAGCAGATAAATCAAAGCAGAAGATATGATGAGCAGTAGACGACCTGGGTACAAAAGCAAGAAGGAATTTGAGGAATCTCCTCGGTGGCGGAGGCTGCTCACTCCCAGTTCCCTCTGGAAAAGAAGAATTTACCCTTTCAGTTGCCATCAAAAATAGGAAAGTCAGTGATGGGTTTCTTGCCCTTCAAACGAGAAGTGAAGTAGTACTAGCCTGCGTTCTTTGAGCTGCTCTTGAGCTGGTAGAGATGCTTTATCTCATCTACCGTTGGCTCACCCAAGTTACACTACCTTTATAGGACGTACAGCCCCGATAGAACCCTCCACCCATTTGGGTTCAGCTGCTCCGGTGCCAGACGCAATTGGGAAAGGACCCGGGCAAAATAGGGCTGTATGGGCAACCTAACACCCCACCTAAAACACTCTAGGTAAAGGGTGACGTACCCTCAAGAAGGTCGGCTAGGGGTGTTGTTTTTGCCAAGGAGTTACAGATCAACGCTGGCAGGGATGTAGTACATGGCCCTAAGCCGATCTAAATCTTGGTGTGAGGTTTCACACCTTATGTTGTCAATGGCAAACAACTCGGCCTCCAATCTTTGGTCGGCCCTTTGCCACTATTGCGGCTGGGTTTCTGCTACAGCCTCGACCTCTTCAAGACTCAGGTCTCTCACTAGAACCCCCTAGTTGCCTTGAAATCACTCGAAGAAAATGACTCTTCAGAGGACATCCGGCGGGGTTGCTGAGTGGCTGACATTTTTTCCTAGAGACACAGTCTACCAAGTAGGAAACCAAAAACCTAGAAATTAAAAAAGACAAGAATGAGAAGAAGAAGAAGGATTTATACCTGAAACTGATTTGACGAAGGCAGATAGCAACGATGGCAAAGAAGAAGATGAATTTCACTCACAGACGGTAGTTTTCAGTCTGAGCAAAGTATGGAAATAAAAATAGGCACAGTGGAGAAATTAGGAATTTATAAAGGAGAAAGCAGGTCACACCAACAGACGGCACGTTACTCAAGGGGACGCAACTGTTCAAATAGCTGCCTCCTCAAAATTCAAACGAGCGGTCTAGAAAGGGGGGAACCCGCTTGAATAAGTAATTTCCAATCTTATCTTGTTTCACTCTCAAGACTAGAAATCGAGGGACTGGTGTTTGGGGAATGCCAAGCAGGACCCGCTCGAGGACAATCCGGCCAGAGCAGAAGACTTGATCACTAGCACGAAGACACCCCTGCTTGGTGTCAAAGCTGGTCGAGGTCAAGTGTTCTAAAGCTGGTCGGGCCCTAATCTTCCCATTCTACTCTGGTAAAGTCATAGAGACCCTTGACTATTGAGCAAGACTTGGTCGCGTTACGGGCAGCACCATGAACAAGGGGAAACCAAAACTCGAGCAGAGCAAGCCTAAGGTGCCACAACGATTGATGACTGATAGGCACCCCCACGTCGTAGTATTTAATCACTGTTACCGATAACAGGTGCACGCCTCCACAATATCATCATTATACATAAACATACATGGCATCATCATTTGGTCACGGGAACTCATAGCCGTCTGACATCCCATGCCCCCAGGTTATGCTGCAGCAACCCATAGCTGTCAGAAAGATGTAGGCATAATTAATGCAGGGGTTTGCGTCCAAGCAAAGGGGGCGGAAAAACAGGAGGATAAATATTAGATGAGGGGCAAGGTAAAAGGATTCTGATTCTAATTCCAATTTGAGAATTCCAACTCTGATTTCTCTTTCTATTCATTATCTCTTTAAACCCCTAGTTTTTTCGGTTTTCTCTGAGATTAAGAGAGAACTCAAAAAGAATCAACTCGATCACTGAATTGAGTGTCGGAGGGTTTTCGCAAAAAAAACACCCAACGACCCCTGACATTTTCTCTGTGAATACAAGCCGGAGAACACCATCATTGTAATTGATGAAACGACGAGGGAACTGAACAAAAATCCTGCTCGAGCAAGTAGCAACCAAAAGGTAGCAGTACTATTTAGAAGCGAACAGAAAACTGCATCAACATTTATGAATGACAAGGGCTTAAATCCCCATAAATTTGGAGACTTTGTAGATGTGGAAACGCGCCCCAGTTTCTTTTTGTTCTACTTAATCCTCTGATAGCACCAAGGGCAAATGCCCCAAGATCGCAGTAGATGTATCAACAACCAATGCAAGAAACCCAAACTCTAAAATTGAATTAAAAACATACTGAAAATATAGAGTAGATCAACACTTGATTCAGCACCAAAGGTTCCTACATACAAACTTTTCTCTAATGAAAGTGATGTAAAATTCCCTTAAGACAATTATGACAATTTACATATATTACACAGAGTACAACCAAATACACATGTCCAGACTAAGCTAGAGTTTCAATCACATTACAAGAACTAAGACACAAATAGAATACACACAGCGAATCCAAAACTTGATATTATTACGCGTAGCACATCCTTGTAAACAAATAAACCCAAGAATGTTCTCCATCAATCCTAATGACTCATAGACAAAAAAAGTGAACACTGAAAGGATAAAGGCCGGATTCTGGTTGAAATTAAAACTTTGGCTGCACTAGAGTTGACATATTTCCTGCTCTGATTTCAGCTGCACAAGTAATTGAAGATCTTAAACAATAGTTTTTCTTGGCTTTTCAACAATCAATACATAAGGGTTCTTCCTCTTCTACAAATAATTAAGGGATAAATGGTCGGTGTTGGCATCATGAACTGTGATGAACACTTTAAGTCTCATGATGAAAGAAAAATTAGAAGCAACAATAATTAGATAACACTTTATAATATTAGGCAGCTGTGTATTATCAAATCTATTGAGGAGAAGAAAAAAAAAACATTTATATATATGAAATTAGATTAATAATTAAAGGTTGAAGATATTGTATAAAATGAAAAACTTACATCAAATTAAATCTATGCAAATCAAATCCCATAAGGAAGCACAAGGGTTGATAATCAAGCATTCTAGTTTTGGCATGGCTCTAATCCCCATAGTCCACTCCTCTAGCCATAGCATTGATTTCAGGTGCAATACCTTGAGCTTTGGAAAACCATGAGAGCCACAAGTCAAGTTTCTACCTGAATATGAGTTTTGCTAGAGTTTGAACACTTGAAGAAGCGGCAGCTTTTCTAGGGCGGGCATGGGATCCTCCATTATTTTAGTATTAGAAAAACTCAGGTGGGTTAG
This sequence comes from Murraya koenigii, assembly GCA_025617385.1. Classification (NCBI taxonomy): domain Eukaryota; kingdom Viridiplantae; phylum Streptophyta; class Magnoliopsida; order Sapindales; family Rutaceae; genus Murraya; species Murraya koenigii. The sequence continues at coordinate 16,286,269 of CM046817.1, read as the reverse complement.
ACTTTGAGGAAACAGGTAATCAGCAAAGACGATTTTGGAGAGCCGTGGCATCTTGCTTTCATTCACCAACTTTAATGACTCAAGGCAGCTCAATTTGCTGAGACTTTGAGACAACAAAGATTGATAATAACTTAAATCTCCCATATTTGGAGATTTCGAAGATTAGGCAGTCTGCCCAATATATCTTCAGTACAACAATAAGGATGCAATGCTGAAATGAAATTGAGATTTTCTAGAGACTCACAATATTTTCCTGGATGTGCAGGAAGTGTGATTGACCCAAAATTTAGATGTCTGAGTTTATTTATCTTCTAAAAATCATCTGCTGTATGACCTATGTAGCTAGAGGGCATGTCTAGCGTGTACAGGTTCGAAAGAGAGTTGAAAAATGATGAAGAAAGGCTGTTGAGGGAAGGGATATTCAACTTTAAATATCTCAAAATAAGTAAATTTTCAATCCCAGATGTATATTGGTTGAGAAGAAGAGATCACAAGTCTAATACCTTGAGAAGTTTAAACATTTTACAAATTTTCTCGTAATCTAAAAGGTCAAGGTGGCCACTTTCTGAAGAGTGGTATAAAAAAGAATAGAGGCACGAGTCCAAGTCATCTAAAAAATAAAGTTACATTTACGTGAGCGGTGAGCCCTCTTCCATTTTCTTTCTGTCAGGAATTGATAAATTTCACCTTGGAAGCTAAACTCATTAAATGAAGCCACCAACGACTGGGAATGGAGCATGTTTTGATTCTGCCTCCAACTCTTCTCTTTTTTACTTCAACAAAGCCAATATTGATTAGTTTTTCTAAGTAGTCTTCAGCTGTTGCCTCATTATTGTCTGAAATGAAACCTTCAGCTATCCACAATTGATACAACTGCTTGTTAGAAATCTTCAAATATGGCAGAAAGACATACATGTAGAGACAATAGGGTTTCAAGTGCAACGATAACATTAAATATTGGATGACCCGATACCCACTGAATCCATACCATAGTCTTAGTATATTACCTTCGAGCGAACCAGTTCCATGGTATAAGATATGGAAATTCCATCCCTTGTAGCGAGGATTCTAGTCTCAGTGATCGTTGTTAGTACTCGACTTCCATTCTGATTATCCAAAAGAATTTCTTGAATATCATCCCATACATCATTTCCCCACACATCATCAAGCACAATCAAATACCACTTGTTCATTAGATAATCATGAAGAACAGATTTTTTCATTTCATAATTGTTGATGTTGAAAAATGAATCCAACAGCTAAATTTATATTTTTTAGGGATAACAGCACAAATCCAAGCTCAAACGTTAGCCTGACTGTAATTTTTTTATGCCTGTCAATTACAAAAACAAGGTTAGGACAGACCGGTAGAGTTTCTGGTGTAAACTCTCCGATACTTAAGTTAGATATTTTATGTGAGAAGAAAATAACGAAGAGAAGAGATTGGTAATAAGCTAAAACCTAAGAAGGTAGAAGAAACTTTCACCACTTATCTTTTTTCGGTTTATTTTTCAAACCCATTTACCTTGTGCGCTCTTTAGTTTAAATAGGCCTCCGATGTGGGAGGTTACCACGGTTTTAATGCATTCAATAGTAGTTACTAGATGCAGTTACCACGATTTAAGCACATTTAAAGATAGTTTATCTGAAGTAGTTTTGTGCGATTGAGAATGTAATGACTTATAACCCTCCTAAAAATTAGGATATGTTATCTTGCTTAGGTCATGCTTATAAACTAGGTAACCAACATAGAGTCCAGACTGGTTATCTTGCTCAGGTCATACTCATAAACCAGGTAGCTAACATAGACTCCAAACTATACTCATGAGGTCGGCTCGACAACTTTGATTTCAAGCTCGTTATGGTCGACTGTATTTTCTTGGTGTTATTAGAAAAATCCAACCCGAATACTAGTCCCTTAGTTTTCAATACTGGGAAGTCATTACCGGTGTTGGAAACTAATTATTAAAAACAAAAAAATTTTTGCAAACCTAACAATAATTTTTATCCGCAATTTTACTCAACCAATAATTTCTAATACATGTTCAGAATAATAGAGAAGAGACACCAGAACCCAAGCATGACAATCAAAATAATGCTTCACATACTTACTGTTATCCTCTGCAGTGAAAGCAGTGTAGTCAAACCCAATGCTATCAAGTATGGCGACTACTGAAAGTTGAGGTGGTCCCTGGATCAGTAGATCCAACAACTCCTCCATTGTATCATCTAGACCTTCCTTGTCAATCCTCTTCTTAAACCCTAAAGATACGAAAGCATTCTCGGCATCAGCTAGATTTGATTTAAGCTCCTTAATGGCATCGGCGGTGACGCGTTCAACTTGTGGCAACGGCTGTTGAATATCTATGATTTTACTTTGAAGTAGAGTATCACATACGTCCTCGGAACCGCTTTGACCCTTCTTTTCCGTGATACTAATAATGAATGTGTCAATGAATTTCTCAAATTCATAGGCAAAGTAGTTGATTTCTTGAATGATGGCTTGAACAGGATCTGCGAAATGAGTCTGATGATCAGGATCTCCTGCAATTATTTGCATCAAAAGCGAACCCGTGCTGAACTCATAATCTATCATCCAAGAAGTAATGATTTCAATCACAATATGAAGATTCTGAATAACTTGTTTTGCAGCATCGGGCAACGTGACTTCATCACCAACTAATAGCCTTCTCAGCCTCTCTAAACATACTCCAAGGTGGATATCCATATCTCCTCCCTACCAAGCAGCCCTCCTCGCATGCAAACAAATTAAAATCACTAAAACATTTATTGCTGATGAATGAAATTGGTCTTAGGTTGACCTACAAACCTCTTTCTCTCAGTACTCTAGTAGTGTAAGCATGTTAGTTAGTCAATAGTTTCTCCCATACATAAATGATGTCTATCATAGAAATTTGATAATTTGTACAATAGGGAAGGGAAGTAGTTGTAGAGAAGAAATTGGTGGTCGATGTGATATTGACTTGGGAACATAATAAATTATGCAACTTCCAATTAAATCCAAAATTGGAGTACTTCATTACTTTTGTCTTCTGTGAATAGGAAGCACCTAATTATGTAATCATAATACTATTTTAATAAGGAATATGATGAAAATTAAAGACAAATAATGATCTTGTAATTATTTCATGGAGTTAGCACCTGATTGCCATATCATATAGAAGTTTTTCTGTGACTACTTTTCCTGAAAGGAAATTTTTAAAGACTTTGTGAATGTAGGTTTGCACTAGCTAGGTTGGAGAAGATGTGGGGAAGGTGAAGCTAATGAATAAATATGCCATCACTTGCAATTAATAAAATGCTAACCCTATCTAGTAAGGTAGCTCTGTTCATGAAAGCAAAAGCAATAGAATCATTGACTGTGCTTCCATAAGTTGATTGTCGTGGAAGGCACCAAAGCTTCCAAGTAACAGGCAAATTTGAAGTAGTTATTACTATGACACAAGGCTGACAACTTGTTCATCAAGTTAATAATAATTAGTAAAAACCTACTGCTAATCATTGTATTTGTTTAGTAAGAAATAAATTTGCAATTCCGGATGGATATTGGTTGAGAACAAGAGATCCCAAGTCGAATACTCCGAGAAGTTTTAACATTTTACAAACTTTCTTACAGTATGTTTAGTCAAGGTTTTCACTTTCCGAAATGAAGAACAAAAAAGAGTGGAGGCCCGAGTCAAAATCATCTAAGAAATTAAAACGACCCGCCCCATCTTCAGAGTCGACCTATCTTGAGAAACTGAACTCAAACATTAAAAATCATCTTATTAATGAGAATTCTACCGAAATTTCGGCAGAACCTTCTCTAAACATATAACATTTCCAAACCTGCAATTATAACACAAGCACTCCCAAATAATTTATTATACATCAAACTACTTCAACCCAGTCTCATTCAGTAACATAGCCAATAATACACATGTTTCCTAACTTTTATATCACATCCCTAGTATAATTCCAAAATAGGATGATTATATACACTAACCAAAAAATAATTATTATTCTATATCCTCAGACACTATCACGTGGTTAAAACGACTCCAAATATGTACAGCTGCTGGGTCAACTATTGTACCTATAGTCTCCTGGAGGGAAAAATATAATAAAATAGAGTGAGTATAAAACTCAGTGAGCTCAGTGAGTGGATAGTAGTTTTTTAATATAAAATACCTACAAAAATAAATGCATTGCTTGTATAAATAATTTTCCAAATTAATTATTTTGATGTAAAAATTCCTTTCATTTCAACCATATTCTGAACATAAATATATTTGATACTGCCACAAAATCAAGAAAAACATCTCATATTGAAATATCAAATACTAAATAATACAATTGTCATTAAACAATTAGCCGAGGGAATAATCTAGTCATATCCAGACCTCAACGGAAGAAATGATGTACTATCTGGGTACCATCATGCCCGGAGCTACACAGATAGACAGGGACATGCCATTTCATGCTTATCAGCATAACTCATACCCGGATCTCAACGGACGTGTTATGATGCACTATCTGGCGACATCATGTCCGGACCACCCAGTCTTAAATCTCATCATATCTCAATATCTGTCTGCATGCATATGCCCCCAAAGGGCGAAAAAGCCCAAACACACAGCCCAAAGCCTATATGTGTGCTCAGACAGGCCCCAAATACCTACTATCTCATCTCATCTCATCTTATCTGTAGGGAATGGGTATTTGCTTTAAACTTTAAATCATGATCGAAATCAATATATATATACACTTAAAATCAAGCTCAAGATCAATCATATACTCTTTAAATCATGCTCAAAATCAACATATATACACTTTAAATCATGCTCAAAATCCTTATATAAACACTTTAATTCATGCTCGAAATCAACATATATACACTTTAAATCATGCTTGAAATCTATATATAAACACTTAAATTTTGCTCGAAAATCAGTCATCTCTTTTACCTCTTTTAAAATCGATACGAAGCATAAATGAATAAATATAACTTAACAAAATATTTATACTTAATAAACATTTATTTCGGAGAAACATTATATGGAAACCATTAAAATACTTATTTCACGAACAAGTTTTACTATATTAAAATAACGTATGCAAATAGTTTTTATATATTCCACTCACAGCGATAAACTCAGACTCGACTATCACCCAAGTCCGTAGGTAGATTTTCGTCTGCAGATCCATCTATTTTAAAGAAACGATAAAATTACTTTCCATAATTATAATTCGAACTAATGTCACAAAAATAAAACTTAAAGTAAATATTCGTTCAAACATTACAACTCTCAATTTTCTCGGCTTACCGTATTAACCCTGTATTCGTAATTTACTAATATAATAAGAAATTATACTTGTCGACAACCCTTAAATTCATAATTTACTAATTTATCCTCAACATCATAAAATTATCAATTCATCCTCAATTTATATTGCAAAAAATCCTTAAAGTTAGAAATTACAAAAATACCCTCTATGTGCGAAATTACCAAAATGTCCCAACGATCAACGTTGACCAAAATTCACCCAACGACAGTGGGAAAGCTCGGACTAGTCACTTCTCATCGAGGTGAGTTCAACGGTGCGGGTGGTGACCTCCCACGCACGGCGGTGGCACCGGATCGAGCCCTTAAAACTGCAGCTCTTTGGGTGGTCGGTCGGCAGCAAATTGGCCTCCTCGGTGCCGGTGGCTGGTCGGGAATAGAAGATGGTGAGGTGGGGAATCTTTTCCAACCGGTGGAGTGACCAAAGACGGCCGGAATCAGCGGCGAACGTCCGCGACAAACCCGCAGAAATTTTGAGCTTTGCCGGCAACGTTCCACGCAGTTTCTGGCAGCAGGGACGTGTGGAGGTTGACGCCCAGCTCACAAGCTTTCATTTGACACCTTGCTCGGTCGGTGAGGTGGCCGGAAATGAAAGATATCGGTGGGTTGGGTTTGCGGGTCACGGGTCGGGTCGGGTCAACGAGTCAGCTCACTCTCTCTCTCTGTTTCAATCCAAATTTTTCACCCGTTTTCCCCTATTTTAAACACACCCAAAATATCACATAGACCCCCTCTTGATTTAATTATTTACATAAATAAATAAAACAAATGCATATGCTACAGAAATCGAACTTACTCTGTTATGTATTAGCGGTGTACCGTTTTACATTTTTCTTTGATGCACCTTCCTTATCCAGAGCACTGGAATAGATAAACTCCTCCATTGAAGCCACTCCAAACAAGGCAGGCCCCCAACGAGTCAACAACTTGGAGTAGAGCATGTGTTGATTGTGCCTTCTGTTCTTCTCTTCTTTTCTTCAACAATGCCACTATCGATTAATTGTTCTAATTACTTCTCAGCAGTTTCCTCATTATTGCCTGGAATCAAGCTAATGCTTCACATAGTTGCTGTTGTAAGCTTCTGCAGCAAAAGCACTGCTGCCCAACCCCAACGCTATCAAGTATGGCCACTACTGAAAGTTGAGGTGGTCCGTCCCTCGACGAATTAATCTATCAACTCCTCTATTCTATCATCCAGAACACATCGTGTCCCTCTTTTATAAATCCTAAAGATACAAAAGAATTACCAGCATCAGCCGTTGTTGATGTGTTGAACAATTTGCAGCCGCTGTTGATATGTTAAATCCTGGATGACGAATTATATATACGACACTTGCATGTCCATCACAAACAAAATTTGTATCCCAGGGTTATAAATATAAAATTACTCAAATGAATATACATGATTAACCATGTACGATATTACCTAATTAAATTTAGAGAAAGTACTGAATTGTTTGTAAAATTTTATATTTATTATATCTTCATTTAAAAAATATATGCATATGCCACTCATGAAATATGGGAATCTTTTCAGCGTGCTTATTTAAGAAATGAAAAAGGATAAAGAGTTTTAATAGTGACACAAGGGCGACAAAAACAATGGCAAAACTTTGCAGTGCTATAGTGTTAAATGAAAAATAGTTAAAAATTTTTACTAAAAACTGTGAGACTATATGATTTTACAGTTGTTTTGTCCACACTGTATAAGATTCTTCGATTCAAATATCACTGCTATTTGAAGCCTCATCCTTTTGAAAGGATTACTTCTTAAGACATTATTTATAATTCTTTTCATTTGAGTCTTTAATGTTAAAATATAATAAATCTATGAATGAAATTAATGATAATCGAATTCCAGGTTGGGATGCTAGAAAAACCAAATCAAGCGTGTTTTCTAAGTACTCAAGGCCGGGCACGGGCTTCAACTAAAAAGCCTGAACCTGGCCCGAAAGTTTAAAAGATATATATATATAAAATAGAGTTTTTAACATATATTTAACCCACTCATAACATATATTTAAAGTTTTAAATCATTTAAGCGCAACTTTTAAATAGTAACCTAACCAAAAAAAAACTAAATTTTATAAACTATAAATTTATAAAATATAAAAAAGAAATTTTAAAAAATATATCGAATGTAGACTTCGGGCTTTTAGCTCCTGAAAAAAATCGTACACCGAGCACGACGTTTTACCATTCCCAATTCCAGCCCTTAAAGACTTCTTCAAATGTATGATACAACATTCTGTAGGACCGCTCACATGGAGATGGTTGTAAGAGAGGCAGCAATCTTAGTTGATGCTTTTATTGATCATATAATTATTGTAAGAAATAAAACAAAGCAACGTTACAATTTTTGCATTTCAGCATCCAAAATATCCCTAGAGCTTTCAATACAATCTTTAATTTCTTCAACAACAGGTCGAATTGCGGCCAGGAACACAAACGCAGAGATGGGTGTCAAGATCACATTCAAAGGAATGACACGGATTGTCGCAGTCAGCATGGCTTCTGCAAGTGACTGCTTTTGATTCCGGTTGTGCATCAACTGCGGGCATGGAAACATAAAACAACACACCTGCATATACATACATATATGCCAAACAATTAATTAGCCTAATGCTAATACCTTCATATTATAATAAATTATGTATGCATTGATATGAAAATTTAAAGATGAGGAAGAGAAGATTAGGGAACAAACATGAGGCCACCAAGAGAGTGATGAAAAATGTAGCTTTGAATTCCATAATGTTAGTGTAAGCAAAAGTGCAAAATTAAGAGTGATCTGAGGGGATAATAAATATTAATAAATTTAAATATGGGTTTGGTTTGTTTAGATGCATGAGTTTCTCTAGACAGTATTTATAGGGGAAAATTTTAATTCAATTGACAACCAAAAAATTTCAGAAATCAAACCTCGATTTGACAAATTAGAGATTTAAATAATTAATTTTGTTCCATATGCATGCAGAGAAACTTAGATGTATGTACTTGTCATATACTATATATTCTATTAGATGGAGGATTTTCTACTTCATTTGAATCAAATATACGGTATCAATCAATAAAGTCTTGTTTTCTTATTTAGTTATAGTATCTTATAGTAAACTAAGCAATATTAAAAATCTTCTGGCAAGTTTTGAGTTGTAAAATTTAATTAATTATTTTGTGTTTCATAAAAAGTATTATGAAAGGTCTTTGAACCTTTTGGATGTTGCTTTTGACCCATTTTTCAATGAGTAAAACTATTAGCAACCTTCTAATAAGCTCCTCATAGAACCTCTCTTCCAAAAATTTATCATTAAAAACATAAGTAAATCACATTATTCCACAAATAACCTTATATATTCTTTTGTTTTTTCCTTAAGAAGTCGTATGAAAACATAATTCTTTTATTATAAAACTTTTCCACCAACTTAATCTGAAGCCCTCGTTCAGTGCATGAGAATCAAAATTTTAATGTTGATTTCTTTCAACTTCTTTTCCCTTTTAATTAGTTACCATTTGCTTTTAGATTCCCATTCTTGTTTGTAAATATGATTCTTGAAATATAGACCTCATATTATTATTTTATTTTCTCATTCCAAGAGAAAAGACATCAAAATATTACTATAAAATAAGTTAAACAAACAAATGTCCTTGTACCCTTCTTTCTCACTCACTTCAGTATCAGAGAAAGAAAAAAGAACAAAAGAAATATTTCTGTTATATGAGAAAAGATTGACAGAAGCTAATCCAATAGCATTTTACACTATGAATGTGACAATTCTACATACTTTTATATGAACAGAGAGATTAATAACTCAAGAAAACAAGTCACTATAACAGTAAAAGATAGCAAGCCTTTCATAATTTGAAAATAATGAACTAAAAATTTCAGTCCAACAAAAACCACTAATTTAAGAATAAAAACCATGTGGCCATGTGGGGTTAGAGGAAGAGGGATGAATTGTTAAATGTAATTTAATTAAGGTTAAAAATGTAAATTTAAGATATAAGAATTTTTTTGTTTTTTTTTTTTTTTGAGGTGTCAATAGCTCCACTCTATTCGTTTCTGTAGTTGTGCAAGTTCTCGGAAAAGAACTATTTGATTAAAGCAGAGCAGCAATGTCATTCTTATTGGGTCATTTCTTCAAACACCTTCCGTACAAACAGCTCACCCGCCAACAGAGTCCATTGACGCTCATAAAACATAAACCCAGAACCCAATCAACAACACCCTCCTCCATTCTCATAAAAGTTTCGGCCCCTTCTTCTTCTTCTTCTTCTTCTTCTTCTTCTTCTTCCTGCACTTCCTTATCCTCTGTAGACACTCCCTCAGCGGAGTCTCCTTTTCTCTCTGTTCGTATTCGCTGTCAAAAACATGCCTCAGTGAGTTTCACTTTTTTACTTGTCTCTTTTTTTAAGCATTTTGAATTAGTAATTATTTGGTATTGAAAATTGAGGTGCCTTAACTTTTGTGTGTTGTCAGGATATGTTTTCTGAAGCTCTTCTATGTTTCGGGGCAGGTTCTACAAGCGTGGATGAACATGATGATGATGAGAATTCTGATGAGGTTGACTTTATATCTTGATTGCTTTTTTTTTTAATTTGATTATTGATTCATATCTTATAAAGGATCTTGAGAGCACCAATAAACAAGAAATGAAACTCATATCCCATTTCTAAATTGGCTTTTATTTGTGTTAAAAGTGTGCTTCTAAATGCCAATGCAAGGTAACCAGTTGGCCTTAGATTTTGGTTGAATTTAGAGTAGCTTTTGACCGCGAGGGTGAACAATTTGTTGGTTCACTAGCTAGAAAGGTAACGAGAGAAAAAAAAAATTAAAAATAATAATAATAACAAAATTTTCAAAGTTTGGTATAGGATTGAAAATTGGCTTCTATCTGTGTTAAAAGGATGTGTCTAAAATGCTGTTATAATGGTACTAATTGGTCTTAGATTTTGTTGAATGTAGAGTGGCCTTTCAATAAAAACTGAATTTGTCTTAAATATTACTTACAGATTGCTTTTATGCAGATATTTATTGATTCCATATTTCCTGAGTGCGAAGATGTGGATGAGTGCATATTAAATGCTGCTAATTCCATAGGCTTGAAAGCGATACCACGCTATGAAGTTAAAATGGGTGAGCAATTCGACTGGATAAAGAAAACTCAGGTTTATTGCTTTGCTTTTTCTCTCTATCACAATGGCATAATTGGCATTATTGTTATGTTAATTTGATACTATTGTCTTACACATTGCAGGAGTCATTTCATCCTGTTGAGGTGACAGGAGGACTATGGATTGTGCCTAAGTGGAGTACACCGACAGTATGATTATCTCATTCTCTTTGGAGGTTTTGTTGCAGTTATTTCTCATTTTTTATAGGGTACCCCTCTTCTTCATTGCTTCTGTAGAAGTCTTATGAGCTAATTGCCTGTGAGTCTTTAAACTTCTTCAATGATGAATCCCCATTTGCAAAATCATAATGTTAATGTAATCCCACATTAGTTAAGTCTTAAATATAGGTACTTATTTTATTATTGGGCCCTCCACCTAATGACCTAAGGTTTTCTAGTGAATTTGCCTGATAGTTTACCTGGGAATTCTAGAATTAGTCAGAGTAATCCAATCACACCGACTTGGTATTCACATTACAAATCCAATTTACTGCTGGAATAGTCTACCTTGCAGTTTTACTGCATTTTTACTTTAATTCTTTATAAAGAAAATTTTTAGCTTTGAGCTCTTTAACACATCATATCAATAATATTATCTTTGCTTGCTACAGGATGTTCAAGCAACAAATATAATTTTGAATCCTGGATTGGCATTTGGGACTGGAGAGCATGCCACCACTAGGTTGTGTCTTTTGTTGTTACGAAGCTTGATAAAAGGAGGAGAACACTTCTTGGACTATGGCACAGGTTCAGGAATACTTGGAATTGCAGCAATCAAGGTAATCAACTATTAATTTTGCTACTGCTGCTATAAATATTGACCCATTAGTGTAGTATAATTATGTGAAACAAGGTCAATTCTTCCATGAATGTAGTTCGGTGCTGCCATGTCTGTTGGAGTCGATATAGATCCCCAAGCAATCAAATCTGCACGTCAAAATGCTGCTCTCAACAACATAGGACCTGAGAAAATGAAACTACACACAGTTCCAGAAAGAACCTTCTCCGCCTCCATGAGTGAAAGGGTAGACAGAGTAGTGGAAGATCTGAGCTCACACCAAATTAGAGAGATTTCCGAGATAGAGAAGTATGATGTGGTTATTGCAAATATTCTTCTTAATCCTTTGCTGCAATTAGCAGATCATATTGTTTCTTATGCTAAGCCAGGAGCAGTGGTGGGCATCTCTGGTATTCTATCTGAGCAGGTATCCTCTTTGCTTAGGTGTTAAAGTTATATGTATGTTATAGATGATGAGTGGCAATGAGTTCTTCAGTCAAAACTGGTACTTACAGTAAAGTTTCAAGGATAGGTATCTACAGTTTACAATATTTTTTATTCTTCAATGTTCAAACTTTTATTGTTCCATGTCTTTTGCTGAAAAATGTTATTCTACAAAATAATTATTGCCAAAAACACTATGAAGCTGCTGCCATTTATGTTTCCCAACAAAGTTCGCCATAGTTATATTTAATTGGATTTTAGGCAACATGAAGCTGATTTTGTTTCGCTGTAACTTTTATGCAGCTTCCACATATCATTAATCACTATTCACAGTTCTTAGAAGACATATCAGTATCAGAGATGGATGATTGGGCATGCGTGAGTGGTACAAAGAAACGAGGTAAAGAAGATCATTAGCATCGAATTATAATCAAACACAGTAAGTACTCAAGTTCTCAACTGTTTTGAGTACTGCATCCTATACTGATTGATTGCCATTGCCTAATTCCTAACATTCCCTCTGAAGGTTGCGATGACGGGTGAACTCTAGAAGCCAATTCCTGTTGAGAGTCAAAACCGAAAATGTCCAGAAGTTTCGGAAAAAATTTTAGTGAAACTTCAATGTTTTTTAACTTTAATAAACTTGACTTCAATAAAGCTTTATTGAATAGAACTTTTCTGGAGGAGAAGCATATGGTCTTGTACTTTTCGTTTAGAAAAGTTCTATTCATTTTCTTTTAATGCTCAACTTCTATTGAACATGTGAAATAAAAAACTCCCTCAAAAGGAAAATTCTAAGGTGGTGTTCGGTTGTAAGAAATGAGAAATGAGGAGAGGAAATGAAAGGAGAAGAGGGGAGAGGAAAAGTGAGGAGAGGAGAGGGCAATTTCATTTCCATTGTTCAATTTGGTATGAAATTTTACAGAATAGGAGAAATACATGATTTTTATTTTGATAAATTTACCCTGTAGTATTAACTATTAGATATAATTTAAAATTAGAAATTAATTTAATTTGAAAAATTAGTAAATAAATAAATTAGTTGCAATTATATATATAATTTAACTAAATACTATTTTGTAATTAATTTACTAAATGTAACTGAAAATTAATTTTTGTTTTACTTAATTTGATTTGAAATATAATTTAATTCAAATATTATTTAAACTCAAACTTTAAAATAAGACATTTTTAGGAGGATAAGGTTTCAGCATTCCCTATCTCTATATAAAGAGTTAATAATTATTGTGTCTAAAAATTGTTTGATCCTAAAAATTATATAAAATATTATTAACCACTTAAAAATATCAATTCTTTTATTTTATACTTGTCTTTGTAAAAGAGAATATAATAAATTATTTTTGTTGATATCAGAATCTATGCCCCTAACAATTTGTTGGTAGACTAATTATAAAATTTCGCTGAGGACACGAGACATGAAATTAAATGCACGACTCTCTTAACAAGAATTTGGTTTATGGCCCATTAGAGAAAATCATAACTCATTCGCTAATTGAATTCTTCTTTGCATTGGCCAACCAAATGGTGAAAAGACTAATTGAAAGGAAATCAAATTCTTGGAAAGACTAATTGAAAGGAAATCAAATTCTTTTCCGGTGTTCTCTAACTCCAACCCGACGGCACCTTAAGTAAAATGAAGAAAAATATACGACCGGGTCATGAAGAAATAGGAGGAAACAAAATTAGATTCCAAAATCTGTGTCGCGCATTAGGAGAATATTATTAATGGACCCATATTAGAATCAGTTTTACATCAGTCAAAAGGTACGGTGAGCACATTTCAATAGAGGAATGAAAACTACATATTTCCTGAAGCTGTTTCAATTTTTAAACTGCTTTTGTAAGCACTTCCAAGATGCTTTCTCCAACATTTCCTTTGAATATCTGTCTGGACCTCAATACAGCCCTTTCCCGCGCTGACAAAGCAGCTTTCGATTACTGAGATCACAGATATCAACCAACTAATAACAGATCACCCAGACAGGAATTACTCATATAGGGAGAAAATAATCTAAAGAACCTAAGAAATACTACTTTCAAATAAACAGCATTACCACTGACATTTTTGTTTTTAATAGTTACCACACCAATCCCAACCCAAATTAAACTAATCTCCCTCCAAGGTTGATGTAAGAGAGATTGAAGCACATTAATCACCATTACTTATCCTTGCCGAACTATTGTTACCAATATATAATACAAGCCTTATTTCTCTAATTACTAACGTTAATTATGATGTAAAAGAAGTAAACCCCAAATTAATTATCAACCCTTTTCGATGATCAACTAATGACTTTTATCTGGGGTTGTAGAGCCATTTAAACACTTTAACCAAAATCACATAGATTAAACATCACCGCTTGAGCTGCCTCCGAGCCAAAGCAGGGGCTTTCTTGGGGATGTAAACCTTGTAGCTTACCTGGCAAAAATAATGATTATGTTAATCAGACCATCGCATATTATAAATTTTTAGAGCAACATTAGCTTCTTATATTTTAGAGATAAAAGCTCTATAGTGTACAGTTGATGGCAAGTTAAAATACTCACCTCTACCATTTCACCACCCCTCATCACAGTCATAGTCTTCTGCTGATACTGTGAACCCTCATTGGTTTCATCTTGCAGTTTGTTTGAGCTAGTACCTCCACAATGTGATTTTGTGCAAGAAGAAAGATCATTAAAGCCAGAGACATTATTAGTTTCCTTACCATTGTTATTGCCACCAAGGGGATTCACAGTTGGCGTAGCTTCTACCATAGTCTTATCCACATTGTTCCTAGCAATGGACTTTGCTTGAGGAGGTTCTTGCAAAGTAATTAATTGATTCTTGGTGGTGCAAGTACTAGATAATTCTGGCTTTGATACTAATACAACTGACCTTGGGTCATTAGTCTCAGAACTAACAGGCTCCTTGGGGTTACTGGCAAGAGCCAGCAGACCTGGGTACTGAACATCATGCGTAGCAGACCCAGACCCTTTGCCATTACCATTCCTATCAGAAATCTTGTCATTATTCAGTGAAAGATCAGCAGAAGCAGTGCCCCGCTTTGCTAAGGGGCTTGCACCTATAAATCCAGTACTAACTCCTTCGGAGAATCTATTTTGTGCAGATCTGGAATTTATGGTGGCGGGTATGTTCACTTCACAAGAAATTACATCTTTCTGAGTGATAGGAACTGTTGCATCTGCTTGGTACCCCCTCCGGATTCTTAGATTTTCCAAGGCCTTTTGTCTTAATATCGATTCCAAATCATAACCACTCACACTATCAACATTTCCAGAATCCTGGTAATTATTTTCCTTTACATCATCATTCATCTCAGGCACATCGCAGCTAGGAATGCTTCCATCTTGACCCTCAATGTTCCTGTGACTTTCCATGACTTTACAGGTCCTGATGTTAGAAACAACAGCTTCTCCTTTTTCAACTTCTTCATGTTTTTTCTCTTCAGATGCAACATGGGAATTATGAACTAACGCCCTCTTACTACCTCCATCAATACTATCATTGCTTCTGCTAGAAGGGTAATCATCATGATCATATACCATCTCTTCTTTATGCTCATCATTGAACATCCCTGTCACATCCTCTCCTTCTCTGACAACAGTGATAACCGATCTGAGCCGCCTCGAATTAGCCTCGCCTGCTAATTTATCCTCAATCTTATGACCACTATATTCGCTAAAATGACTGCAAAATGAAGAACTTCTCGACCTTGACCTCCTCCTTTTGCTTTCATTTTTCACATTCCCCAGTCTCCTCCTATCTTTATATTTCCGTTCAGACCTGCCACTATTCTTCTCAATTTCACGCTCATCACTGCTACTATTACAGGTTGAGCAACTCCACGACCCACTACTTGAGGAACTAACACTCACATCTCTCCTAGACTTCTTCTTTTTCTTCTTTTCAAGTCTTTTCTTCTTCATCCGAAAGTCATCATTTTTCTTTGACCCTTTCTGTGTTTTAACACAAGGAGAATCCTCAATCCTTTCACAACTAGAGGACCGTCTTCGAGCCCTCTTTTTACTGCCCTTCCCTTTCTGCTTTTTAACACAAGGAGAATCCTCAATCCTTTCACAACTAGAGGACCGTCTTCGAGCCCTCTTTTTACTGCCCTTAACATCTTTCCGCGTTCTAGACCGAGACCTTTTACTTCTATAATCATCCTCAGAACTAGAAGATGAAATAGATACTGAACTCCTTGAACCATCACTATCACTTGAATAAGAAACACAATCATCATGACAGCGAACCTGCTTTAACTTATTACTTCTCCTGGTTCTACTTTTACTTCTTCTCTTAATTCGAACCTATACATCCAACACGCATCCACATACAAAAAATAAATAAATAAATAAAAAGCCATGTTCAGATTCTAAGAAAGAATTAAACTTTGTTCTGAAAATACTTCAGCCAATCATAATTATTAACTAATATTTCATCACATACGAAAACGAGAAAAAGAAATTACCTGAGAGGAAATCTTGGATCGTTTCTTCTTCTTAAGAGAAGACGAAGGTGACTTTCCCATTGGGGTTTCTTTATTAGACCTGCAATAACCAAAAAAAATCAACCAGAGCGTTAATGGGTTTTCAAAAAATTAAACAAAAATTGTAGAGGGAAGAAGGCTGGTAATGGTAATTTGTAAAAGGTGACTGCTTTGTTCTCTCTCTCTGTCGAACTGTCGAAGAACACAAACAAGTTAACAATAATAATAATAAAGATACCAGTGCCCAAATAATTGATTCAACAGCAACCAGCCAACCGCTGAGAATTAGGAGTTATGACCAAACGACTGCGTTTTACTACTGTGACTTTCAGGTCCATTAATTTGGGCCATGGGCCCAGGGAATTGAATTATTTATTTCTTTGGAATATTAATGTTGTAAGTATGGTTTAAGGGTAAGACCGAATAATAGTTATTTTAAAAAAAAATTATTTATGTGTTTAAGTGAATCTTATCAAATTTTTTGAGACATCAAACGAGGTGAATTTTAGTATCTGAGTTCATATTTGCTCTGTCAAATTTGTGGAGAGGAATTTACTCTTATTTTAAAAGATATAAAACTTAAAAAGCTCGAGTTCATTCTTTCAACATATGTTGAAGGCATGAGTATCATTAAATTACAAGTACGTAGTTAATTTTATAATTGATATTGAATAAACCTCTTCTAATAAAAAGGAAAAATTCAATGAGACACCGAAAATATTCTCATCTATCGTTGGCTTTGGTTCTTTTAATAACCTAGAAAATAAGTTGTCAAAAGAACAATAAAACTAAGCATTAATAAATTGACATAGTATATTATGTGATTGCCACATATCTCATATTTACCTATTTTCTTCTATTTCCTTTCAAATATAGAAAATATTGTGATGATATAATATTAAAGATAAATATTTATTTAATCTCTATATTTTAAATTAAGCACTCGTTTAATCCCTAAATTTTGAGAAATGCCTCAAGATAGCCTTGTTATTGAATATGTGATGCTTATGCCTTTATTTATTTTTTTTTTTTGCTTTTACAACAGTACCCTTACTATAATTTTGAGAACATTAACTAATTTACCTATAAAAAGTTAATTAATTAATACATTACCAAATATTTTTTTACTATCAGATTAATCAATAACTATTTATTAGCAAATTAACCAATAATTATGAGTTTGAGAGAATTGGTGTTTTCATACCTTTACAATAATCTTACTAATAATTATTTATAAATAAATTAATATCAATCAACTTAAAAATAATTTTTTAACACACTTGTAATAATCTTGCTAAAAACTGCATTTATTTTTATTTTACTTTAGGATTAATTTGATAATTAACTTTTTTTCTTTATAGATAAATTAATTATTGTCCCCAAGAGTTTTGTTATAACGATATTATTTTAAAAGTCAGAATAAGTAAGGATAAAAGTATAACATATTTAACAACAAGGGTGCCTTTTTTCAAAATATAAAGAAAATAATAAACATACATTTAACTTAAAATATAAAGACTAAGTGAAATATTTATCATAATATTAACACATCAGTTTATAATGCTACTTGAACTCATATTTATACTCTTTACACCCATTTTATAATAAAATTTTATATCACAAAAATATCCTTCTATAAAATTACAAAGCCATCCACTTTTATTCTCTTATTTTCCTTGTACTCTACCATGTGAATATTTTTCCCGTCAAATTGATTTTGGTTAAGGTAGAAGAATGCTATTCCATGAAATAGTATAATCTATTAATAGCTAATTCAACTGTAGATGCTACGGAAACGAAAAATAATCTCTCGGTTATCATAAGAAAACTGATTGTTATCATAAAACAATCATGAACTACCATTCCTTTCCGGTCCAATATATTTGCAGGTGAACTAATACTTTTCAAGGCACAAGTTTCATATTTTACTCATTTAACTTTCTTTTTCGGGTTAAAAAAAAAAGAATCAAAATCGTTGCCTTTATAACTTTATGCATGTATTTGAGAAGATATTTGCCTTATATTTATTACATTTCAGGGTTAGATTCGGAAGAGAATTTTTTTTTTTCCCTCACTCCGAAAGTACTATAATTTTGGGCAAAATTATTGCCTTTGCTGGTTGCTGCAATTTCATATTTAGTTTATACTTGTGTGGAATTTTTGGAAGCAAATGCATAAGAGACGAAGATGAACTAAGTAAGGTTAGTTTTGGAACGTGAGAGGGTTTATTGAGTACAAATTGATGTTTTCAATTTTAGAGATAGGTGTATAAAGAAAAAGGATCTAAAGAGCAAAAAGTTAGGTTCAAATAACCTCTCCGTTTGTACAAAGAATGTTTGTACAAAAGTATACATATGTAGCAACCAGCAAGCAAGCATTACTCTTTTAACAGAATCATAGACATGAATCAAACTGTCAAGGAAGGCTGGAGCTACATTATGGCTCTCCTTAAGTACCCAATGTTTGAAAAAGTTAGGAGACACAAGGTGAGAGAAAGATGAACCTGGAAAATGAAGCAGATAACACAATACTACATTAGCACTACTTGTCCATGAGATTCGAACTAAAGTGCTAAGTTTGTCCCAAAAAAACATATAGCCTATACATATATATACAACAGAAGTGCGTCAGTTCTTATTTTCAAAATATTTGGTACAACTTTTTGTAGGAATGAAGCTACAACCTGTGCAGTTTCTGAGTTTCACTCTTCAGCATCGCTCACACTAGGACGGGTATCAATGTAGACTTCCGTTGAAAAGTCAATTTCATCGACAATTCTCCCTCTGTTATATATAGAAACATGTATAGTTAAAGTGTAAATAAAACTGCCTGCCGGATGCCAACTGCCAACAAGCCAAAAGAAAAACGGTATTTGAATGCATAAGAGAGAGACATATGTCATGTACCTTTCAAGAACAAATTTCCCTTCTTTGTACTTTTGGCTCTTCTCGTGTGCCGACTCCTTTAGGGGAATAATCAACATAATGAACAAGAAGTTAGCACGATCCTTCCCAAAATGTAAGTGTTTGTATCTGTTAAGTACAATGTATGTGTGCATGCATTCAAGAGAGAGAGAGAGAGAGAGATTACATATTTCCACCCCACAATTTGGCCACAAGAGCAGCAAAATATATCTGCTACAGTATGCATTCCTGAAAGCATCAACCTCTCCTCCGAAGCTCCAACTGTGATGTTCACACTGAAATACAAACTCCATCCCATTACAAGTAAACTCAAGAGTATCCATCTTGATTATGATTTACTCCTCCAAATATAATTATTAAAAGGAACTGTAGCCAGCATGACTTCTTTCTTGCATGATAGATGGAAGACAAGCAAGGCTTCTTGTATGTATTCTCAGCCTCTTATCAAACAAGTCAAACGATTTTCCAAAAAATGACAATGAATAAGACCCATTTGAAGTCATTTCAATAAGGAAATGATCATTGGCACAGGTTTCAAGATTGCACAGCTCCATATTTCTACAATTGATACTAGCAAGAGTAAATTCTCAACTTGCTCCGTATGTCAAAAGAAAACAAAGTACTCAGAAAGAACATGAAAATTTAAGTGCATTTTAATATATCATATACCTTTCCATGGATTGACAAAATGTAATAGTAAAAAACAAAGATTTCAAACGTGGCCATGTGGGTAGGAAAACACATAAAACTTGGTTTTTGTTTTGAGAGTTTCAGACATATATATATATATATATATATATATATATATATATATGCATCCTTGCACAGCTTAGGAAAGAATTTCAAAAGATTTGGGCCATACTAAAGACTAAAATCATTTGAATAGAGCAACCAAAAAAGAAAAAAAAGGGGTTTTACATGCAGTTGAAGACCATCATGATTGTTAATGCTTTCAAGAGGAACAATAATGAAACTATGAATCACAACCGAGTAAAATGAACAGTAAAACTAGCAGAATTCTCCATAAACTAACAAAGTTTTGTTATGATTCAATCCACAAAGGAACTTACGCGCTATTAAAGAGATATGCTTTCCCTCTGCGACAATGAAAAGCCTGACCAAGTCAACCAAAACGAAGTTATCAGTCAAGCACAGCAGTACAACTACATCATCTGTGTATAAATCAACCACGAAGAATCAGCAATTTAAAAGCAAGGCAGACGAATGCAACTATGCAAGAAATGAAACAAAAATTGCATCATTTGGACTTCCCACAGAAGAAATAAACTTAATGAAGTAGTGTACGACTACAACTAGAAAAAGAGGGCTCAGGCTGAAGTCAGCCTATCTGCTTGTTCTAGAAACGGAGAATCTGTCCAGGAGATTGATCAAAGCAGATGAGGGTGCAGAATTTGACTTTCATCCATGATGTGATAGGTCAAAGATTACTCATTTAAGCTTCACAGCTTATTTACATTCCTTTTTACTATGGGAAGCTGAAATCTATCAAGTTTTTTAAAGGAGTGTTTTTTTATGGATTCTGGGTCACATGCGAGCGAAAATAAAAATGTTCTTAGGAAGCTTTCTAGGAGAATTTTACGCTTAAAAACTTTTGAGGAACTTACACTTTTTAACCAGGGCAGGTACCATTAAACTACTAGCTTTGCCCTTGATATGCACTAAACTTTCTAACAAGGATGTCAAGCTTCTGATTAATAAGATTACAGCAAAAAAGTTAAATATTCAGCAAATTTTTTCTTCTGCTGGTAGAGTAAAAATCTATTTTATCTACAATACAAGTTTACAGGAATAATGTGGTTATTTGACAAAAATAAGTGAAGAACAAAGCAGAATGGGTTTGCAAAGCTTTGTTGTGGGATGATCCTTGGGAGGCTTTGTTGAAACAGGAAATAAAGAGGATTGTGTTAGAAGCACAAACTCCACTAAATGGGACAACCAAAGGATATTGCTAAATTCCTAATCGGATTTCAGTTATAGAAACGTGCTCCAAGACAATCTGATTTGGATACTTGGAGCCTCTTTAGTTATCTCAAAGAGGCTCAACGAATGCAAAACTATTTGGTGCAGTATTTACCATTACCAACTTGAATAAAATTTATGAAAAAAGGTTGGTGCCAACTCCATGCTATAATGATTCATCTGATGTCAGTGCCACAGTTCGCCCTGTTTATGGCAATGGCTTTCTCCTAAACGTCATCACCAACCCAACCTTGAATGAACACCTTAAGCCTTTCTCTTGCCACCGAGCATAGAGCAATTATCAGGGCTAGAATACCAAAAAAGATGGCCATCACAGAGGCTCATTGGCATGGCTGCAACTACAAAATCTCAATCTAGTTTGGGTAGGAACGCAGTAAACAAAATCACCACCAAGTAGATAAGCTCACCTCCCTTGACATTTTCAATACATATGGTGAATCTTTATTCCATTTGCCGAGGATACAATTTTGAAAGACACCACGATTAGATTAAACAAGCACCCTGTCTATAACAAGACTATGTACGATACTTTGAGCAAGTTTCAACGCATTAAATTATGTCTTATCTTTCAAGTGAAGAAATCTACTTTCTACACCATTCATGAATACGCATGCAATTCTGATCTTCTAATAAACAACACGGATTATTAATTATGATCACATAATCAGCAAAAAATTGTACCTTCTCATGTTCCATCAACTACTTGAGAGTATAGGAAATAATTGAAAGACAGTAGTAGTAATAATAATAATAATAATAATAATAATAATAAGAGTAATAATTAACTACCCGGGAAACAAGATCTTCAGGAAGGGCTAAGTGGGTTCTGCAAAACTTGCATCTGTAAGACCTTCCATCTAGCTCCACCAAAAATATTCTTCCCATTTTTTTTTCTCTTTTATGTTTTAGCTTCCTGCAACTGAAATATGCAAAACCCTTTTATCTTTTTGTTTCTTGTAAGTGGTAACTCAACGGCTGCCTTGAGTTGAGTTTTGATTCAGACAGTGTTTAAGATAAGACACAAGCCCAACGCTTTTTTTTTTTTTTCGGCTTTCAGGTTCTGTTGCTGACATTGAGCGGTTGGTTTCTTGACGTCGCATGATTGGGCTTGCTTCTGTTCCAGATGTTCAGAGCCAACAGAATACTTCAGATTGGATCAAGAAAATTTTGTTGGAGGGATATTTAACCGTTCGTTATGTCTCATCAATCTCTACTTTTTAATTAATTCAGTAAAAAAATTTTAATTAATTTTTTTAATATATCTCACTTAATTTTAAATTTATCTTTTTTTTAAATATGTATAAAATTTAAAAAATTCATTTTAAAATAAAAAAAATCTCATAATCACTATAATCTCTCTTTTTTTAAGTTTTATTTATTATTATCATAACTTAAAAAAAAAATTGATACTTGTTCATCATAGTATTATAAATTAATTCTTTTCATGATTATAAATTTAGAGTACATAATATTTAAGAAGAGATAATAATTTTTAATGTTAAAAAATTAGGCCTTAAGAAATTCAATTAGTTAAATTAAATATTAATAAAAATTATTACGGTGGACTTAAAAATTATTTATCATTTTAAGTTATTTCATTTAAATATAAAATAAATATTTACATAAAAAATTATTAGTAAAATTGATAAGATATAATGATGGTCAAATATCACAACTTATTTTGTTATAAACTACTCTCATACATTTTCTAAGTACAAATCATTGCATTTGCGTCTGAAGAGGATTGGTGTACTTAAAAAAAAAAGACTGTGGGTATACTTGGTAACTTTCCCAGTTGAACACCGTCAATTGACCCAAACAAAGTCGTGTACAAATTTTTCAGTAAAAATATTACACGTGGGAAAGAGTTTTAAATGGGAAGGACATAAAGAATTAGTTGTTTATTAAAAATAAGATACAGACTAGTAATTAATTAAAAGAAAATAAAAAAGAGAGAGAGAATGAATTTTATTCCCCTCAATTCGTTTGACTCTTGCAATGGAAAGAAGTGGTAAAAAGATCTATTGGCCCTCACATCAACTTATGTTTGAGGTAAATAAAATCGAGATGCGTCTTACTTAATTTCTCTAACATGTCAATCATCGTTGAAACTTAACTACGGAATTCTGAAGTATAAGTTATCATCTCCTTTGAAAACCAATTGCAGATTAGAGAATTCACATTAAACCATTTTATTTCATCTTTTTGTAGTCCTTAAAATAATTGCTGATCCTCCATACGGCTAATAAATTTAGATAGAATAGATTTTAGATATATACATTATATTTAATATGCATAGTCGTAGATGTTATTTAATTAATATTGTATCCAATATTTGAATGAGTGAAGAGCGAACATGAACGATTCTTAATTACTATATGTTGATTTTTATGTATATCTCAGCATATAATTAATAGACAATCCAAAAGCATACTTTTTTATTTTTGGGTTATGGAAACGGATCATACGAGTTTATGTGACTGTAGAGACAGAAGATAATCTCATGAAAAATTTTCATACCACTGTATGCATATGGTCGGACAATAATTATAATTAAAAAAGATCATCTCATATCATATTGCAATAGCCTTTTTTTTCTCTCTCATTTTCACTCTTTGTATTTTCTAATATAATATACATATTTTCTTTATCTCTAACTCTTGTATTTGAAATACAATAGTTATCTTTATATATAAACTAATAAGAGTAATTGAAGTCAACCAAAAGACTTCATAACTTTTAGAGTCCAATTAGACTTATAATAGTCATACAGAACTCCATATAAAATAAGTCATTTCTTTTTGTTAGGCCTCTGCAACCCATTATGGGCGCTAATTCCAACACTATATTTTGGTTTATTAACATATCCAAGAGTAATCTGAAGTAATGTAGTACAACTAATTTATAGGAGATCAAAGAGATTGAACCAAAATGAATAAATATATGAATCTAATCACCACAGACTTCATTCTCAGCCTTTACTTTCATTTTACCACAAGTGTCAAAATGGACTACTCATAATGAGTATTTGGCTCTAGTTCCTTTGTTAAGTGATTTTTTCAAGTTGTTCTCCTATATTAAACGCTTTCACACATACGCTTTATCATTACGGTGAGTGTGCCCAATATTTTTTTCTCTAGCTAAATTAACCATATGTCTCATCATAATATGCCAAATATGACATATACATCATTATCATAAAATGATGCATAATAAATAACTTCTCATAAATCTTCTTTCAAAATGCATAAATAAACATCCAAAAATAAATATCTCAATCTTAGAAGGTCAATAATAAAAATTTTAGTTTTTAATAAATTTTTTTATGTATATTTGTCGTTGAAAAAATAAGGATCACGCAATACTAACTTGCAGGTGTTTATACTCTTGACTTCTACAATAAGGATTTCTCCATATGTATCTGTCTTTTCCTTTGACAATTACAATGAAGAACATCAAAACTTTTTTGTGATCTTCAGTCACAAGGTATGACTACTTAGTATATTTATGCTCAATGCAATCAGAAGCTAAATAACTCAAACTCATAGTGAGTAGTCATCCATCCATTGTCCTTCTATTTCCTAAACAAACTTGCCTCATTTGGCATTTCTTAATATTTGGTCACTTAGATTATGATTAAGTCTTAAACTCCCACTAGGAGAGACAACCCCATCATTTATGCTCAAAAATTGAAATTTTGTGCAAACCAAACTCCTTCATGCTAAATCAATTTTAGAAGCATAAATCGCTTCTAAATGCTTATCTTCCTGAGTTAGAATCAATTATATGGAGTTTGCTGGAAGCATTAGCCGCTTCTAGGCGCTCATATTCTATAGTTGGACTTTATAATATAGAGTTAATTAGAAGCATTAACTGTCCCTGGGCACTCATCTTCCAAATCGAAGCAACACATATTTGATTAAAAGTTTTAAGAGCCACTTGGAGCTAGCCTTCAAATCCCTAAGAGTATGTGTTATATAAACTATCATATTATTTCAACTATTGGGATTCGACATTTTATTGCCTAAACATGACAAAGTCAATTACAATTTGTCTAGCATATTTGAGCTCTCATATACAACCAACTCAATGCTTCTTGGACTCATTAATAAGGGCATGATGCATGTTACTCAGCAACAAGATGTGAGTATGCTAGGCTTTGGTAAAGCCCCATAATGCTCTTATTTTCTAAAGAGAAGTGGTATGCTCTAGCTCAAAATTGGTGTTAATTTAGAGTCTCATGATTTAATTTGTACACAACTCATTTCAAAACATAAAATAAATTCAATCAAAGAGAAAATCAATGCTAGCATAATCTTCATTTAATTCATACACACTTAATATATTTTGCCAGTAAAGATTGGAATCAAAAGGTCGTCGATGCTTCCAATCATCATCCTATCCAAACATTAAATTAATATAATTTTATTTTATTGCACAAAATATTTAGTTCAAGTTTTATTCGCATAATCTTAATAATAATATAACTCTCACTAAGAGTTTATTAATATAACGAAAATAAAGCAGCATTCATGCATTTGTTCACGTGAATTATGCATAAGGAAAATTCTCAAGAAAAAAATAAGGACTAAAAGTCTCACTTAAATACCAAATTTCCTTAGACTCTTATTGTCGTTTTGACAGAATTTTCCTTGACATGTATACATTCATATTACTACGCTAAACTTTAATAATCTCAATATATTTTTAAATCTTATTGTGTTCTCATTAAAATAATTATATGTAACATATGAATTTAATTGACAAATTAAGTCATCATGATCATCACATGGATTAATAAGGACAATAAAAAATCCTACTTAATTTCAAACAAATAGCATGCATTATATTCAATAAATATTAGATAATTCATTAATATATGTTATTAGGAGAGTACATATGATAATATGTTGAAACAACTCTCATTAAAGCGCAACACCATCAAGTACATCTCAAAATATTTAAAAAATATTTTTTTCCAAATTTTATCCCTCTTTTAATTTATTTATTTTATTTAAAAATTCTTCAAAATCATTTAATTCAAAACAAATATTTAATATAAATAAAAAATTATTTTTAAATTATAAAATAAAAGATGATAAAATTCTGAATCAGCCACTAAAAAAAGCATCTCAATTGGAGGTCGAGAAGGCGGTGTGTGCATCTCACACTCTAAGGACACGAGTGAGCCAAATGCTTCCAAGCATTGACGTGTTAACCACGAGCCAGCAAGCCAACTCAAACGGCTAGCGCTCACGTGCCGATTCATTGGCTTAAGCCGGCTTGTGCAGCCTTTCACCTTTACCCACTCTCAGAGCTGAAGAGTGTAAATCACTCGCTCATTTTCAATAATTTCTAGTGACAACATGACCACTTTCTGATTCCAAATTCTATTCTGAGTTTGAATATATATATATTTTTTTATACAATATAGGGGTGAACCACACGTGCCATACCAGAGAGTAGAGTCGTGATAATTTCATTGTTCACCATCTTCTACATTCACTAAATTTCTAGATTTTGAACTAAGAATTTCAATTAGTTCTTTTTCTCTCTCTATAAATTGAAATTATGCATATGATATATCATTGGAAAGCTCTTTGAATTGTCTTTATATTGATATTAAATTTACATAGAACAAATTATTGTATCAAAAGTTATGAGTAAAATAATCATGCGAGTTCATAGATTAGGGTTTTATATTCTTATAACTTAGGCCATATAAATTCACATAAAATTTCATATTTAATCTACATATATTCATGTAATTTTAAACAAAAAATTAAGGCATAACAGTAAGTGATATATTACATATTATTAAAGTGCATTCTAGATACGAAAATACATAAATCATCAAAAAAACATGGCATATCTCATGCAAATACATTAAAACAGAGCATAGCCTACACAAACTCTTATACTAATATTGATTTTCATGTATATCTAAACATATAATTAATAGGAAAAGCATATATTTTGATTTCTAAATGCAAAAAAGCGGATCACAATGAGGTTACGTCACTATATATATAGAGGATAATTTCATAAAAAATCATTATGTCATTGTATACATATGGTTAGAGAATAATTATAATTAAAGATTCTCTGAGATTACATTGCAGGAGCCCACTAACTTTTCTCTCTCATTTTCGCTCTTTGTATTTTTTAATATGATCTACATATTTTCTTTATCTCCCACTCTTATATTTCAGATACAATATGTGTCTTTATATAGAAGTTAATAAGAATAATCGAAGTCAACTAAAAGACTTTATAACTCTCAAAGTCTAATTAAACTTATAACAGTCATACAAAACTCTATCTAAAATAAAATTTTAGATTTTTTTTTTGTTGGGGTGGTGTAGTACATCATGAGTGTTAATTCCAATACTATATTTTTCTAATTTTTACTTGTCGCATTCATTTGTCTTGAACTTAATTTTTTTAAGAGTCCGACTACGGTATAGTTGTTCTACCGTAAAATAAATTTTAATAACCACATAATCATAATAATAATTTATTTTTTACTATTTATAACTTTGATCGTATAATTATTAATTCTACGATAAAATAACTATAATAGCCATATCTATTTTTAATGAATAAATAATTATCGAGAGATATTGGGTTTTTTTATTCATTTGAGGTGTAGTTCTAATTAGGTGCACTAATCAAGATTTTAAAAACAATTTCACATAATTCATGTTCGAAGTTTAAAGTTCCTTTCAATTGAGTTTTACAAGCTTAAAAACAATATCAATCATCAAATTCTATATATTTCATAGTGCTTTTTCATTAACTTGCCTGCCCAATGGTCATAAAAAATAAACAAGCGCAAGACCCCACACCAGCTAAGGCAGCATTTTAAACTAGGACACCGGTTACCGGACAGCCCAATGAACTGCAGCTTTAATGCGGGTCACTCACAAAAGCCGGGGCAAGCCTTTCCCATCTGTTAAACTTTCAGCGGTTCCTTATCTTGGAAGCATATCTGTAGGCTAACACGTGGCTAATTTCCGTGCATTCGCCGACGCCCATGCATCAACTGTCTGTCGCCTTCGACACGTCACCACCAACCCCGTTGTAGATTTTCAAACGTACGTACAGATACCATGTGAATCTTTACACGTGGAGACAGACGACTGGTATAAGAAGTATTGGCTTGACGACCTCATTATTAAAGAAACTCGTGGTGTTGGTTGATTCCAGACGACAGATAGACTGGGACCCATAAAAATGCGGCTGCCGCGCCTCTTTCTCGCGAGACTGATTCACACGTGGATCCGTTGAAATATCAGCACTTTTGAAAGTGGTTTATATTCTTTTTTTCAAATTGTTATTGTATTTGGTCTTAGTTTTTTTTTTTTAATATTAAGCGGAATTAAAATTTTGTATTCTTACTTTATTTACCTTTAGCGCCATTTTGTGTGTTTTCTTCTTTTTTTTTTTTTTCAGTTAATACTTTGTCTTCACTCCTTTTATTAATAATAATGCGTTTATGATTTTTTTTTTCATAAGTGAATAATTATTTTATTATTTCTGAAATTTCTTGAACATGTAAATATCTATATTTCGATTATAAGGAAAAATCTGAGTTAATTCTTATTAAACTCATTGTAGAATACACTTAAGCCAACCACTTTTGTACATTAAGAATTTTTTTGTTAAATATTTAATGTCTGAAATTTTATTAATTTTAAATTTTTTAAAAGTTTTTTTATTTATTTTCTTATAACTTAAGTTTGTTTTTCAAATATTTATATCTAAATAAAAAATAAAATTTTTTAACTTTTATCTAAATAGAAAATAGTCGAATAAAAGTAGATATTATATCTTTAAAGTATTTCTATTAAATATATTTATTTGTTAAACTATAAAACTTAATCATTTTTTATTTTATTTGACAAATACATAAATATTAAATAATTATGTTTAAATTTTTTATTTATAAAATAAACTAAAGTCATTTATATTCATATATTATAAAATAAATAAATATATCATTTAGACATTTATGTTCAATAATTCAAATTTATTCAGATTTTATAAAAAAACTTCATACGTGCAGACTTTAAATAAAAAAATAAATATTATTAATTAAAATTTTTTTAAAAAAATTATTTCTAATAAATTAAGTACGCATGCCTTGGTAGGTAGCCGGTAAGTCCTCTTCGATTGGAAAATTCAATAATTTATTTCTTTTCTCTAAAATTTTCAGTAAAACGTTAACTAGTTGTATCACTGGTGAATATATTACAAGTCAATTATTTCAAATTTTTTATAAAATTCAGATTGTAATTTTTGTAAATTATAACATTAAAATATTACTTTAAAAACAAACCCAAAAAAAAAAAATCATTTGCTTTTTAATCGGACGGTGGAGGTCCGTGAGAATTAAAATCGAATCCCGACAAGTACCAGTGAACACGGAATTAGTCTTGCATGGACCCCACATTTGGACCCTTATCGCGGAACTCTCTGATTCGGTGTCGTATAACTCAGCAGTGGTTTCACTGTCGGTGCCGCCTAATAATTAAATAATTAATAAAATCATGAAAATCAAAAAACAGGAACAGCCAGCCACAAGAAAACTCATTTCAATTTATATGATGGCTCTCACACGACACTCTTTTCATTTTCATTTATCAGCCGTCTGATTTGAAACACCCGAGGAATCGTTGATGGGTAGACATAATAACGAAGAGAACAAAAACAAGGTTCGGGAATCACGAGGAGATTTAAGTGGGCCCCACTTGTGTTTCGCGTCATGAAGCCGCCCTCTTGCCAGCTTCTGAGTTAAAAATATAATTACATCAAGTGGGGCCGCGAGAAGTGACGTAAGCGGAAATAATATTAGTAGTGTAAGCTGCGTAACGCCGATTCTCTAGCAGTTTTGCAAACAAACCTTCTAAATATTACATCTCACGAGTCACGACTCGACAGCGCCGGCGTTAATTAATTGTTAATTAATTCTTTTTAAAAAATTAAAATTAAAATTCTACACGTAAAATATAGTAAACAAACAAATAAAATTTAAAAAAATTAATTAACAATTAATTTGATTATAGGAAATAAATATAACATAAAATTTTAATTATTGCATTTATGGGATAGACGCTATATTCTAAAAAATTATGCTATATCTATTCAAATTTAATTACGGACTCCACTACTATTAGATGACAAAAAATAAATAAAAGTTAACTGTTTATAGATACAAAACCAAAAACAAAATCCAGACATTCTTTTCATTTTTAAGAAAATGAAATAAATATTACTTTCGATAGCAAAACATGTTTAGAAAGTTGGTAAGAAGTAGAAGCGACAGTTGTTTGCTATATTCAAGCATAAAGCATAAATTTAAATTATTTTTAAATTATCTTTATTTTTTAAAATCGTCAATTATTTTTATATTTAGTTAAAAGATTAAAAAAAAAAAGTGAGTTGATGATTTTTTCCTTAATAAAAATTAAAAATAAATTAAAATTTTTAAGAGTGTAAGGAGAATTTAAAGATATTCAATTCAAGTAAAATAATCCAAAATTAACCCAACGTAAATAATATCAATAATTTATTATTATTCTATCAGTTTCATCTTTGTTCATAGCACAGAATAATAAAAAAAGAAACTTCAATTTTATTTATGCACTTATTTGACTTATTTAGTTTATTATTTAGTTTTCTCGGCAACCAAACAGAGATATTAACTTGATAAGATGGAAAATTTTCAATGAAGAACGAGAAAATCATTGAATTTGACTAAAACACTCCAGATTTGAAAATGAAACAAGATTGTAAAAAAGAGATTCTCACTTCTCTTATATCATTTGACTACGCATGAAGCATTAAACATATATATATATATATATATATTTCTAACGGTAGCAGTTAAAAACAACAAGGAGTAACCGTCGTAGATTTTCCAGTTGCAAAAACAAAAATACGAAGATCGATCAAAGGATCTTGCTAGGGTCACTATATACACATCATCATCACCGTACACGTCAGCATTAGCTTCAGTCCAAAAACTCAAGCCACTTCAGGTGGAGGAGGAAGGTTAAGATCAAGATCGAGATCAATCAATCTTCTCTCGGACGAAGTATGATCGTAATCGACGACGACGGATGACGAATCAGAGTCACTCTGGGTTCCACCAGGACAAAAACCAAACCGGCGTGCATCACGACGTGGCGAAACAGTACCACCGGAGGAGAAAACGTCGAAGAAAAGGACCGGACGCGCCGCGGCGACTGGGAAACACGCGCTGGCATTACGGTAGCTATTGAGAGCGAGGTTTAGCTGTGGCAGTGGCTGTGGCTGTGGCTGTGGCTGTGGCAGCAGCGTCGGCGGAGGAGGAGAGGATGACTCCACGGTGCTGCTTTGGCTAGGGCTGCGGGCGAGGGTGCTAAGGATTTCGTTTGGCGTTGGGAAGTTTGTCTTGGCTTTAGCGCCGCGAAACTCACGCGCTGCTGCGTCGTATGCACGTGCTGCTTCCTCGGCTGTGTCGAAGGTGCCAAGCCAGACGCGGGTTTTCTTCCCCGGGTCTCGGATCTCGGCGGCGTAACGACCCCACGGCCGCTTCCTCACTCCTCTGTATCGGATCTCCATATCCTTCGAATTCGGATTCGGGTTAGAGGATGGTTTGTTAAGCTTATCTCTCGGAGCCATATTGAACAGAGGAGTTACTTGTTTGTTGCCTCTTCAAGGAAATGAGAGCAGTGGCGGCTTTTATAGAATAATATACGCGAAGAGAGAACGTGTGTGTGTGTGTGTGTGTGTTAAAGCGACACCGCTTTTGTGGGCGCTTGTTGTTGGGTACAGTAAAAGCAAGAGATGTGGTGTGGCTTCCCTTACACGAACTAATATTCAGTTCAATTATGTTGACTAATGAGATTATGCCACGTTGTGACCTCAGGGATTCTAGTTATCGTTGCATGGTCGAAATATTTAAGAAATTTTCTTCATGTTTTACGGCATTCAATAAAGACCTTATATTTAGTAGACATTTATTAATTTGACCGCAGGATTTAATGTCGATATCTTTAAACAAACAAATAAATATATATATATATATAATAACTTAACAAGGTATTTATATTTTACATAGTTAAAAAAAATAAAAAAATATTTATTGGCCTTTATTAATGAAAGCCTACTGAAAACGCTAAGGGCACGAGCACGCCCCTCACGTGCTAAGGCGCTTCGCTTTTTTACTCGGCGCGGTCAACGATGACTTTGACTGCTGTTCAGAAAAAAATTATGGGCTCCAGACGCCCTGCCGCAGCCAAACCTAGTGGGTCCACACTAGACATGATAAATGTTGAGCTTCGTACAGTAGACGCGTGGCACGCGGTTTTCCTAAGGAAACGTGGCAGCAGATGAGTCCAAGGGCGGCTACGGATAACGGCGGTTATGACGGTAAGGCTGTGTGCCGTTTTTCTGTTTCTCTTTCTCATGACCGGGAATAACGGCGGTTTATCTATTTTAGATTTTTCCTTTTCTGGTTTGATGCATGATTTGTCGGCTTTCTCCGTCCTCTGGCCGCGTAAATTGGATCAAATCCATCCACCCGATCCTGCGGGGATGTTGACTCAAGTGAATCGGACGGCTATTATGGCAATTTCCGTTATGTTTGACACGTGTCGATAATTAGTCGTTTGTACAGAATGGGAAAGAAAATAGTCAATTCTCATATGAAATTCTGCCACGTGAATTAACTAATTCTAGTAGACAACTTACAATTTTTTTTTAAATTTTAAATTAACATATTTTATTTTGAAACTCTACGATGCAATGTCTGCACCGTATATCCATCCATTCTATTTTCTTTTAGGATTTTCCTTTATAATTAAAATTTTCCCCAAAAAAAAATGAAGAGCATGGGCACTAAATGGATGAGTAGATAAATTTTACTTGAGCGTAAATTATATTAAGAGAGAGAGATGCTATGTTAAAGATATTTCATTGTGAAATATTTATTATAATTATATATTTTTTATTATTTATTATTTTATAAATATAATTATAATTTATGTTCTATTCTAAAAATAATTTTAAAATAATTATAATCTTAAAAAGATATCTTTTATTATAATAACAATATAGGTACCACGTATGAAGCCCCAATCTAGGTGCAATTTAGTAAGTAGCCCAATTGAAACGACACCCCCACTCATTGAAAACTGAAAGCAACTGTCAAAATTTAGTAAAGAATAATTCAATGTTGCAAATGACAAGAGAGCTCAAAAATATTAATGAGGGAACTTCTAACTTGTTTGGGTTTGGAAGCATGAACTTGAAGATAAGTTTCTTATTTATTTTTTTTTTCATAACCCAATTAAACATAATCTTTACTTTTAAATTTAAACAACCATGGGATGCTTTGTCAAAAGGATAATATATATCTATATATATAGAAACACACGCTCACTACCATTGAATTTTTTTTGCTTCAGTAAGAATTTTCAAATTAAGTGACCTTTTATTAAAATCATCATACCTTAAGAATGTGATTTTTTTACAATTTTTAAGAAAAATAATTATATTAATTATCGTTAGCCAGTATCAACTGATACTAAAGAATTTAATTCTTTTTGCCACAGATTAGGGCCCAATGTAATTACCTATGCTTTATGCCATTCCATCTCTTCACAAATTAAATGAGACCATGATATTTGGATTCCTAAAACAATAATATTGCTTTTTCCCACCAAAGTGAATTCATTAAATTAGTTGCAACCTAACACTGGGCAGGAGAAAAAAAAAAAAGAAAGAAAGAAGAGCTAGACAATATTTCGGTAGGGATGGCAAAAAATTTCAAATCCTAATTGAGATTCAAGATTTCATACCGACCCGGATAGGATTGTTCCACATTATGGGGAACAAATTTTAAAAGTATTTGGGATCCGAGATTGAAGTTATCCCAATTGTAAATTTGGGATGGGATTAGGATTTATCTCAGAATATCATAGGATCCCAATCCTACCAATTATTTTAGTTAACAACATGTTTAATATTATTTTTTTCTTTAACGTTATTAGTTATATATTGTGTAATTAGCAATTTATAATATTCTTTACTCAATTAATATTTTTAATGTCAATTGAGCTGTTAATAGAAACACAAATATTTTAACATATTAACATGTTATGAAAATTAAAATATTAATTGAGTGGGAAATTTGGGACAATTGAGAAGGGATGAAATTTTAAAAAATTGATCTTGATGAGATTATGGATAAGGATGACATAAGTGCGTGGATTAAGGTATATTTATATCTGATTCAAATTTCCGTCGGACCAATTACAAAAACTCGTGCAAAGAAATTCAATGATGTACTTAACGGGCTGATTTAAGCAACTTTGGATCAATTCAATTCGTGGAGAGCCATTAAAAGAATTCCACAAGATATTCAGACAAATAAATGCCTAATTCAAGCTTTTGAATTTTCTAAGTAATCAAATCTATGAAATCAATGCATTAAGGATTGAAGATATGCTATTATCTCTTAAATTGTGTTTTTATTTTAAAAAAAGATAACAAATCAGTTATTTCCATTTTATTTAGGTAGTGTTTATTTTTTTATCTTAAATTTGAATGGGTCTAAATATTACTGAAATCTGAATGGGTCTAAATGCATATGTCTAAAAAATATGTTTGGTTTTTATTATTTAACGTCTGAATATAAGTGTTAAGTTGTTTATTTTTATAAGTTTAAAACATTTTTAATTCTAATATTTTTATACTTATGATTTTGAAAATATTATATATATTTTAAGTTTAAATAATTATATATTTACAATATTTTCTAATACAATAGTTTTTATATGTTATAAATGTTTATAAGGTAAGCATTTGATATATAATTTATGAAACATAATTTTGATAACATTTTTTTTTTTACAATTTAACATAATATTTATTCATAAAAAAATTTTATTTGATAATAAAAGAATTTGTTTAAAATTCAAATTCAATATGTGTTATACCAAATACAATTTAAAGATCAAGTGAAATTCTAATATAACATTTAATAGCTATGTAGAAAATAAATACATTTAATAATGTTATTTGTGAGAAAAAATAATAATTTTTCATTCAGATATTTTATTATTTAAATAAAAGTCAGGAAATTTTACCTTTTCCATTTAGATAAAAATGTCTTATAATAAGATTTGAGATGCAAAAATAAACAAACTAAAATATCAAAACTCCTTAAATTAAGCCAAATTAAGACTTCAGACAAAAAACAAACAACCTCTTAATCATAAGAGGTAACAAATCAACTATTTTTATTTTATTGAGTCATTTAGGATATTTTTCTTTTTATTAAATTAAGATTCTGATTTATTCAAAATTCTTTTCTTATTTGTTTAGATTAAGATTCTGATTTGATTTTCGATTATGATTTATTTCTAATTTTATATCAAAATTTATAGAAGAAAATATAGAAGACAATTATGATCAAGATTTCTTATAACTTATATATATTCGCATTCAATAAAAGAGGAACAAGAAGTTTTCATGCAATTTATTTAAGAGTGTAATTCTCTTTAGTTCTTAAACAAACTCTTTAAATTTATCGGATTTTCAGTGGTATTCAATCATTGACTTTTTAATCAAAATATCCATAGCTAATTGTGGTTCTTCATGTACCAAGATTTTTGCTTCATTAAGCAACGAGTCAAAATTCCATTCAATTCCTAAATTTAAAAACGATCTTAGAGCTTAATTTGATTAGGATCTTGTCAGTTCTTAGCATGATTCATATCAGTTGGTATAAGAGCAAAAGTTCTAATCAGGTTTGCTTATCCTCACTTAAGGTTTTGTTTCCTGTCTTGTTTATCCCAATTAATTAAAAAAAAAATCGTGAACAGTGCAACAAGAACAGTATTTTTAGTTTTTCTTAAGTTTGTATCATTGTGATTTATTTCCTTAAATCCACAATTTTTACTTATTTCTTACTCTAAATTCATTCATATTTCAGTTATTTAGGATTTAAAAAAAAAGGATAGTGCAAAAAATAAAAAATTGTTCAATTTTAACTATTACTTTCTTATAGAGTACAAATCTAATTTTTCATGGTGTGAAAATTTTTATCCAAAATTTTAGTGTGTTGTGTTTCCGAAACCTGATCATACGTGTTCATTGTATTCTCTTATTTGAAATCTAAATCTCATTGATGTAATCTTTGTGAATTACTGTTGAAATTTTGATATTGGTTTGGTTAGTTTTTTAAGAACCAAGAGAGATTACTATGAGTGAAAAAAAAAATATAAGAGAGTGTGAGCATATTAAAGAGTAAAAGCTAATAAATTTGAGTGAAACACATGAGAGAGTGAGGTGAGCTCTTTCTACATTATTTATAATCTCTTCTTACAGATTTTAACTATGTTTCATAACGAAAAACAAAGCACAAATGCAGAGCATCAATAACCAACTGTTCAAAATTTTCAAATTCAAGTCTTAATGAAGAAAATGAGATGAATGATGAGAGTTGAATTAAAGCACATACATGAGTGTTTGGATCAAGTAGAGAACAAACGTGATAGGCAACCACAACACGCTCCCCAAACACATAGGAGGGAGAGAGTTCTACCTAGAGAAGAGATTGACGACAATTATAGGGAAGAATATATTGAAGAGGAGGATTCTGTAGGTAATCATAAGAAAACCAGAAATAGAGATGATGGTGTGAGTGTCATAAAGATGAAGATTCCATATTTTTAAAGTAAATATGATCTGAAAGCATACCTTGAATGGAAGAAAAAGATAGAGTTTGTATTTGATTACCACAACTATTTCAATATAAAAAAGGAAAAAAATTATATTTTTTTGACTATGTTATTACTTGGTGGGATCAGCTTATTATAAATAAAATTTGAAATAGGGAACATTCTGTTGAGACTTAGGATGAAATGAAGACATTGATGAGAAGAAGTTTTGTACCTAGCCATTATTACCTAGACTTGTACAAAAAACTGCAAAGTCTTACTCAAGGTAGTCGAAGCGTGAAGGATTACTATAAAGAAATCGAGGTTGCCATAATTAGAGCAATGTAGATGAAGATAGAAAAGCTACCATGGCATAATTCTTAAATGACCTTAATTAGGAGATTATAAAAATGGTTCAGTTACAACATTATGTAGAGATTAAGGAGATGATCCATAAGGCCATTAAAATTGAGTAGTAACTCAAGAGAAAGGTTAACACCTGTGCAACCACTTGAGTTCCACTCTATAGAAGTCGAACTATATAAAGCAAGTCTGCACCTAATCCAAGCTCTGAGCCTTCTAAGCTCAGTTTATAAGGTAATAATGTGACACTCACTATTAGGAATCGTGACATTAAGTGTTTTAAATGTCATGGTAGGAGACATATAGAAAGTGAATGTGTGAATAAGAGAGTTATAATGTTATAAGACAATGGTGAGATAATTGATAATGAGGTAGAAAATAATGAGATGCCACCATTGGAGGACATTAAAAATGAAGAGTAAGCAATTCTTGAAAAATTAACTTTAGTAGCTATGAGAGCTTTGAGTGTACAAGTAAAAGAATATGAAGTAGTGCAAAGGGAGAACATATTTCATATTAGGTGATATGTTCAGGACAAAGTATATAATATGATTATTGATGGGGAAGTTATATTAATGTTGCTAGTATTATAATGGTAGAGAAGTTGATGCTTCCAACACTTAAGCATCCATAGCTATACAAATTACAGTGGTTGAATGACAGTGGTAAGATGCAAGTGAACAAACAAGTACTAATGTTTTTTAGAATCAGCAAGTATGAAAATAAAATGCTATGTGATGTGGTACTAATGCATGTTGGACATTTATTATTTGAATATCCTTGGTAATTCGACAAACGTGTGAAGTATGATAGCTTCAACAACAATTATTCATTTGAGTTTAATCAATACAAAATCACATATGTTCCATTGACACCAAAGCAAGTTTATAAAAACCAAGTATGTTTATAAAGAGAGAGTGAGTAAAAGAAAAAGAAAGTGAAAATCAGAGAGAGGTGGAGAAAAAAAAAAAAAGAATTGAGGCCATTGAGAGAAAATTAAAAAGAAACAAAAGAATTTTTATGCAAGAACGAGTGAGATAAAAATAATGTTATTTTCAAATCAGTCAATGATTGTAATTTTATAAAAATAGACATGTTTAAACTCTAACAAACCTGACCCTACTTTGCCTAGTTTTATTATTGTTATAATGCATGAGGGATGACCAATTACTTATTTTAGTAAAAAACTAAGTGGAGCAACTTTAAATTACCCTACTTACTGTTGTGCAAATTTTATTGAACTTGTAAGCGCACGAATCTATTGAAGTATAGATTAATAGTGACAAGTATCGATCCTACGAGGAGGTGGATTTTTAATTATGTAGAGTTATTATTTATTATTTAATGTGCTTGTTGTGAACTTTCCTAGTTTACTTTATGCTAAGATTGAAATTAAAACGGTGGGAATAAATTTAGAATTGATCAATAGAATAAAGTGCTTAAGTCTTAAGATTCACACTCAATATTTCATCATAGGCTTAATATTCTTTTTTTAGTTCCAATTAATTTATGAATGAGGTATTTTCACTCCTCATAAACCTAACTCTAATAAATATGACATCAAGAGCTCAATGTGTTAGGAAGAATAATCTTATGTTAATTGTGGTATAAATAACACATTGTGCCAGGTAATAATAATGTAATTATCAATAAGATGACAAGACTATCTACTAATTAACCTAGATAAATTTTATATCAACAATAAGTAAAGACCTACCATATAAATTAGAGGGAGGTTTTTCTATAATAAATCAAGTATAAAGTACTTACCACGCCAAATAGTAATAATCTTGCATTAAAAAGTCAGTATACCAGTGCAAGACAAGATTATTACTATCTGTCTACGATAAGTCAAAATAATTTAAATAAATTAGAGAAAGTAAAAATAAACTTACCAAATTAAGCCCATAGATCATGTTGAGGCTTCACATTTAACCCAAGTTTAGAAATAAATTAGCTACTCATTTTATAACTAGGGGTAAAATGAAATATTAAAATACATAAAAAAAAATACAAGATGGAGAAGGAATTATAAAAAATAGAGTTCAAAAATGGATTCAGGGGTGTTCAATTAGGGGGAAAACCCCCTATTTATGATACAACAAGTAAATTATGATCATCGGTTGAAAACAATTCGAACACCTAGGATTGCGCCACTTAACACTATCTGGTTGGTTGGAACACATCACTAGGGCTTTCATTTCATGTATATGCTTATATGGTATGTGTGTTATTCAGTCCATTAATATGCTGCCACTTTATCGGTCAATGCAAAAGTCAACAAATATAATTCAGTGCATTGCATGTATTGTAAGCTCATTTTTCAGCCCAATAGACTTCTGCCATATCATCCATCAATGCCACATCATCGGTCAACAACACATCAGCAGTCAACAAAACGTCAGCCATCAACGCCACATCAGCAACCAACGCCACGTCAACAGGGCCACCAAAATCTTAAAATTATGATTTTTCCCTTTATGTTTTTCCTAAGGTTTTCAACTATTCTGAGTACAAAAATGCTGTCCGTTTTTGCTGTCTGACTCTTCGTTTATTAATAAATGACTAAAATACTCCTAAAATATATAAAGTATTAAAAATACACACAAACATATATAATCAAGTATCAAGGGACTTAAAATACATAAAGGTGGAAATGTTAGTGAGACTTAGAGTGTAAAATAATGATTTTTACCCTTTATAAATATATACTCTCTAGGACTCAACACTTACGATAAGAAGCTATATGTGTTAGTTTGGATATTGGAAACATGACAGCATTACCAATGTCCTAAAGAGTTAATAATTCACACAGATTATGAGTCCTTGAAACACTTTAAAAGCCACCATAAGTTAAATAAGAGATATGCTTATTGGGTGGAATTCGTAGAGACATTTTTATACGTTATTCGTTACAAGCAAGTTAAGGAAAATGTAGTTGCAAATGTGCTTTCTCGCAGGTATGCCTTAATCTCAATTACTTGGTTTTGAACATATTAAGCAATTTTATGCTAATGACTATGATTTTAGTGTTGAATACCAAAATTGTGAAAAGTCTAGGGTTGGTATGTACTTTAGGCATGATAGTTACTTGTTTTGAGAGAATAAATTATGTATGTCTAATTATTCTTTAAGACTTATTAGTGAGAGAATCTCATAGTAGAAGATTGATGGGATATTTTGGAATTGTAAAGACTTTAATCGCTTTACAAGAATACTTCTATTGTCCATATATGAAATGAGAGTAGAGAGACTTTGTGGTAAATTTATCACTTGCAGGCAAGCCAAATTGAAAGTATAGCCCTATATATTATACACCCCATTATCAATACCTAATACACCTTAGATTGACATTTCGATAGATTTTGTGTCAGATTTACCTAGATTTAAATGAGAAAAATACTCAATTTTTATGGTTGTAGATAGATTTTAATAAGATGACACATTTTATTTCATGCCATAAGACAAATGATACTTCAATATTGTTGATTTATTTTTTAGAGAAATTGTGAGGTTACATGGTATGTGCAGAAAAATAGTTTCTGATAAAGATGTTAAGTTTTTTAGTTACTTCTTAAAAACTTTGTAGACTAAGTTGGGGACTAAGTTATTGTTTTCAACTACATGTCACTCTCAAAATGATGGTCAAACAGAGGTTGTAAATTAAATTTTATCTACTTTCTTACAAAAAATTATTAAAATAAACATTAAAACTTGGGATGATTGTTTACTACATGTTGAGTTTACTTAAAATCGTTCTGTTCATTATGTTATTGAGTATTCACCATTTGAAATTGTTTATGGTTTTAATCATTTAACTTTATTAGATTTAACTTCATTACCTGTTTCTGAGCATGTAAACTTAGAAAAAAAAATAAAAAGGTTGAAATTATTAAGTAAATGCATAAAACAACAAAGCTCAACATCGAGTGAAGAACTGAGCAATATACTAAACAAGCTAACAAAGGTCGACACAAGCTAGCCTTTGAATCTGACGATTGGGTGTAGTTACACATACGCAAGGAACAATTTCTAGAACAAAAGAATTCTAAGTTGTTACCTCGAGAGGGTGGACTTTTTCAAGTCTTGGAATGGATCAATAACAATGCATACAAGCTAGATTTGCTTGGTGAGTACAATATAAGTGCTACTTTTAATGTTTTTTATTTAAGTCCTTTTTATGTACATGAAGATTTGAGGACAACTTATGTTCAAAATGAAGGGAATGATGAGATTATGGATAAAGATGGCACAAGCATGTGGATTAAGGCATATTTAGATACTATTCAATTTCCTGTCAAACTTGTCATAAGAGCTGGTGCAAAGAAATTCAAAGATGCACTTAATGAGTTGATTCAAGTAACTTGGGATCAATCTAATTCGTTGAGGTCCATTAAACAAATCTTACAAGATATTCAGACAAATAAATGCGTGATTCAAGCTCTTGAATTTTTTCAATAATTATATATATATATAATTGACACATTAAAGATTAAAGATATGCTACTATCTTTTCAAATAATATTTTCATTTTTAATAGAGGCAACAAATCAGCTATTTTTATTTTATTTAGTTATAAGAGGCATCAGATATTTTTATTTTATTTAGTCATTTAAGATAATTTCCTTTTTATTATATTAAGATTCTGATTTACTCATTATTCTTTCCTTATTTGTTTAGATTGATATTCTAATTTGATTTTAGATTATGATTTATTTCTGAATTTAGATCATAATTTATAACAAGAAATATCTAGGGCGATTATGGCTAAGATTTCCTGTAACATATAGATATTTGCATTCAATAAGAGAAGAATAAGATGTTTTCATGCAATTTATTTGAGAGTATAATTCTCTTTAATTCTTAAACGAACTCTTGAAACTTATCATATTTTCTATGGCGTTCAATCCTTAACTTATCAATCAGAATATCCATAGTAGACTGTAGTATTTTCACATACCAATGTTTTTATTTCATTAAGTACTGGATCGCGGTTCCATTAAATTTCTGAATTTAGAAATGATCTTAAAACCTAATTTGATTAGAGTCTCGTCAGTTCTTTGCGGAGTTCGTATCAGATCCCAAATATAAAAATAGGACAAGACTTAATCCACATTTGTGTCTCATTTCAATAATTAAGATGGGAGTGGGATTGTCAAATCCTCGACCATCTTAAATAGAGATGGTAAAAAATTCAGGTCAAACCTAGATCTGTAAAGATCTTCCAAATCTGGATCCACACATTATTCTAAAGTTGAAGTTCCGAAGATTAATTTTTTAATTAAATTAAAAGAAAAAATCAACCCTTTGTGGATTTTTTTTTTTTTGGTATCTTTATTTGTGGTGGTTTTAAATGAAATCTATGTGGGTTTGAGGTATTTTTATTTATAGATTTATGGTGGTGTTAAACTTAGATTTGTGTTATGATATTTTTATTTGTGGATTTATGGTATTGTTATATGTTATTTTAGCTGTTGAATTATTGA
Source organism: Murraya koenigii (assembly GCA_025617385.1). NCBI lineage: Eukaryota > Viridiplantae > Streptophyta > Magnoliopsida > Sapindales > Rutaceae > Murraya > Murraya koenigii. The sequence continues at coordinate 16,243,530 of CM046817.1, read as the reverse complement.
TTATTAAATTATAATTTGATTTTATTTGATTTTGTTAGGTAAATTTATTAAATTTTGAATTATATTTAAATTGATTTTACGAATTCAGAAACATAAAAAAATTCGCTTGCAATCTACAAGGTATTACCTATATCTAAATCTACATATATTTTTATGGATCTGGATATAGATGCAGATCTCAAAACATCAATCTAAATTCAGATCCAGATGCACCTACATCTGGATTCAGGTTCAAATTTTAACATCCCTAAATTATTCCTAACCCATTGTCATCTTCGTATTTTGGGGACCTATTTTATTAAAGGGATAAATCTGTATTTATTTGAAGAAAATATAGGAATTTAGGGATTCCGATGTTATTACACACTCTAAAAATAGAATCAATAAAAAACATAGCCCCAGTAAAGCCAACAAACAAAATGCGTTACCGATTTCGACAGTTGGAAAGAATTTACCGGGAACATTTCCAACAGAAATTCAAATTCCATACTCAATTAACAACCCAATTCTCAAAACTTCAATCTTGGAACTCAGTTACTTCACATAAAACCCTAATCCCCATTATCAATTTGCAAGCCAGAAACTCTGAGTTTCTTTTTCTGAGGAGAATCGAAACAGCTCAGTTTGTTCATTCACTCGCTAATTCTGATGAAAAGTCGGAGTTTCAACGATACCCAGATGATGAAATAGCAATAAAAGTACAAAATATTCTCAAGAGCTGTAGAGTCAACTCAAAAGAAGAAATTGAGAAAGCTCTGGACCAATGTGATCTTACACTGACTGATGATTTGATTGTAAATGTTATTAACCATTATCGTTTTGATTGGGAAGCAGCTTATACATTCTTCAAATGGGTGTCTAGAGAAGGTGATTATTCACCAGGGTCTAATGTTTTCAATGCGATCCTTGATGTTCTTGGTAGAGCAAGGCATTTTGAGGAGTTGGTCCAAGTGTTTGACGAAATGCCTGAACTAGTGAATGAGAAAACGTATGGAATCTTGCTTAATAGATATGCAGCTGCACATATGGTAGAGGAAGCCATTGGTGTTTTTGATAGGAGGAAAGAGTTTGGGGAGTTGGATGATTTGTCTGCTTTTCAGAATCTATTGTTGTGGTTATGTAGGTACAAGCATGTTGAAGTCGCTGAAAATTTTTTCGATTCTAAGAAGAATGAGTTTGGATATGATATAAAGACAATGAATATTATTCTCAATGGATGGTGTGTGTTGGGGAATGTTTATGAGGCAAAAAGGTTTTGGAAGGATATAGTTGCATCTAAATGTGTGCCAGATTCTGTTACTTATGCGACTTTCATAAATGCACTAACCAAGAAGGGGAAATTGGGGACAGCATTGAGGTTGTTTCGAGCTATGTGGGAGGAAGGTCGTAAACCTGATGTGGTTACTTGCAATTGTATCATTGATGCACTTTGTTTCAAGAAAAGGATTCCTGAAGCTTTGGAAGTTCTTAGTGACATGAAGAATAGAGGTTGTCTCCCAAATGTCAAGACGTACAACTCGCTGATCAAGCATCTGTGCAAGATTCAGAGGATGAAAACCGTTTACGAGTATTTGGATGAAATGGAGCAGAAGAATGGAAGCTGTTTGCCTAATGAAATAACTTTCAATTACCTGCTCAAGTCTTTGAAGAAACCTGAGGAAGTTCCTTGGGTTTTGGAGAGAATGGAGAGAAATGGATGCAAGATGAGCACTGACACATACAATGTGATTTTAAAGTTGTATGTGAACTGGGATTGTGAAGACAAAATAAGCTATACATGGGAAGAGATGGAGAAAAAGGGGATGGGACCTGACCAGCGATCTTATACTGTTATGATTCATGGGTTGTATGACAAGGGAAGGTTAGAGGATGCTTTATCTTATTTCCATGAGATGAGGTTGAAGGGAATGGTTCCGGAACCAAGGACTGGGTTTTTGGTGAATGATATGAACATCAAATTGAAAGAGAGAGGGGAGCAGGGCAAAACAGGTGATAAAACTCACAAGTCTAAAAGGGATTGCATGAATGAAAAAATAGGGAGATGAAAGCTAGATATTGAGGAATTCATAAGAAGCACAAAAATTCCTAATGAAATTGTTTTTCTAGTTTAGGAGTTAGTTTGTACTCTTATTTGAGAAATTTTTCTAGTTGAGTTAAAACAGTCCCTGTTATCTGAGTTTCTCAGTTTACATCCATCAAAAGATGTAATAAGCTATTGTATCTATTCAGCTTAAGCCGTATTGAACAAGCAAAAGCCAACCAGCAGATGTACAAAGTTCTAACTGACAACAACTAGTTTCATTTTCTTAATTTACTCAAGATTGTTTATAAACAGCACAAGTGGATCCTTCAATGGTCTTCTTTCTCACCTCATTTCACCTCTGTAAACGCAACTAGACATCTGATATTAGGGTCGTATTTCTCGATCTCAAGTTTTACCTTGCTCTTCGTATTCCTCATCTTGGCATAGAAAATTTCGGTCTCAGCAGACGAAACAAGCTTGATAACTTTTACATTCTTCTTCTTCTTTGTCTGTCCCCTCCTTCTTCCCGTCGTATCGGGATCACCACCCCTTTTTCTACTCTTCATCTGTAATTGAAAAGCATTTTATATATCAAAAGATTCTAACACAAAAATGATGAGTAACGCAATGCTTCTAGTTTAAACCTAAATGAATTCTGTGCAAACTGAAACAGCAAACTCTGAATGCAAGCATTTTTCGATAACCAATGCACCCTCAGAAAATTAAAAAACTCACTTTTGCCTACACATGCAACCTCATCATTTCATAGTTCCAATTTGGTCAGCAAATTCACAATATCGAAAATAGTAAAATTGCTTATTCGACAGTAAATAAGATACGTGACCCTACAGGACAAACATCATTCATCACAACACATCGGATGAAATTATACTTTATAAGAATCTTGATCTTTCTTCTTCACAACTTTGGACTCTTGTCTCCATGGTCAAGCTTATAACCTTATCAAAAAATTCTTGATTTCATCTATTTCCACTAATCATTACTATGGAATTGTTTTGACATGTAGATCAAATTGTTAAAACGGGCATGTCCAATGACCCATAATAAAAAATTAACAATTTTTTTTTCTTTGTAAGACTTTGGAGCTTTTGAACAAAATCGGTTAACAAACATTACAAATGAACATTACCCAGAATTTTAAACAAGATAAAAAACTTTCCATGCCTGATAATTCAACTTGCATACACAGTTTGGTTAGAAAACAGATAGGATGACTCGTTTTTTAAAATCGACAACAGTTCACACAAAAGGATTCAGTGTCTTGTTTTTGATAGCGTTAATATTCCCATCAACAAAACTGAGTGAACAAAGAAAAGGTTACTCATTTCCTAAGAAATAAATACATTTTACACACAAAAAAAAAAAAATGCAAACTTTTATTGTTTTAGCCTCTTGTATTTGGTAGTTTTAACTCTCCCAGCAACAAATCAGAGTGAAAAGGGAAGGTCATGAGTAACTGTAAAAGAGAAAGGCATAAGCTTTGAAGAAGAAATCGTGATTGAGACTAGTGGAGAAACTGAAGGACCTGAAAGTGGTCAAAGTTGACTGAGTTGAAAAAGAACAATGTGTGGGTTTCTTGGCTTGCTAGAAACAGCAAAGCAATTACGAACAAATGCCATCTTTGACTCTTTGTTTCCTCCTCTCTCTGACTATTTGAATGTTTGAAGCTGATGTTGTCAGTCTTACTATCTGTAGTTTATCATGAGGCGTTTTGGATCCACATTATAATGTATCCGAAAAGAAGCAGGGTGTCAATCTATTGACAGGAGATAAAAGTGCCATACAATAAATACAATGCCAATTATAGTGAATTTACAACAAAATTCAACATATCAAAAAAAATAAATTGCATAAATAATTCATCATATAAAACAAATACATTATCAACTAAAACAATCACAATGTCATTCAAGGAACACACCAAACAAATACACTGTCAAACAATATTACAAGTAATTATACAAACTACAAGGACAAAAAAAAAAAGAGAAAAGTCTTCATTTAAATTTATCTATCATTCCTTATGTTCCACATCTCCTGGGCCAAATTATCTTGCCAAACAATCCACTCATTTGAAGGGTCAACCGACTCAATAACTGTGCTTCGTCAACATCATCCTGAATTCCATCGCTATCTATTTCTTTTTCCATAACATCGACGGACATTTCCTTTCTTATGAAATTATGCAGCATACAACAAACAGAAATTATACGTCGTTGTGTTATAATATCATAGAAGGCAGGACTTCTTACAACAGCCCATCTCTTCTTCAATATCTTAAAACATCATTCAATCACACTGCAAGCACTTGAGTGTTTCATATTAAAGAACTCTTTTAGCGTACAAGGTTGGTGTCCATTGCGAAAGTCACTCAAATGGTAATGTTCTCCTTTATATAGTGAAAGAAAACCCACCCATTAGTGTAGACAGCATCAACCAAATAATAATAACCTCTTAAGAGAATAAGATACCATCGTATAAAAAATCATTCATCAAATAAAATATTCTTACAAGCTAAAGAAAAATTTGGTTAGAAGTATTACCTTCAGGAACTTTTAATCCATTTCTTCTAGTTTAGGCATCTCTTAGCACGCGCATATCATGAGCTGAACCTTCCCATCCCAGTATGACATATAAATTGCATATCTTGTGAACAAACTTCCAAGACATTTGTTGCAATTTCATTTTTCCTAGTTCTATATCTTGGCTTATCGGCCTACAAAACGTGAACCTTTATACAAGCGTCATCTAAAGCTCCCAAGCAATTCTACAAAAAAACCATTAAAAAAAAATAATGAGTCAATGTACGAAAGTGTATTAGAGAAGACACTCATTCGAAGAAATATTATACTTACCGTAAACCACTTCCATTTTGGATACGTTGAATCCTCCATAATTGGCTTGGGTTTTTTCCAAAATTCCTTTTGACATCTAATTATTGCCTTTAAACACTCATGGAAACATTTATTAACTGTTCTTCTGGATCTTCTAATGTTAAAACCAACAATCCCATTTTTTACATGATGTGCTAAATCGACAAAAACATTGCAACCACCTCTCTGGAGATACATTTCTACTTCTAGCAAAACTCCCTTTCTCACAAAGAAGCTTAGATAATTTGAAAAATGTTTGTCTATCCATTCTTAATTGCGACAAACATTTCATATCACTTTCAAAGACCAAGCCATGCAAGGGGGATAATTTTTGGTAAACTCGATATGCCAAAATTGGACTTTCCAACCTCCGTTCATAAGATAATAAACATAGGAATACATAGCTGCACACACAGCCATAATCATTTGCAACATGGCAACTAATTCTTGTATAACTACCAAGATTCTCTTCTTTCTTGCTAATAAACGAGCTATCCTATAGCTTAACCAAAAAAAAAAAAAAAAAGATAAATAAACTTACAGGCAATGGCCTTAATAATCAGACAGAAAATGCAGTTGTCTAGTATGAAAATAACAAGACTTTTTGATGTTTGAGACCAATGGTATATAAAATTAAATGTAAATATAAGATTATGATAAACTAAGAAGATAAGTTTAGGACCCCACGTAGGTGTCTTGCTAGAAGAAAAAAGAATAAAATTAAGAAAAGGTTACAAATAAAAAGTCAGCAAACACTGGACAATAATCCAAAAAAAAAAAAATGATCTACTTGTTGAAATATTATTGTTTTACTATAAATGAACAGTGAACAAATTGTTGTTTATTGACCACAAGATTCAAATTTATACAAGAGTCAACCTTATCATTTGAATTCACACTTTGGTTTATTAATTTTAAAATTTTATAGCTTACTTATGTAGTAAGGACAGCAGTGAGTGATCAGTAGTAGAATCTTTTAGAAAAAAAATTTTAGCACTAAAATATTGACTAATTTGGAAAAATTTTCCTATTTAGTTTCATATTATATTCCATGAATAAAGGCCGCGAATATAGATAATATTAACATTCGTTCACAAACTGAATTTTCATTTAGATATTGAAAACCTTGGACAAGCATTTCAAAATATCAAAACCCTTAGACGAGAAAATAAGGAGTTACAACAAAGCTCAATCCACCGAGCCCCTTAACAGATCATACAAACAAACAAGTATTTTTGTTTTTAATAATGGAACCTCAACTAAGTGAGCTGGGAAAATATATTAACTAAAAGAAAGTGAAAATAGTACAGGCCAGAAGAAAGAGCAAACACTACCTTGGTTGGTTCGAAATCGAGATGGGTTTGAGCAAACCCAAATCGATGGCGTGGGTAGTGATCCCGTTGTCGGAGAGTCGGGATTGAGGCTGGTAAGATGTCGTCTCGCTATTACCGGCGCCGGCGACCTCTCCCACGTGAAGAAATCGAGCGGTGATTTTTGGGATTTCACTGGGTTAGGGTCTGGAAAAATTTGGAATACGATTATTTTGTCCTTTTAATTTTTTAGCGTTGTTAAGGGTAATTTTGGAATTAAAAGAAGTAGAGTAAGACTCCCAGTCCCAGCATTAGTACGGTCCCTAATTACAGGGCCAAAAGGTTTAAAATATGATTTTTTTTTTTTTAAATTAATAATATCTTAAAGAAATGCAAAAGAAAAGCCGTTGAGAATCAATTAATTCTTTTTCTTTTAATTTGAAGAGAGAGAGAGAAAAAAAAAACTTTTATAAGCTCATGTTTCTTGAAAATATTGATTTTAAATATAATATACAAGAAAATGTTCAAAGGTCCATCTTTTCAGTTTTATAACAAACAAAACATATTACCATCCAATTCTTATCAAGGATTGAAACCATTTTCATTGATTATAGTTGGGCTGAAGCCTTTGATAAGACCATCCCATGACCATCCCCATTGATTATGAACGTTTAGTTGCTGTTTTGCTGCGTATTGTGCATTTTGAATATGCACTGCCATGCTTTTATATCATTGCACCGTCACGTTAAGTGTTAACACTTGTGTGTTACCACTTCTGCCTCTTGCTTAAGGTTTTTGCCATTTGCTACACACGCAGACCAATTTAATTCAGGGAGCAGCAGCCAGCATATCATTCTTACAGCACAATCTTTTCTTGCCATCCTGTTACATCAGAAGTTTCGATGTGGACCTAACGAGCCAATGCCAATTTTGATAGGTCAAAAGGCACATTCAAATGTACAAGTTTTAACAAAAGCGAGCGAAAAATGAAGGAAATACATAGTATAATAACAAAAAAAGGTGACAGTTCACAACCTCTACATTAAGAAACAGAACGACTTCTTTCTCCACATGCTTCCTCCTATTCATTAGACCGTTTCTGCAGGAGTGGGGGTATACCAGCCATGGTGAATCTCCACAGCCTTCTTTCTCCTAGCAAGCCGGGACTTTCTGCGAGCACCAGTGTTCCTGTGCAATGTTCCCACTTTCACTGCTTTGTCGATAACTGAGTACGCCTCTGCAATCAGCTTCTCAATTGGAAGCACTTCCTCAGGTTGTGCATCAGGTTTCTTCCTGAGCCCATCCAGTGCTTCCAAAACCTGGAAAAAGAAAGCAAAAACTTTATGACACAATCACACTCAACAAAATAATATCCATTGCATATTTTTAAACAAGTTTTGAATATATTTGCATCAGCAAAAATATAACTTTGTGACATTGAAGAAATTTTTTATTAAAACCCACCTCATCTTTCACTATCATCACAGTTTACCTTTGTGCACACATATTGACAGAGGTATTATAAGCACACAAACAGCTATAAAGAGAGAAGGAGAGTAGAATCCCTCCCTTTAACGTATAAATTAAGAATTCTCTTCATCCACAGCCTTAAATCCAATTCCTAACACTTGATATGCCTCAACAAATACTATTATACCAACTCTAAGTTCTATGCAGGATACAGTTTTACAGATGAACTTTGAAATGCACTTTTTATTGTAGAAAATTTAATGTTATTACCATATGACTTCCCCCGAATGATTCAGTTGATGGTAAAACTAAAACCTAGAATTGATGCTGCCCTAATTCTCACACAAGGAACACTTTTTCAGGGCAAGAGCTCCATTATTATCCTTATGACGCACAAAGTATAGGATTTTTCTTAAGCATCTTACACCAATTATGATCAAGTTAAAAGGAAAAATGGAAAACCCTTTCAAAATCCCTACCATAACCACAAATCGCAACAGAAGACCCCAAAAGCCAATTCAAGATTTTGTCTTCAGAAACTTTCATTTTATATTCACTTGAAGCATTTTGTGTATTATGGAAGCCAGAATAGGTACCATCGGCATGTGGATATGAGTCCTTTAAGCTGAGGATGCAGCATTGGAAACATGCTATCTATCTCCTTTACACTAGGCAACATGGCTATGTGCGTTCAGGAAAGGATTACACCAGCCTCACATATATATTTGTGTTTTCAATTTGCATGCTGTTGAAGAAGAAATGCAGTTACAAAAATGCGCAAGAATTCTTAATTTCTTTCCATTTCTTAAGAAAATTGGAAAAAAAAAATGAGCAGCAATACTTAAAGCTCATGTCTTAAACAACCATTGTCTCACATTTCAATTGTTAACAAGGGAGAAAATGCTTGACACTGTAGAAGCACGTAGAACAGTTAGAAAAACTTTGAAGAAACACTATCATCTTTGCCCGTCTCCCTCACTAATTCTCAACTGAAAATACCACTTTTAGCTGTAAATGAGATGAGTTTAATTCTTACTGAATACTACCAAACACTATATGAATTGTAATCAAATGCAAAATGATGGTGCACGAAACATAGTGTCCAGCAAAAATCCTATAGATTTCAGAAGCATAGCTTCATCCGTTTCCAAACAAAACATCTCTATGTAAAAGAAACCATATTATATAATAACAAGGATTGGTTAAATCTAAGCAAATGACATAAGTTTAAAAACTAAGTTGCAAATTCATCATATACCTTCTTCATGCGGGTTCTGATTTCGGATTTCCTAGATTTGTTGTAAATGCGCCTTTTCTCTGCTTGACGAGCTCTCTTTGCAGCTGAATCAGGTTTCTTCTTAGTAACTGCCTCACAAACAACTGAATGACGCATTGGCCTCTGGATTGGGCTCATTGTCAGAGAACCTAGATTCACAAAACACCCAGAGTTTAGAATTCACCCATAAGCATCCCAACATTTTCAATAATTTACATTTTTTGGACCAAAAAACTCAACTTTGAATAACTACACAAACTGTTTGGTTTAACTTGAGGTGCTTTTTTTTTTTTCCAATTCTTTAAAACCCACAAAATGAACAATCAATCATCAGTTTTTCACAATTTGCTTCATATTTTTCAAATCAACCAAACAGGAAAAAGGAAAGAAGAAGAAGAAATGAAAAATGATATGAGAGAAAGAGGGAGATGGGTGAGTTAAGGCTAAATTACATTACCTGCGGAGAAGACATTGTGGGAGACGTTGTTGGAGAAACAAAGAGATTTGAAAGTAGCAAAGCTGGAGTGAGAGGAAGAGTTGTTGTTTAGTGAGAGGGTTTTGAATTTTGACTGAATCGTTAAACAAGATGAAGATAAGCAGTGAAGTGCCATCGCTCTCTCTGTCTCTCTTTGTTTTTGTTTATCCACACAGCCTCACTGGGGGTCGGATACCCGGATGGGTGACGAAGACCAGAAGATATAGTGTAGTTCCTCTTTAGTCCCTCTGTAGTAACAATAGAATTAAATTAGTACATCATCGTCACATCCATATAGAACGACATGTCGTTCTATCTTGTTCTGACGCCGTCGTTTCAGTCCGTTATATTTAAGGGTGGCAATAAACATCACCTATAACAAGTTTGTCATTACTAAACCCACATTTATATAAAATTTACATTTAATTTTTTAAAAAACTTACTTACAGTGAATTTTGATAATTACCAGATCGGCAATAATAACCGATGGATTTTTTTTGTGAATTTCTATATTTAAAATTACAAATATTTAATATTTAAATTTATAATTATAATTAAAGCTCCACATAACATATCTAACTTTAAATATAATCAATATATATAAATAATTAAAATTTAAACTATAAACCATCAAAAATTCTCAAATTTTAATATAAAATACATAAATCTATATAAAAAAAAATACAAACTAATATCCAAAAGTAACATCATTACACTAACAATAATTATTATTTCATATTCTTATTCAACACAAGTCTTAAGAGCTAAAATCTTCATTCCATTAGCACTTATCTAACATGATTCCTACAATAATGATTAAGATTAATATTTTCTAAAAAATAATTTTTTAAATACTAATCCAAAAAGTAAATTATAATAATGAAATAATTTATATATTGAGTTAAAGAATAAGGCTTAAACATACTGTAACTTGTATTATTATATATTTATTACAATTTTGTATGACTTTAGTTAAGGCTTAAACATATTATAACTTGTATACATTTTTACACTTTACATTTATTTATTTGATCTATTTTTTATATTTAAATATTTTTTTAATTAAAAATAATTTTTAAAAAAGTTACGGATTTGGTTGATGTTCATGCAAATATCTGTTGGGTTTTTAGCTAATACCAAACCCACCGCAACTTAGTGTGAGTTTCAATTTATAATACCAAACCCACTCGTAACCTATAAAATTACTCGCAATTGGTGAATTTGAACTGATTTACAAGCTTGCAAATACCGTTGCCATCCCTAGCCATATTTACATTTCTTTGTTCTTGAAATTGTTGCAATATAATAGAAGTAGTTACCCAAATCCTCAAGTTTATGAAAACTTAAGTTTGAATCTCCATATAGTAATATGAGAACTTAAATTTCTTTTTCAATTGAGTTGGGACTGTATTATCTCTTACAAAAAATGAAGTAAATATTTTTTAAATACTAGTAAGAACTAAAATTTAAATAGTACTTCATATAATTAATATAATTTATTTTAATAATAATCTAATTTATAAATATCAATTATTAGTCTAATATAAATTATATAATATAATTACAATCTGATTGTAATATTTCAGTTTTCCAAAAAAAAAAAAAAAAAAGGCGGTAGCTCCTCCTAAGAAATTTGAGGAAATCAATCAAGCTCCTATATAGAAGACCATGGATTACCATAGGCAACAAGGGCCAGTAAATCTCGAGTAATTGAAACACAAAAACAAGGCTTGATGGATAATAATAATCATAATAACCTCGTAATGGATGCATTTTCTTTTAGTTTTCAGTTAAATTCATGAAAATGGCAAAGGAAAATCACGGCTTCCCTTTTACTCTGTTTTATTTTACTTTGGTTTCGTGTTGTACTGATGTATCATTCTTCTTTAAACAGCAGTAGTAAAGCTTTCATGGTTTCTCATCCCTCAAGTCCCATGGGCTCCACAGTCGGTGTCTACCCTATGAAAGTTGTAAAGTTCCTTACCGGCCCAACCACATTCTTGCACTTTAAATGCAAGCAAGAGAGGTTAGCCCGGACTCGGGACATGTTTTTGCAACTGTGAGGCCGATTGTATAAAAAAGTTCAAAAGTTCTATGTCAAGTACGCGTTCAGGCACTTAAATTTTACAAGGCCTTGGAAGTTTTTTCAGTCAACTCAAACGCGAAGATGGCGGAATCTTTGCTTAGAAAATGGCCATGTGCCCTAATACCATATCTTAAAGAAAACTAGAACCTCTGCTCCGTCATCACTACAGGCTGTGCTTCAAGATTCTTTCTTGCTAGATATGGACCCCTTCTAACAGCTTCATCAAGCTGCACAAAGAAAGGGAAAAAATGGAAAAAAAACACATCACACAATATGCAGGTATCGAGCTTTGTCAGCAGATGCAGCATGCAACTCGAAATGCAAATCACATTTCTTGTATATCTGGTGTCTGCCTACATCACCAGCTATGATGTGATTGCCCTCCCAAACATGGAGATACCGGTAGAAGAAACTAGGCAAGAAAACGGCAGAATATATCAAAGGTAGATCGAACCTTTTCAGCTATGCCAGCAAAAGCAGGGTCGCTGATGAGTTCACTCGAGATAAAAGCCTTACGAATCGCCTTGCAACAATTGTATCTAGCTTCCATACCTGAAATTTTCCATTAAATAGTTGAGAGAGAGACTTGATTTCAAACCTCAAAAGAAAGGAGCAATTGCTCAAACATTCACTTCCATGAAAATTCAAAATTGTAATGATCGCAGCAACTAGAAAGACAATACTTTATAATCCACAATATGCTGATTATTACAATTAGGAAGCAAATAAGGAATTGAAAATAGACCTATTTTTGTTGTTTCAGTACTTGCATCAGTCATTTTGTTTATTATCTCTTGTTTTGGGCAAAGCTCCATCAAGCACCATGGCCGAGCCACCAACCCAGTTATCATTCTGTATCCCTGAAAATACACAATAATGCCACATCAAATTTCTCTGATTAAAGGTCTTCAACAACTGTAAGCATCAAAAAACAAACTGGACCGGTAGGTACAACAATTTCAAACGATGCACAAGCCAAAATCCTCCAATTTTATATTCGGAGAATCTGATGTTCTAGCCTTTTGCGGGGCAAAAACTTATCCAGTGTTTACATTCTTTTTAGTTTCATAACAGTAAGAGGTAAGCTACAAGTTCCAAAATCAGTCAAAGAATATAATAGTAGTCCTGATCAACAAGGCTGGCTTCAACTTATGAGAGGAAAAACACTATAGTGCCGACCTAATTAGTCAAAAAGTTATTGAGGTTTTGGGCTTGCATGCCTATCTTATAATAAACAACCAACTGAACCACAGTAAAGTAATCTTATAAGTAAACACCAATTCCCACAGAACCAAAAAGCAACTGCTCAGTAGCCTGGTGAATGGTGACTTAGTGGCCTCAGTTGTCCAGACCTTGACTTGGTCAAAAGTTCTTATCAAAGATATTTATATGATGCTGAATTAGATAAGAACTGGGTGGGCCTTATCTCCATTTGATACGTGTAAATTCAAATGAGTAAAAACCAGAAAACAATTTACAAGGATGTAAACAAAAACAATACACACACAAATGAAGAACCTTGAGAATATTTCAGAGGTAATTTAATTTGATTCAAGTCTTCTAATTTTCCTCCTCCTTGGTGTGTAGATGGAACACTGATGGAAGTCCATGAATTTTTTTCTGAAAATCTACATCATGTTTTTTGTTACTTGAATCTTTTCCTAATTACTCAATTTTAAGCAGCATAATAAATAAAAACCCATATCCAATATCTTTATCAAAGGGGACCTCACCATGCAAGAGTTGGATTAAACTGTAGTACAAGGAAGTATATCAGAGAGTACCCATATAGAGATAACTAAGCAGAGACAGTAACAAGTAACCATATTCAAAACAAAAGAAAGATGATTATAACAATAACTGAAGATAAATAAGCTTTAAAAAAGCTTTTATGAGTCCACCTGGACTATTTATTTAGACAATTATACAACCTCAGGTAAAATTTTAATGTATAAATAGTGGCTTTAAAGTTCTCACCGCCAATCGGATTTCTGCAGCCTGTTGAAGAACTGACAGAAAGAGACTCTGCCAATTATACAAGAAAAGCTTAGTGAAACTTTTATAGGATGCATACAAATAACAATAAACTCATATGAAGAAATGTATTCGAGCAAAAAAACTTGGATTTATTAACTGAGATGATTCACAAAAGTTATTGTAAAATTAATGCAAATGATACAGTTAAAATGACTCACAGCAGATACGTAACCTAATCACCAGTGCTGCAACACCATATATTCATTCAAATTGAATTATTACTATCAAACAATGCCCTTCCAATTAATGAACAATCTCACTTACCAAATTAATGCAAAGGAACCAGCACTAAAGCAAGAGCCATTGAACTTACTGATGGTGTTAGTTTTGAACTCCTGGATGCCACTTCATAAATCAAATGTCGAAGACTTTCTTCGGCTTCAGCATTCAAAATTTTTTTATCTTCAGATCGAGTTTCTCCTGCAATGTTTGCTAGACCATGCAAAGCAGCCTGTTTGCCATTACAAATTGTCATACAAATATTAAAGAAAGAAGACACAGCACCAAGAAGTTTGCAGAGATAATCAAGATAAGATTACTTTAAGCACAATTCTGACGGCCGGTTAATTCATAATGTTGTGATTTGGAAACAACAAATTTCCTTAATGCAAAAGATCAATTACAGAAAAGTGAAGCAGCAGCCAACAAAAGTAAACTCATTACAAAGGCAGCTTCATTCAATATGAAAAATGATCAGCTAACTGCAACTTCCCAGTTCTCTTGAATATAAAAGAAAAGAAATCTTAGCTTACAATATCCAATTATTCCATTTACTTCGATTAGGAGATTTAGGTTAGAGAGAAAAGAGAGATCCAGGGGAAGTAAAGCACACATGATTTTCCTTTTCTGTTTTTCTCTGAGGACAACAACAGTGAAAGAACACATGCACTCACCAATTGTTTACCATGTCCTTGCCTATCAAAGGCGGCATCAACAACATGTCTTGCAGCTGGCGGCAAACACAAGAGTAGAAGTGTAGCTCCTTGAATTGCTAAAAGGAACACAAATTGGTAAAAGTAAATCTAGAGTTCACAAAGAAGACGTGAATAGGTTGGTAAAGCTATCTACTAAAAAGTGAACAATGAAGCAACAAGTTACAAGTTCTCAAAATTAACAATTTCAGATTCTCAATCTGAAAAATTGCAGTGACATACATACATGAGCCTATTTGACCCAATGCTTCAAGTGCAGATTCACATTCATCAGAATCTTGAATTTGTGAAAACCCCAATCTTCGATCAATTGCTGAGATCACAGTTTTAGTACCTGAATTGACAAGAAAAATTAGTGCATTACAAACCCAACTACCGATCTTGGAAGACAAAAAGTTGCATCCATAAGGGGGGGCATCTCACAACAGAAGCCGTATGGTCAAACCATATAACTTATTTAAAATCCGTTTTTCACTAATGCAGCCATTTGGTCAAATGAATTCATAGGGCTCGTAGGCAAGTCAATAACCACAGAAAGAATAGTAGTAACTGAGGTACCATACGGGTCATTAACCAGAAAGATAATAGCAGAGGGAAGGTGCTTAAGTATTGCTCTCCATGAGAGATACGAACTGTAGGCAATTTGCATTAAGCATGTAACACATCAGCATTCCAAAAATCATACATTCGGAACTATAATCACATGTTGCAGAATGGCTAATACACGTTGACACATTTCTACACTTCTGGAAAATTTGGACTACTGGTAATTGCATACACATTGCTGCTTATTCAAACATAAAAGTCGAACTCCAAAAGTAAAGCATTAGTCTTACTAGATTCATCAATGAACACATGACTATCATCCTTGGATAGAAGCCTTCCACTTATCATCATTGCTCTTGATCTTAAAATTGTTTCCGTTGCCGAGTTGCTACCGAAAAGAAAGGAGTAGGGTAACTAAAGATCATGCAAGGACTTAAAAAACTAAACTGAAAAGTTAAAGTACCCAATGAGCGAACAGAGTAACTGAAGCAGAGTGGTCCTAGACAAGAATTCTGCACCATGTTGAATCTCTGCCAACTTCATCCATTGATCACATGCAACAAAAAAAACCAGTAATAAGATAACCACATAAAACAGAAAAACAAAGAAAAAGCTTAATATCATATGATATTCAGGTAAAAGTCATCATCTCTAGCCCATACCCCAGTTTCAGTTACTAATCTTGTATTAAAGATACAAGATGTAACAGATTTGATCAGTGCAAATAGAAAGAGCGGAAGAAACAGATTTAATAAATGTATTTGATCAACAGCCAACCTCATACAAGAGCTCCAAAATGCTTAAAGTTTCAAGGGTATCATTTTTTTTGCTGACTCCTTCCTCCAATAAAGTAAGCAAATTTGCTTTGTATATTACTGATGCCACCGATCTTGAAACAGAAAATAGATTCACGATCAGAGATAAAACACGCACTTGTACCTGAATTACCTTTTTGGGGTTAGTAGGGATTTTCAGAGAGCTTTTAATAATCTAAATTTCTGGATGTAAGGCACAACTGTGACTAGCTGAGCTCAATGACTAAGAAAACACGTTGACAGAGACAATTGTGTCCAGCAGAAAAGCGCAAAACTATCTTAACTATAGTTACATGTTGAATTCAGAGAGAAATAAATAGTGCAGATAATTCCAACAGTACAAAGAAATAAACAGAACTGAGATATTTCCATGGCTTAGGAAAACTCATCTCAAATTATATAAACATCTTGTCATGCCCAAGTCATATTGCGGTTAATAAAACAGAAGGCATCAACTCTCATACCAATGATGAACACTGTGCCACTAAATTTCCAAGATGTGTAGCTTCTCTGTTATCAGCTGGAATGATGATATCCTCCAAAAAAGTGCATTAGAGTATCAGCAAACTGAATTAAAGTAATCAGTTTTAAAAGAATAGAAATAAGCCTAACAAAGCAGAATTAACAATGGTCAAGTTCTTACAATGCCTTTTGGAAAGCCAGCTAACTTCTTTATTGCATCCATTGATGAAGTAGCAACTTCTTCATTTCTACAGAGGACAAAGAAACACATTTCATGAATTTGCGCAAAAGTCCATCTTGAGGAAAAGATGATGGTAATACATATAACAACAAAGGATAACAGTAGAGGCCATGTGCATAAACCTATTTTTGGTCAAACACTTAAATGTTATATTATGCAACATATGATAGCAAGTTCTCAGTCCAAAAGGAATCGTAGTCTGCAATCTACTGCCAAACCATGCAGTTCATCACTTTCCTTTCTATCTAACCTGATATGGGATTAAAATAGAAAATCGAACAGAAGAACAAAGATATAACATCAATCACAACTGACTGAAGGAAGGCCTACTTCAAGTATGCAAACATACTTCTTACCCATTAATTAGGCAATCTAGCAAAAGTGGATATATCCCATAATCAGTAAGTAGTTGAAGAGCACAGGCAGCCTCTAGATCAGAATCCTCCAGAAGGCAAGTAACCTGTATGCATTTGGCATGATGTTACAGGAAATCATATAACCATTTATGAAGGAAGCATAAATTGTTAAATTAGTTGTATTGCACACTGCATAGCAAGCAATCATTAGTAACACCAAATACTCAATTCCATACCATAAGTTTGACTTGCATAACATAGATAACAATGGCACAAACAG
Organism: Murraya koenigii; assembly: GCA_025617385.1. Lineage (NCBI taxonomy): Eukaryota > Viridiplantae > Streptophyta > Magnoliopsida > Sapindales > Rutaceae > Murraya > Murraya koenigii. The sequence continues at coordinate 16,226,327 of CM046817.1, read as the reverse complement.
GAACTTTGAATAAAACAATACATGCACATATATATAGATAGAGAGAGGGTAGAGGATCAGTGGCAATGGCAAATGGAAGCCAATTGTTTTAGGGCATACATAAAGTTACAGCCAACTTATGAACAAGAACTGGCATTCAATCCACCATGTCAATCTATCAGGACTATCATTTTGATTTCAAAGAGGAGAATGTTCATGTTGTGCGTCTGCGTGCGCATATGCATTTGTGTAAGAAATGCAACTTTACACGAAGTTTGACATAATAGGAAATCTAGAACAAACAAAGTGTCAAGAAGCCAAAGAAGACAGCCTATGTGGTAAGAAGACACACAGGAAATTTAAAATGTCAAAAATGTTTCAGAAAATTAGATAAACTTGAACTCCTACCGAGAAAGATAAAAAGACATGAGGCAAGATTCAATTCAGACACTTCAAGCAAAATACATGGCTACATATGTACTCACAGTCTTGCAAGCCAAACGTTTGATTGAATGAGAATCCGCGGTTAGACCAACTTGCACAAAAGTCTACAGAAAATAAAAGGAAATAAAGCATAAGGAATATTGTTTAACAACCTAGATCCAACTAATTAATAACCTCTTCAACCCCGCACTGTGGCCCCAAAAGTACGTGTAATAAGCATAAGGGAAATTTCACAAGCACAAAGGCGTACATACCATGTAATGTGGAATAAGAGAGGCACCATACTTTGTTTTAAATATCCTTTCTAGACAAACAACCAGAGTATCTTCCAAACCAGGCACATCCGGTTTTGTTTGTAAAGTGCTGCAAACAGTGAAAAGAATTGACATCAAAACCAAAATTAACTACAATAAAAATAAAGACTCATTACACTTGGGGGACTAACCTCCTTCCAAAAACTAGCAAAACATCCAAAAAAAAGAAGCTAATACAACCTCAAATTAAAATTTCCTTAAAATTGAAGTAAGATGGTGTCAATACTATGAATAAATATTAAATTTATAACTTATTATCAAGTCGAGCCAAGCTGAAGATTATTCTGATCAGCCTTGGCTCAGTCAAAAAGAATCTCATCCTCCAGCGTAACTCCGTTAAGCTCAAAGGCAGAAGTCACTCAATTCGTAATATAAACATGAAAATATTCGTTATTTCTTTAATATGTAATATACAACTATAAAAATTAAAAAAAAAAATTGTAAAAGTAAATACCATTATTTATTTATAAAGCCAGTGAGTAAAGTAACATTGCAAAATAGTTCATAAATAAAAGCAAATTGAAGTTACTTGAGAATGACTGAAAGAGGGAACCGGTCGAGGAATTTCTTCGCTGCGGCGTCGTTTTGAACACCTGAAATGTTAGGTGTTTAAAACGGATTATCTTGCTTAGATTACCTTAACAAATAAATAAAGCAAAATAAAGCAAAACTGAAAGTGTGGAGAGTGCGGTTACCAGGATGATTAGCGAAATCAGAAGCTGAGTCGAGTAACTGATTCGAATCGTCCATGGAGAGCTCTTCGTCCATAGCCGCGAGTCTGTGATTGTGTGTGAGAGAGAGAGAATTGAGTTATTATTATTTTTTTGGTTTTGGCTTGCGGAGAAAGCTGAAGTCTCGAACCAAAATGTGTTAACATGTACAGGGAGTGACAGACAGACAGACGTAGTTTTTTAAAAGGGCACGTGGAGACTGTTTTGGGTGCGTGTCACCACCAACTCAAGATGGAGCGAGAGCGAGTCGATTCCATAGTTTCGGTTACGGGCCGGGAAAATATCCGATCCACTTTCAACTTTCAAATAATCATCCATTTTATTTGTCATAAAAGTATGCCCTTTTTAGTAATTTCTTCGCACTTTATTTCTAAGATTATACGCTTCAACAGCTCGGATTTAAAAGAGATTTGTTAACACATGAACTTATAACACCTAATGAACTTTTATGACATATTTGATATTGAAGAAATATAAGGAGATGAAAGGAAAGGAAAGAAATAAGAGGAGAAAAATAAAATTTATGTCTCAACTAAATAATAAAAATGAGATTAATCCTCTTTTTTTATTAATTTTCTCTCCTCCTTTTTTCTTTCCATTATTTTCTTCTCCAACCATTTCTTCCAACCAAATATGAACTTAAGGCGTGTTTGGCACCCCCATAAAACTATATTATAACATTATAGACAAATATAATATCGGACTATGTTATTTTTAACCATAATCTAATTTATAACTTAACACATAAGGGTTGAAGAATGGGAAATTTATAAAAATAGTAAAAAAAATTTAATAAATATCCAAAATAACCACCTCAAATATCTATTTCTTTCTTAGCCATTTACCAATTTTTTTTGCCATAATACCCTTAACTCTTCTAAACCAAAACTCGGCAATATCCTCCCTCACAGCACTAGCTCCATTTTACATTTTCCACTAACAATCAACGGCGGTTGGGCAGGCTTTTGAGAGTGAATTCATCTCCGGCGGTTGGACGAATTTAGTTCCGGTATTTTAGAGGTGTTTTTCTCCTTAATTTTCGATAATTTTCACTTTGTAAATTTTAATTTTTTTCTATTTTGATAAGTTTGATTGGTGAAAAGTCAATATATAGATGCATATAGATGAGATTATGATTGATTGTCCATAAATAGTGGTACGCGAGGTGCTCAATAAAATGTCCCTTAGGTTAGATTAAATAGTTGATGGTGTATGCAAGATTAAGGTGTTGATGGTGTGATTGTAAGTAGAGTGTAGATGCAATAGGAGTAGAAATCACACGCGCAACAAGTATAAATCATCCGACCGAGACAGGCCCCCGTCACATGCATGCGCACGTGCGACAAGCGCTCAGCGCGCCACCTGTCGCACGCATGCATGCGACAGGCACCTATAGCACGATATCACAAGTTTTTTTTAAAAAAAAATTATTGAATTAATTTTATTTTTTTTAATTATTGGATTAACTAATTAAAATTTTAATTTTTTTATAGACGTAATGGCCACGAAACCAGGCACGATGAAGATTCCGGAAACGGAACACTTCCTCTAACGTATTACAAATACCTCAAAATTTTGAAATATAATAGAAACTATCAAGAGGAAGTTAAAGAAACAATAATTAAGATTATTCATGAAAGATATATTTGACCATTTCGCAAAGATGGATAGTTACGTGTTTAGTAGTGCAATCCTTCACAACGCGCTGCTTAGGCAAGCAGCGTGTTGTGATAAAGATGATAAAAATCAGCTGTGGTTTGAATTTAGTGGCCAGTTAGCACGGTTATCAATCGTTGAATGGTGTTTAGTTACGGGACTTTGCTATGGTACATACAACTTACACATCACAGTTATCCGTGGTACATTCTCACCAACAATTGGTTTTTCAACATGCTCTTGATTTCTTACTTTAGAAAATTTACTAACAAAAACAGAGATACACCCCTTATTCACTGAATTAAAGCTTATATATATCAAAACTCTTACCATTTCATCATCAACTATATCAATAGGTATTGAACATATGGGTTGGGTAGAACATCTCGACTGTAAAGTTGTCTTCAATGCAATACTGTAATCATTTGAATTTATTTGCAAAACTTTATATACTCTTGAAAGAAATACATCAAACGTACAGTTTTTTGAAACTAAAAAAGCTCTATTTTTTCCATTTCTGTAATCAATACGACCGTCTGTCAAATCCTCCCATGATCCATCAAAACATATTTGAAGAACAACTAACTTCATTAAGCCTAAGAAAGAAAAAAGTTAGTATTTAAAAGAATATTTAGAGTTTAGACATGGGTCAGAAAACTTCTGTCGTACGGTTGGACAAAACCTGTCACCGTCCGACAGGCGGCTGTCGCACGGTTGGACAGAACCTGTCACCATGCGACAGATACCTGTTCAACCATGCGACAGATACCTGTTCAACCATACGACAGGCATCTGTCGCTCGTGCGACAGGTACCTGTCGTATGACAGCCTGTCGAACATTTCTCATCAGAAAACGTGCAACAGGCACCTGTAGCACGTTTTCTGGGTTCGTCTCCAAGCTCGTTTTTACTCAAAATAACTCATAAATTTCAATTAATCGAAAAATAAAACTGTACATTGTGTAAAATAAATATTAATCTCAACTTTTTGCTTTCTAGTTAATGAGTTGATGATTAGTGGGTAAGTTTTAGGAATTAAAGTGTGTTGAATTTTGAAAAGTGTTGGTTGAGAATGTGTAAAAATTGTTGACTTTGTTTATAGATCTGAGAGTATTTAAATCTATATAAAAAATATATAGCTATATATGATAGAAAAAGTTTAATTAATTATTTTAAGAATTTACTAAATTTTTTTAACTATTTTTATAAATTTCCCTTGAAGAATCCCTACACTTATCTATCTGCATAAGTAATTTTGAGCCATTAAAAGTTTCTATTGCGATTCATGCGTTGAAGGAGTGCAGCACAACAATTGGCATAGCAACACTCAGGGGTAGGGATAGAAAAGTTGTAGTAATCGATTTTTGGGCCTCCTCTGGCCTATTTTGAACCATGAAATGTTTTGTCTTCATAATCTCTACCTAAAGCAGAAAAAGCCCAAGCCCTCATGGCTTTATCATGCGAAATTTGTCTCCTCCTAGATTGGGCTACACTCAATTCCCCATACACGTAGCAAAATAATTAACAAAGAGAGAGAAAATTGGCAGAAAATATCAACTAAAAGTGCATGAGAGATATAAAAGAAACAATGTATATAGTTTCAAAGAGGATCGTTTAATTACTCTATTCTGTTTGCACAACATCCAAACCCTGGCTTTTGGACTTTGGCATTTGCGTGGTGTTTTGTATGTTTCTTTTTGAAACCATACGTAAATAAATTCAAAGTCCAAGCCAACAAGAGTTTTAACATTTTGCGCATCTGAAATTTTTACAAGAACCCCAAAAAACTTAGCGAAAAAATGGTACACGGCGTGCTGTGCTATTTCCATGCACAAGCTGTCTAGCTGCAGCAAGCGTTCTGGTCCCCAAAACAAAACCCCAAAACGTTAGCATACTGATTGCTTTGCCAATCATGCACAGACCACGTGCCCAATTTCAACCTTAATATGTATATATTGTATTGTATGTATACGCTGACCATTCTTACATCATCATCATCATTTCATTTGTGTGAAGAATCAGCAGAAGGAGAGAAAAACAAAAATTGTGTGAAATTTTTGGTCTGAAATTTCAGATTCTCAGTTCCTGCTTGTGCTGCATTTTTATATTGTATGTGTTTAGCTATTTCTTTGCGTAGGGATGCATGTAGATGTAGTAGCAGCAGCTAGTAGGCTAATTAGTTTTCATTTGAAGATTGTGTTGGCTCTATTCAATTCAATGATTTCGAGACTTACAAATCTGCCTAACATTAACATAAAAATTTACACCCATTGATCTATCACCGGACAACAAGCCAGGGGCTTGAGCAAATAGTGAACTATGAAATGATATTTTTCACTCAAAATACATCTAAACATTAATATCTGGTTGCGAGCAGGGCAAAGTGTCGGGGCTATAGGCATATAAAAGGCTGTAGGCATATAAAAGCAATGTTATTATTGACATAGTAAAGATAGAAATGTCACAAGGGGAGCAACAAATTTGTGACTTGTGCATGCAAGTGGGGCAAAGGGGCATGGCCAAGAAGTAGCTAGCTAGTCCTAGCTATATTTCTAGCTCAACCCTAGACCAAATAACACAGCCACATGAAATAAGAGGTCACTATTTCTCTCTGAGTTGATGTGCTACAACATTACAGGCCCTACACAGGACCACCCCATCCCTTGCTTCCATTATTCACCTAATTTCAACTGCCTATTTAATATGATGCATACTTCACCCAGCCTCTTCGGAAGTGATATTTTCCATTGCCAAAGAAAAACAACACGTCGCATTGATATTGGAATTGAAAATGCAACGCATCGGTGAAACCATATACGTCACTATCTTATAAGGAGACCCAGAAACGCACGTGGATTTGCCCTTCTAAAGTAATCATCTTAATAAAAGAATTTTGTTAAGTTACAATAAAAATAAGTTACACACGTATAAAAATATGTAAAAACATGCAATAAAAACAGTAAATCTATGTAATTTTACATGGATGGGAAATTACATTTGTTAATAACTAAACAAGAACCTAATCCAAAATGTAAAAGCTACCCCATTGCTCTCATGTATAAAATTTGAATTTTATGAAAATCAAACTATCTTTTATTAATAAGAGCCTATGGTTTTAAGAAAATTAAAAAATTGGACCGCGTTATATATACACCATGTTGTTAGTATTTTGTACAAATACGAGTATTATTGTTATAAACGAAAAAAACTAGTAAAAATGAAGTACTTCTTAGCAAATCAAGGCCAGCTTTACGTGTACGTAAATTTACCATGCTCAAAAACCAAAGACATAAATTATCTCTTATAACATCAATATGCATGGAATAGTGGTTAATACAAATCCATGCAACCCAATTAACGCTTAGAACAAGTCACTTTCTAAGCATCCACACATACATATTAAATAATTAAGCAGAAAGATCTTCTGATACTGATAGAAACACAATACACAAAATACATAAAACAACTTAGTCTTAGTACTACTACTACAAGTTCACTTAAAAGCTAAAGGCAAATAGAATCATCTCAATTGCCAGAGAAAGATTGCAGCTACCTCAGTAAGTCCACATGCAATCAAGCTCAGTGGGACCCACATTCAACCTGCTACCGCCACCAACTCCTCCGCCGATGTCCTGCATAACCATTGACCAGTTTGACCCACCACCACCACCCTGAAATGGAGGAGGCGGCACCGAAGGAGCGGGTGGTGCGAACAAGAAAGGAAGCTGTAGATTCTCCTGTAGAGACCTCAAGTTAGGGAAGCCATTCAAGCCAACGTTGGTTCTTCCAAAACGAGCAAACGGGTCACAAGCAGCACCAGAAGCAGCATTGATAAAAGGTGCCGGTGGTGTAGTGAAGTCAAAAGCTGAGGAGGTGGTGTTGAATGTGGTGGCAGTGGCTGCCGAGGCTGCGGCTGCGGCAGCTGCAATGGTGGAGAAACAGGACACGTGCTGATCATCAGGAGCGTGGCTTTCATCATACGAGCAGCTGTCATTGGGGGCATTGGTGGCGCTAGCAGCGGCAGCAATGGTGGGGTGATCAAGGAGAGGAGGAAGAGAGACTGATGAAGGGGAGCTGGGTTCTGGGTACGAGTGATTGAAGGTTGAAGATGATGAAATGGTGCAGTTCAAACGACTTTTCTTGACGGCGTTTGCGACGGCAGCGGCGGTGGCGATGCCACCACTGGTCTTTTGAAACACCCTTGAAATCACCCATTCATCCTGACAAAGTACAGAAAGTTAATAATCGAAATTCAAAAGTGAAGTAAAGTACACACAATGCGTTAAGCAACTAAAAAAAATGGAAAAAGAAAATTGCTCTTTGCAACATAAAATGTCATAATGTATGATAAAAGGCTAAGGAAGCTAGCTTTTGCTTCTCAAGACAAGCAAAGTGGAAAGCAGGAGAAAAGAAAAAGTACTGGATAATCTGCATGGAATGATAATGCTATCGCCATACTAAACAACATAGGAATAAGCCAAAGGGGATATCATTATGAGTATGCCAGTTAGACAAAATTTTGATTGAAAAAAGCTGATAAAAGGTAAAGCTAGGGCAATCATGTTCATGTCATGCAAGATGCTTAGTTTTTTAGTCTGTCATAAAAGACAGGATTAGGAGTTATCAAGTAGTATCTTAACACCAAATTAAGCGCGAGATGTGTGTAGTGATAAGTAAAGAGGTGTACATGAATGAAGAGAGGTGAAGTGCCCACTGAAATGACACTAAAATGTGTTATAGAATATATCTCAATAATACTGATATTAAATTTGAGCAAATGCCATTTTCAGTTTTCAGCCCACTTATTGACTTAAATGACAGAAACAGCATTATAGCTGACATTAATAATCAATTCATCAGTTGCACTGTGACAATAACTACCACGATCCATCATATGATCATATGAGCCTCAGTTGTTTCAGAGGAAAAACAAAGATAGCTTAACGGGAAAGAGGAACATGAAGTACTTTGTTGTTTGTAGTTTCTTCAACAGAACCAAATATGGCCAAAAACCTAACTGCAAAACCCTAAACGCTACCAAAAAGGCAAAAGCAAGTTGATTTTGCATGTACATGATATATATAAAATACCTTGGAGCTTCTGGAAAGATACTGATAAGCAAATTTGCCTTCAAGGCGATACTCATGCATAACCCAGTTGCTTTTCTCTCCTTTAGGAGCTCTGCCTCTGTAGAAAACCAAAGTCTTCTTCATGCCCACAAGAGCACAAGTCTTGGAGCTGTAAATCTCTCTGTCTTTCCCAGTGGCCTTCCAGTAACCAGCCTCTGTAGCTCTGTTAGTTCTCAGCCCAGTTGGGTACTTCCTGTCTCTCAGACTAAAGAAGTACCACTCTTTCTCTCCCATCTTTGCCTTAGCTGCAGCAGCGAAAACAGAAGAAACAAAAAATGATGTCAGAAAACACTCGCATATCAAGTCTGTAACAATGGACAAAAAAATAAAAAGGGGGTTTGCTAGCTTAGTTTTACCAGGAAGCTCCCAAGGCTCACACTTGTTGAGGTCAACTTCAGCAATGGCTCTGCCAGTGAAGTTGCTGTCAAGAACTTTCTTGAGAAGGTAGTAAGTGATGAGTTCTTCATCAGTTGGGTGAAACCTAAAGCCAGGAGGCAAATGTGCATCACTGTTGTCAAAGTAATTGTAGGTGGTCTCCATGACCATGAACAAAAATAACAACAACAAAAGAATTTGAAGCCAAATCAACTAGTACTCAAACACAATAAAAGATGAGTGCATGGGATGAAGAGGAGGAGGAGGAGAAGTAAATAAAGAACAAAGGGATTTTGTAACTTAGTTGTCTAGTGTGTTTGAAAGAGTGTGCTTATTGGTCTAGTTATATGGGGGGCGGGGGGGGGCGCTTGGGTTGGTTTCCCATAGGGATTTGATGAATCAAGTGACAGGAGAAAAAGGTGAAATAAATAAAATTATTAGATTAATAAAAGCCATAAATAATAATAATCTCTTTGTTTTCTCTGTTCTGTCCTGTTCTGTTTTCTCTCTCTCTCTCTCATGGGGTCATCTGCTATCATAATAATGCCATAGCTTGAGAGTAGAGAGTGGAGAGAGAGGGTGATGTATGTCTCTGAGGGAGTGGGCTCTGTGGGGTTCTGTTTCTGGCATTGAGTATGCGTGCGTGTATAAATTGAAAGAGGGGGAACAGAAAGAAGTTTTATGAGAGAAAATAAAATGAAAAAGAAAATGAAAAAAATTTTATTGAAAGAGATTGAGATTTTCACCATCTCTCGATAAAGCTGTTTCATATCTCACCCTGTCAGCACAGTACAAGATTAAATTATCAAACTTGACAGGTACCCTTTGAGCTTACACACGCCACCTTCATTTCAATATATCTACAATTATTCCTCTTATTATTATTATTAATATATATATATATATATATATATATATATATTTTACACAAAATTTGCATAAACAATATACGAATACCCTTTTAAATGGATCATCATTTGGATATGGTGTGTCCATAAGCCAAAGTGAAATGTTCAGCTTCAGCTTCAGCTTCTGCTTCTGCTGCTGCTGCTTCTGCAAATCTTTAATAATGGGAAGACTGAGGCCACAGCTGCTTTTGCTAGTTACACTTACACATAACAATCTTATGCTAAGCAGAGAGTTCACACATGCACAATTTTTGACACAAAAGACAAAAGGATTTCCACAGGGAGTGGCTAGCTGAAAAGCACAGGTCGCAAAAGTGCTTTTACCCCCCTGCCCAGACGACTCCTCTGTACTAACAAGCTAGCTAGGCTCTTGTTGATTTAATAATTAAGTACTGGCCGATACATGTTGATACATAGTGAGTGGATTTTGCATACTAAATTTTTCTTGTAACATGGCCAGGCCCCTACCCATATTTGTATTCAATGCTGAAGTGCTAGTTTTGGTGACAGTTCTATTACTTTTGCACATAAAATTCAATTTAATCCTCATCTCATAAAAGAATTTTGAATCATGCAATCAATATATTCTACATGCTGCTTTTTTACTGTTGAAATTCATGTTTCAACTACTGCAAATCTGTAAAGATTTTTGAATGTATAAGAAAAGCAGGATCTGCTGAGTGAGTGATGTAGAAATCTTTAATTTTACTCGTGTGATTGATCCACTTAACTGTTTCAAAATCCTAGACTTTCTCATAGTACAAGCCAAGCATAATGTCCATTTAGCCATCATTTTCACAGACTCGTATCCAAAATGGCAAAAGACTTGCTGTGATCTGCAGCTGTAGCAGACTATATATATGTATGTGTGTGTGTGTGTGTGTAACTCATGACAAAAATTTTCGGCACTACAAGAACCTCCCTCTTCACGTTCCGGAACAAATAAACAATTAAACAAGTTACAGGTGGCCAATTCCCACAATATCAAATTAAAAAACAGAAAAAAAAAAAGGGCACTTACACTTTAATCACTATAATAAAACAAAAGCTTCCCCCCACTTCATATGCTGGGCTGGGGGGTGGGCAAATCAAAAAAAAAATGGTTTACTTCGACTCAATTGTTCCTATTTGGTTTTTTCTTTTGGGCTATTTATCGTCAGCCCCCAATTGTTTTGATATTTTGCATCACGTACCCACATCTTTCGATTACGTGTACTGCATCCCCATTTTCGTTAAAAAATCAATTAACTTAACGGAAAAATAATAGAATGATAATTTTGTATAAAATAAAAAATAATATATAAACAAATTTTTTTAAAAAAAAATCTTTTTTTCCTTCATTTTTTTCATCTTTTTTTCTCAATCTTTTTTTCTCTCCTTCTCCTTCACTTCTTTTTTCCTTCATTTTTTTAATTTTTGCTCCCTCTTTTTTTCAACCTCCTCCTTTTATTTTCACGTCTTTTTCCTTTTATTTTTATGTCTTTCTCCCTTCATTCTTCTTCTTCTTTTTTGTGCCTTTATTATTTTTTCTTCTTATTCTTATTCTTCTTACCTTTCACTGCTGCTGCCTGTCCGCCCGCTGGAGTGATTTGCCACCTTAATTGATGCCGCTTAAAATCGTTGGCTTTGCCCAACGCAACCAGTTGAAGCAAATACCATCATTGTCGCCTTTATAATTTAATCTACGATTTGATACTTTAATTTTAGAGTTTTTGATTATTAAATTATTTTTAATTGAATTTTCTTGGTTTGGATTTTTTTTGTAATAGAATTTTACAATGAAAATTATTGTCTAGGGTTTGGTATCATAAGATTACGAATTCTTTATTATTTGGTTTTGATTGCTTTGGTGGGATTATTGTAATTATTTTTAATGCACAGATGATTTTGTGTTTGATCTTATTTCATATTAGAATCATGCATTGGCTCTGATTTTGTGATTTTTGGGTATATAATTTTGTTTTGATAATAAAATCCAAAAAAAATTGTTTCAATATAATTTTTAAAAAATATGAAAATAAATATTGTATAATAAATTTTTATTTTTTATACAAATTTTATAAGTTGTAAGGGGTATTTTAGTACTCGCGAATTCAATTCATTTGAAACTAGAGATAATAGAATCCTTTAAATTAGTAACAGTCTAAACAGTTAGAAGTAACTGATTTTTAAACGAAAATGAGGATGTGGGCACATGGTAGAAAGATGTGGGCGGCTAATGTAAAATGTCAAAACAATTGGAGAGTGATGATAAATAATCCTTTTTTTAATAAAAGCCAATAATAAAACTTTGAACCGAGTCAAAAAAAATTTTGTTTGAATTTTAGTTCAAATTCTCATTGACCACTAATATAAACCAATAATATAAATCGAATGGACCCATTTATCACTTCAAATTGGATTAAAATTTTCTCTTAACTTTTTTTAACTTTCGTTATTTTATAATAATTAGTTAAATATATATAATCATTAAAATAATTAACATAATTATCTCATACTTAATCAATTATTAAAAAATAAAAAAAATTAAGAAAAAATTTTTATTCTTTCAAATTATAAGTTCAATAGGGTATCAAAGATAAAATAGATATATACTGTAAATATACAAAAAAATAAAAACTTGTAACGAAGAAAGAGAACCAATATTACTGAAAATTAAAATTGTGAAGAAGGGTTAAAAAGAAAGAAGGAAAAATGAAGAGAGTGGCTGAATTTTTTTTTATTATTGTTATTTCGTTTTTACAGCAAAAGAGTAAAAGACAGACCTTTTTTTTTTTTAATTTTTCGCTAGCTAGTACATAAAGCATTTATATTATATTGTTTTTGTGTTGGAATTTCCAAGTGATGAAATGAAATGATTAAGCTTACCATGCATGCATCATTTCAAGCAATCCCATCCATCCATCCATCTATCAAAATCAAAAATCAACAAAAAGATTGATGGTATGAGATTTTGACGCGTCATGCTCGGATTTTGAGATGACCTTTCTTCACAGGCTTTACATCAAATCATATCAATATCATCAATCTGCAGTCTGCAAATCTGCAATTCTGCATCCTCCCTCTCTTTGTTCTTTCAATGCATTTTTTTCATTTTATTGTTGTCAAGGCTCCTTTACCAGTAACTATCCAAAAAAGGGCAATAAAACCAACCCCTGATCTTCTCCTATTTTAGCCACTTCAATTACTTTTAACTTTGCCTTACAATTTTAAGGCTTCTCTCTTTCAATTCCCCATGTCCGTGTGATTTAAGTTCCAAATAAAAAAAAAAAAAAAAAGCAAGTTAAGCAAGTCATTCAACATTGTTTATTAATGTTTCTACATAAAATTTTCCTGATTTTTAACATTGTACTAAATAATAAACCTTGGTTACAAAATTGTTTTAATATCATTTTCTTATCTAAAATTAATCAAGATTTGCATTGATCTGAATATCTCAATTTTTGAGTTCATAGTAGTCCACCCTAACATATCAAGGATAATTTTATACCTGCTTGACGCTGGACTTAAACCACCAAAGGACACCAATTCTAATAAGCGGAGGAGGCGGGCACTACAGAAAATTATGCACCCTATACATGTTTTATGTTATTGTTTATGCATAAATGTTGATTGTAATTTACGTGTTATAATTAGAAAACAAACCCTAGTAAGGATTCTATAATTGTCTCCAATTTGGAATTCATAAATAACAAATGAGCAATTTTATAATGTATGATACATGTAATTAAATTTAATATAACCGTCACTTATATGATAATATTTTAAAATCAATATACACATATCATAACATCATTTATTTATTATTATGATTGATATGATAATTATGATATATTGTAGAATTTCTCATAACAAAAAACACCATATTCACAATTTTTCTTATAAAATATACATTCAAAATGTATAAATTACAAAATAATGATATATAATATATGATACGTAACTTGTAAATATTTTCGTTATTTTGGGGGATCATCTAGTAATTAGCAGCATAAATGTCATATATGATGGTAAGAGAGAATTGAATACGAAAGGGGGAAAAAACAATGTTCACACATTTATTAAAATTAACACCATGGAGTCGTAAAAAGGTATCAAAATTAATACTCTGAATAATTATCATTGTTAATCGATTTAGCAAATAAATGATTTTCAATGCGGTATTATTCTCTTCTGATTTTGTATTTATAACGAGGGAGCTGGATTTCAAAACCACATAAATGTTTGCATTTAATCGATCAATAATTTACATGTAGTCATGTAACGAAGATAATGGGGCTATAATATAATTTGTCTTATTTCGACATCTCTTGTACTATTAAACATTAGGCTTTTAATATATTAATTTAGTATCTGTTGCTACGTGGTTTACTATCATTGGCTATATATATATTTTTTTTCACCATTACTAATAAATTAATCCTATGAATATGATTGCATCAAGTTGGTAAAAATTAACAACTTTGAATTGTAAAAATAAAAAGAAAAATCCTTTGGTTGAATCACTTATGAGTGGCATTTATTTCAACAAGTTTTAAAAAATTAAAATTTAAAATTTAAAAATCCAGCTATTCGGATTGAGAAATGAGAAGAGCTTCAATTTGGGAACAAAAATAATTCTCATATTCATTTGTCCTTAGTATAATCCAAAACCTATACACACTAATAATGTAGTCCAGAAAGCAGTTGACTTTTTTTTTCATTATATATATATATATATATATATATATTATTTTCCGATTTTTTAAAAAAGTCTCAAAATAAAAAAGAAAAATAATAAATAGTGGGGGAAATGGAATATATGAAAAAACAAAGGGGACACGGTTAACGAGAGAGAGCGTATGGGGGGATTACACATGACGACAAGGTGAAGTAAGCCGCGCCGCCCTCCGCCTACGGCTCTGTGCGCTGCGTTTTGATAACCGAGTCCTAAAATAATGTCCAATAATTCATTATTATTATTATTTTATTAAATGTATAAGTGAAGCGCTGGTTAAATAGTGACCACCCCCCGGCTGACACAGCCAACTGGGCCCACGTCCTCTCCCTTACATTATAAAAATAATTATGTCTGAAACTTTGTCCAATCATCTTTTGGGTCTGTGTGCGTGCTCCCTCTCATCTTCACACGTGTACCTATCTCTCACTTCTCTCGCTCTCTCTCTCTCCCCACTACCGGCCTTACTCATTAAATATTGTTATTTTGCTATATAATATTCGTTTATATACCACTTCGTCACTAGATTTATCTGATAATTATTTTTATTTAATATTTTACTATCAAATTAATAATTTTATTAATAAATTATTGATATCAAAAAATATTTTTAAAATTTTAATATATTTAGCATTTTAGAAAGTCCACAATGTATAATACTTATAATTTTTAGATATATAATGGAATTAGAATTAAACTATATTTTTAGCATAATTTCGGTTAAAAATTTTAACGGTATAATGGTAAAATAATAAAAATTAAAATATTCAGTAAAAATAATTGTTAAAAAATTTTAATAAAATATTTAGTAAAAAATAATTGTTAGAAAAATTTTTATAATAAAATAATATATTAAAAAATATTAGGTGACGAAATATTAATATTTCTAAAAAAATATATACTAATTTTTCTAATTAAATTATCATATAAAAATACTGTTTTTCCTTTAAAATGTTAAATTCAACATTTACAAATATAACGATACGAGTCCTTTAAATATTTTTAAAAAATATTTAAATAAAATTAAATAATTAACTTGAACTATAAACCCAAAAAGTGGAATTGCCGCTGTGGTGGGTGATTTTATATCAGAATGACTTTTGCCATTGACATTTAGATATGTATGCTGATTGCTGACAATTTTTTTTTTTTTTAACCTTTTTCCATTCAAATACTGACAAAGTTAAAATGGGGATCTGGCATTGGTGCCTTATACAGTACCACCGTTTGCGTATTTTGTGATTTAACTATTGTCCAATTTTATTGAGCACCTTACACTCTTTTTTATTTATAATTTTTTTATAAGTTTTAAATAGATAAAATTCCCTTGAATTGTAGAAAAATATTAAAATTGTACGAAGTAGTGAAAAGGGAAGGGACGAAGAAATTAATTGCAGGTATTTGTAATGGGAGTTGACCACCTCATATCATGCTTTTCGCTAGCTAACTCAATAGAACCAAGTGTTTATAGATTAATTCCTTGAAATAGTACGATAACCCTAATTAAAAAATAATTATTATTACACTCAGCAACCAGCAAATTCAAGAATCAATTTAAGCATGGATTTATAATTAAATTGACATTTATCCTCATTATTTTTTGGTCTTATCTCAGAAAATTTTTATTGAACTTACTAATATAATTAAAACTGCAATAGTATACTAATAATCGCATGAAGTTAAAGTTACATTTGTAAAGTATTTTTATAATCTTCTTATTGAAGGTCTTAAATAATAAAATGAAATTCTTTATTCTAAATTGATTTAGTCTTATCAATATCCATAGGATATAGAAAATTATAATTTATGTATAATTTTTGTTCACTTAAAATAAAAAAAATCCTTAAAAATATTGTTATTATTGATTATTTTAATAATAATATTTTTTATAAATCAATTGGTATAAAGAATGTTTTTGTGGGTGCAAATAATCCCTTCCAAAAATAAATACCCTTTAAAATTAAAAAAACTAAATCTTAATAACCAGGTAATTAAAATCCTATAACAGCATTTACTAATTAGTAGCTAATTCATGTCTTGCTTGTTTTGCTTTCTGCCCTTTGGTAGATGTGGGTTGGTGCTTCTTTGGTTTCTTAATCATTCATGAGAATTTTGTTAACGATGCGTGATGGAATAATGAGCTGTTATGATTTCTTGAGAAAGATGAAATTGAGGGGAAAGCAAAATAAAAAAAAAAAATGTTGTGATTCTTTAGAAGATGAAACTATGAAGGTGAGGCAAAATTGAAAAAAAAGTTATAAAATCATTTCTTTCTTTTTTAATTATAAATTTAAGAGTATTTTTATCTTTTTGTTAATATTACTATATTAGTGTGTTATGAACTTATCTTGGATGTGAACAAAAAATGCTTACATACTTATAACCTATAGTAAATAAAAATAAGGGTAAGGATACTAAATTGAATTTTGACAATGTACATAACTTAAGCAGATGATATCACAATACTTTTGCATATTTTGTAAATATAAAATAAAATAAGGGTTTTAATAAAATTTGATAGTAATTAATCTACCAATGACAAAAATGGATTCATTCCCAATTTTTTTTTTCAACAAACTCATCAAGCATTTTTTTTTTCCCTGCAAAACCCAACGACTCTCAAAAGTGAAAACACTTGACAACTTTTTTGACATTATAGGGATGTACCATCACTTCAATTCTTTTCATTTGAATTTGAGTTTTGATTGATATAATTGTAGATTCTTTCTCCATACCCTGTAACCAAGCCAAAAAGCAAACGTAAAAAATTTCAAGGAGATTCGGATTCCATTGTCTGTGCTATGCTATCTACATTTTAATTAAAGAAACTGTATCTACGTGTGTTCCTGTGTGTGCCATTTGCATGTCAAAAAAGTTACTGCATCAATATGATAGCAAATTAAAATTCTTCTATTTTTTTTTTTTAAAAAAAATCTATTTTTAGCATTAAAATGGTGCATGCGTGTTCCTTCCCAAATCTACATTGCCAACAAGAAACGCTCTCTTTAAGAGAACTCTTTAGGGCTTAGTATCACGGGATGAGTGTTTTGTGCAATAAATCCGTGCGGCACTTAGATAATCTTGGTTGGGATGTTGCTAAGTAAGCCTTTGCGCTTCACATCTTGACTCATTCTCTTGGACCATTTTTTGCTGGAATCATACGGCCCGTAACATCAGGCTAACTTCCAAGTTTCCTTCGATAGATTATAGATACAATTTAAAATAGATTTTCAAACAAGTCATTATTTCAAATAAATAAGAGTACAAGAAGGGTACAATAACAAATACATAAATATATAGTTTGACCAATTTATAGGCAATCTATTCCGGTAGATAGACGGAGGAATAATTTTTGGTAATTTACTTAGATAAACAAAAAAAATTAATTGATACAAGAAATTTGAGGTTTAAATTTTGCTTATGTAGATGAAAAGGAAATTTAAATAAGATATTAGTTAGGGATGGTAAAAATGTCTTTGGGTACGAGGGTTCATTATGTTAGAGATATTAGCTAGCGATGGTAAAAATTTCTTTGGGTACGGGGTTCATTATGTTAAAGTTGGATATTAAATCTAATTTTACTCTTGTTTTATAAAAATAATCAGGCACGGATATGACTTTTTATACCCGTTGATTGGTTGGATTGGGTATATGTATAAAACACTAGTACCCTTACTTGCTCATTAAACTCGTTTGGATATTGACTATTTATTTTTTTTAATATTTTTAAAATTAATAAATAAATCAAATAAATATTAAAGGAAAAAATTAAAATCCTAAAATGTAAATATTAACACTTAGCAGCTTAGTAATCAAAATGGCCTTCTAATATGATATTCTAGACATTTACATATAGATTTTAATTATTTAATGGATTAGATATTTACTAAACTATCTAAAATCTTGTCCAAATTGAAAATGAATGATAACATAATAATGTTATTGGTTAAAAGGAGTGAATGATGGATAAGGAATGTCAAAGCTTAGACATTTATTTTTCTATCTAAATATTTAATAATATATTGATTAAAATAGAACTTAACAATTATCAAATTGAAATTAATATTTATCTAAAATTAAAAATAAAATTTTTAAATATTTGACAATAAAACGCTTAATGTTTATTTAAAATTAAATAGTTAAGGCATCATTGTTTCTTTTTTAAATATATATAGATGTTAGAAAAAAAAAGGATATATGAGATAAAAGAAGGGTATGTGTATTTTTAATTTTTATTAGAAAACTCCCCTCTCATATCCGTTGAAACTCACAATCGATAAAAATCGATGATAAAAATATTCTCTAACAAATAAGTAAGGATACAAATAATGGCACATTGGTAAATAAACATTGATAAAATCGACACTACACTGGATGATCCATTAACCCACGTTTACATTTGATTGGAAGTGACTAGAAATGGACTAACAAACATATAATTGCAACAATCTAATTCTTCAAAGTGACCACAGGCACACAATAATGGGAAGGGAAGGATGACATTTACTTGATGGAAAGTTGGGAACGGAGGCAAAGATCTTGATGTGATTTCAATTCTTTGATTTATTGAGATGGTCTTTTGATTTCAATCAAACCAATTTTCATTTAAAAAATAATTTCAAAAAAAATCAGCCGAAGCCTTTTTGGGGTCTTGTTGAATCGATCTTTTCAATCTCAGTGACGATGTCCAATTTTATTGAAGTCAAATGTTGAACATAAACCATGAAGTCCACACTTCACATGACAGACAAATTTATTTGTCCTAAGACAGCGGGTGGGCAAACTTCATATCTACTGTCTTGTGTCGTTGACCTTTTTCTTTTTGTATTTTTTTTAAAAGACGAGTACATCAACATCAATTAGTAGTGATGTAAATTAATTTGTTCATTATATACCAACCTTATCAACAACCTATCCATATAAAAAATCATTAGCTAAAAATATGCTTCGTTAAAGAAACACAATTTAAAGTGAGAAAAACTTAGAACAGAAGTAAGGTATATTTTAAAATAATTATTATTAGTTATAATATAAAAATAAGCAGTTGAGTAGAAAATATTAGTGATTGAATTTGATAGAATAACCAATAACATCTATTTAAGCATTTGTAAATAAGTATATTCAAAATAATTGATAATTGAAATAAATATTTATACTATTAATTTATTTTTATTTAAATATAATTGATAATAATAATAATCTCTTTAAAGTTAATAATTTTATTTCTTAATAAATAATGATAATTTTAGTTTTTTATAGTATATACGAGGATATATATGAAATTATATTAAATTTAAAAATAATTATTAAAATTAGATTTTTAAAAGCTACAATTTCCTTACTTTCTAAAAATATGTTGTACGATGAAGTGATTTTGTCAAAAGTGATTTTTACAAAAATTTACTAAACACCAAAATTAATTTTTATTTTTCAAAATTATTTTTGAGTCTCCCAAAAATAATTCCAAAGGGGCCCTTAATGACTTGACACAATTAAAAGAAAAGGTAAATTTTTATTCATTTCTCATATATATAGAATGATAATTTTTAATTTATCACATAAAAGTACAAAAATCTCAATTTAACTTATATTTTTGTTCAAAAGATGAGGGCGCATTGATGAATTTTTAAAATCTTCTTAACACTAAATAGGGGTAAATTAATATTTTCACTAATAAATTAAAAAGTGTCATTCTAAGTAGGGGTAAATTGTAAGTTTTCCTTAATAGTGAATTACATGGCTTAGGAGTGGACAAATTTGGGTTCGCATCAACTCGATGAGGTTGAAAAAAAATTAATCCGAACTCAATTCAAACTTGTACAATCCAATCCGACTATATTTGGATCGGATCTGTATGTGATTATATGCAGATCGGGTCAAGTTTCTTTTTTTTTTTATTTTGAGTCTTTTTACAAATTATTGTAGTTATTAAAATTTTTTATTGTAAATAAATCATTTTAACTTGTTTTTACCAATTTTTTCAAAAAATAAAATGAAATCTACTATTATAAAATCAAATGAATAAAATTTTAAATAAACTACTGCTATAGAATAGAGTTGAGTTATTTGCCCACCCATAAATATCTAAAACATTTTTTTTTATTAAGTGTTAAGTGTTAACCCGATCGATTTTTTTGATCGGATTAAGTTTAAGCCCATTCAAACCTGAATTTTTTTAGATTGGATTGAGTTATTTGCCCACCAGCAACATGGCTTGAGCATGAAATCTAAGAAATATAGGCAACTTTGAATCGAAACCAGCGAACTGACTGTTGAGCCTTGTCTGGGCTTTGGTTGATCTCTCAATTAAACTTCAGGTTGGGATTGGGCTGGGCTTGAGGCCCAACGTAATGACAAGTAAGTAATACATTTTATTCCCTATCAAAGATAAACTGTAAAATTTATATAGTCATAGTAATGGAATCAAATTAATTTTATTATTATGAGCACGTTATGACTTAAATAGAGATGTAATCATAAAAATTATAGTTTTGACTCAGTTATCTTTAATGTAAGTGATATAAAGGTAAAATGTGCATTACGTTAATAATCAATTAATAAAAATTGTCAAATATATTATATAAATATTGATAATAAAGATAGGAGCAATTTTAAAAAATTTAGATAGTTATTATTACGTGGAGCTAAGTGAAGAGAATAAATCAGGTTTTTCAAATGTTCAATTAAAATTTTTTTAGGACCGATTTCATACAACATATAAAAATTAAGTAATCTTGAAATTCATACCTTGATGTTTTGAGAAGATAAACAATTGAGAGTTATAGATCCGTCTTCAAACGATCTTCCAAGCTATAACTCAGGTTTGATCAACACTGGACATGTGAGCGTCTGTTTCACCACTCCCAATCGCAACTGGCTTCTCTTAAATGTCTTCTGTATTTTTTCCAAGAGCTTTTTAATTCTCTTCACTCTCTCGTATGAAAAGCCCTTGTATGTTAGGATTAAGATTCCTATTTAAAATATAATTCATCTTTTAATTTAAATATTTAAATTAAATATTATTTCTCCACTTACGTAAAAGTGGAAAGAATGTGTAACTAATTAGGAGTCCACCTTGTAAAATATCACAAGCTTCATTTTACACTTGAATATATCATACTAGGCATTAACAAATATTATAATTATGATTTTCATCTAATATGCCAGTTTTTCAAGCTTTTGGGTCCAATGATGGTGTTGTCAATTAAATGAGCTAACCTAGAGATCATTTGGGAACATATAATAGTGGCTACAATAATTAAATTTGTAATTAAATAAATATATTTATTTAATTCCAATTCTACTCCACTATAAGATTGGAACTGACCTCCATAATTGTATGCTCGAATATAATTCGTCCAAGCCACATTGATTTCTTTACTACACAATTCTTTGTACCACATCGTTAATTTAAATTGATATCTCAATTGTCCAATTAATTTAATTACATATTGTTCTTTGATACTTACTGATTTTCTTTAATGATCATTTCAACATATTTATTTATGTTGACACACTTTGGCTAGAGACTTCTATGATCAAGTACTGAAAACCCATCAAGAGATATGTCGTATAAATTCTGTATTGTTAATCTATAATTTCAATACTTGTAATTACTCCTACCAAGATACCGAGTAATCTTGCCTATATGTGTTTTCGTGCCCATTAGTAACTCAAATGAAATAACAATTATAATCATGAAAGTATAACTAACTCAAGATTAAAATTACAGTAAATTAATGCCTATGAACTAAGTTTCTAAAGAAAAAATCTGAAAATAAACTATAACTTATTACAAGCAAAGTTTATTTTTATTTATTATTGACCCCAATTGGGACTATGGTTTTCTATGACAACTTAAAAATTATTTATATATAGAGAATTATTATAGAGAGATTTTACTGCATAATTAAATAAAACTAAACTCAATCATTAGATGCTATTACATAACATTTCACAAATTCCCATTTAGGTCATATTTAATTGATATCCATAACATTTCCCGCACTTGCTTCTTGGCTTCTAACATTGGATTGGAAAATCTTAGAGTAAAAAAGCGTTAGATACTATTATATGCATTTTCTTGGTTGGATATTTAATATATTTATCTTCAATTATACAGAAATAAATATACATATGCTCTGAGAATGTAGTCGGATTGGTAACCAACAAATAAAAAATGGTTGGCCACTCGAGTTTTATTCTTGAGGGAGGTAAGGGAAAAATAAAAAAATTAGTTAGGCTTTGTCCATCCTCTTACCTCTTTCAAGAATCAAACTTAGGTGTCCATAAGATTTTTTTTATTTTTTATTTTTTATTTATATTTTTTTTTTTGCAATCTGAAGCCTAACTTTAGTATAATATCTTGTATTATCTAGTTCAACACATGTAATTGTAATATTAAAACACAACTGAATCTAATTAAACAAGAAACTTTTAAGTAAAAGAATGGGAAAAAAAAGAGAAGAAAAAAAGAGATACACTTCTCATCATAGAATTTTCTTTAGTTGTCAATTTATTTGATGGTATTATATAGTCAAAACAAAGTTGTACAGCGTATTTGGTAAGTTTCAATTTCTTAGAAGGTTATAGTTAGATAGACGTCCAGAAACAGTACAGTCAGATAGACGTCCAAAAACCGTCTTCTTTTTGCACCCATTCAATTATTTTGATGAATCATCAAACTTATCTTACAATTTTTAGATGAAATCCCACATATATATATATATATATATATAGTGTAGTCCCATACATGTGGATAAATATATAACACACAAAGATTACACTAATGCTCATAGTTTGTATAGAAGTTGTGACCTGAATTTTTCAAAAAGAAGATTCATTTTTAGCTAGCTTTGGCATATAAAGTGCACAACTCAAAAAGGAAGGAGAGATTCAAATTACATGTGTATTCTTCAAATAATCAGGTAATTATTTTTAATTTTATCGATTAGTATTTATATTTATAATTTCTTTAATGTTGAATCTTGTCACACTTAAATTAATTCATTCAGAAAACACACACATACACGTAACAAGTAGCGATGATGGATGCTGTTTAACTTATTAATTTTAGAATTAATATTAGTAGTTTAATATTTTAATATTATCAAGATGATAAAATAAAACGATAATGATTTTTTTTACTTTGTTAAATAAAAGTTCTCGATTACAGAAAGATCAAGGGAACAATTGTAGAATGAAATGATAGCCTTTGAAGCGTAAGATAAAAAATCACCTTATCTGTTTGTAGAGCTGTGATCACATGTCATGATTCTATAGGTATCCTCAAAATAGCATCCAGTTGAAAGCGATCAGCGATGATCGCAATCGTCGCTGCTTACTTTGTGTTGGGTAGAAAAAGAGTTAATCTTGGTTTGAAATATCAAAGGATTTATGAGTGTGCCACGTGATGAGTTGTGTGGCTTTCATTGGTCTAATTGTCTGGTACCATCATCATCATAATTTGCCTCTCTTGTCCTCATCTCTTTGTTTTTCCATTTATACTCCTAATACCCCAATTATGTTATTATAACAAATTAAAATAACATTAAAGGTTCTCAAGAATTAAAATAATACTTTTAAAAAATTGAAATAAAGGAATCGTGGTCACAAAAGGAAAGTGTAGTTATAGATTTTATTGGGTGTCTTTACTGTCACTACAATTAGCCCAATTCTTTGTTGTTTACTTGATGCACAAACAAGTTACACTCTTTTATATATCTAAATAATATTAGCTATATATATTATACAATATATATGTTTATCAAAATATTATATGTTTACACCATCAAATTTTAAGTATATCTAGAATTTTAAAAAATGAAACATCGTGTAAAAAAAAGGTGAATCATGTTTAATATTTAAAGACTTTAGTAAAGACTTGTATATTAACTCAAGTTGAAGTACAAGAGAATGTTCAAAGGATCATCTTTGCTGACACTAGTGATCATATTATATGATAAAGGTAGCCCAGGAGATAAGTTACATAATAAAGATAAGTGTGATACAAGGTGTTTACAAAACATTAGATAATTGATGCAAATTGAGAGACCATTTTTGGGTTTTAAAGACCAGAATCTGCAATTTATTTTGATTAGTTCTTTAGTAATTGTGTCATTAATCGAATAAATAAATCAAGAACTTAATTTAACAAGAAGAAAAAATTGTGTTGATTGAAATTTAAATTATTTAATAATCATGTCAACTTTTATTACTCAAACCTATTTATTTATATCGTGCTCATGTCGAATAAATGAATTATCAATGTACTTAGCTATATGTAATAATATATAAAGACATTATATACTCAATCACTCAAATAAAATGTTACGACTTTGATAAGGGAATTTCATTTGTAATATTCTCTGCAAAAGTAATATCATAGTTATTAACATTAAAAGTGAAGATGGGATGCCATTTATTTGTATAAATACTACCTTTGGGGAACATAATATTATATACACAGAGGGGTTCAAATTAGTAAGTTCATTCTTCAATGTTCAGGTACTTTTGTTTTTATTAGTGTCTCTCTTAAGTATGGATTGGGATTAATCTTGTATATCGCTGTTATGATTATATTTTTATTTTTCAGAAATAAAAAAACAATTATTGTGAAGAAACAAAATTGAATTTGGACTCTATTACTTGAGAAGGACTTGTGGGGAGTGGGCACGCCATCTTAATGCGCCAAAGCAGTATTCCGATCTAGATCTAATGAGTCTTGGCCATAGATTTCAGAAATTAAATAATATGAAACTAATATCATTTAAAATATAAAATAAAAATTATGGTATGGGATTCAGAATCTTTCTAATCGTAGATACTTCTTTTTTTTTTAATATAGATATATAGTTAAGTCATACGATTTAATAAAATCAATATAAATATATAATGTATATATAAATACTATTTTATAGTACATTGAAAAATAATTTTATTAAACCATAATTTTATTAACAATGTGTTTGTATTAAAAAAATTGAAGGTACCAACACTTGAAAATGATTAACAAGACCCATATAATTTAAAATAAAAAGTAAATTGTGAATTCTACATTAAATCTACCAAATAACATCGTCTTAAATAATCAAATGTATTACCTTAATATGATAAGATGATGTGCCCAATTCATTTCTCTTTTTAAATAAATTTTAAAATATCTCCAAGTTACCATGTTAAGTATAAAACAAACAAATAATATTATGATATATATATTTATTTTAAAAAATTAGTATGTAAGTGATAGTTTTATAAATTTAATGATATATATTATACATATATTAATTATTTATATTATTTCTTATGTATACTAAAATTCTTGAAATTTCTTGAGAAGGTATTACGCCCACGTAAGAGTAACCATTTTCTCTTATTATTTATTTTTTAATTTATCACTTTCACTCAAAAAGAAAATGAAGAAGACGTCACACGAAAACAAGAAAAATTGCAAATAGACTAATTTATTTATTGAACCAATGGGGTAAAGTTGCGTATTGAATAGCTTATGTGAAATTTGTGGTGCCAATGCATTTTAGCTATTTTTTGTCTTGTGTTCCAAATTGTTTGTAAATGGACGTGTCTAGTTATTAGATACAAAATTTTTTTCTTTTTTACTTTTCTTGAAATAATTTTTTTTTTTTGTACAATGTTACAATAATTTTTTTATAATAAATTTATGCAGCTATTTTTTTAAAAAATAAATAGATCTTCATTATTATCTGGCTAAATCATAATGGTGTCGCCGTCTTTTTTTCCTTAAAATAAAAAATGAAGTTCTAGGCTATGAAAAGTGTCGATGTTTCTAGAAATCAAATTGAGGGTAATGGGTTATTGTCACTTATACGGTTATACTCGAGCACAATTCAATTCCAATATGATCTCGATAACTCTTACTAATCAATTTTGGCTCACATTTTAATTCACATCATTCTATATAAGACCATATATAATAATAATAATAATTCGGTAAATATTATTTTAACAAAATAAAATAATGTTAATAGATTAAAAAAATATAGATTTCAATATACTAACAGACAAATTTATATATATAAATTTTAATATATTAAAATTTATATTTTTTTGATGTGCATTGTCACTTTAACTAAAAACATAAAGAGTGATTTTAAGCATAGGTGAATTAAGCGGTCACCTAAAATTCTGTACTTTAGAAAAACTTTATTATGGTCACTTATACCTCCATATATTAAGGAAAACTCTCTCTCTCTCTCTCTATTATTATTATCGTATTTCTTTGATATACTCAAATTTTTTAAGTTTACGTATAATAATAAAGCCTATTTTTTATATCTTTATTTAATTAATAATTATCTTACAATTAACAATTTTTATACAAATTTTATATTTGATATCCTTAATGTTAAATAATTATAATTAATTATTGTCTAACTGTTAATTAATTATTAATTTTTCCAAAAAAATTAAATTCTTTATATATTTAAGGAAGAAAAAGCCTTAATTATTTAACATTATAAAATTTCTTGTACTGTTCTCTGTTAAATATATTATTACATTTGCTAATTTACTTTTGAAGTAAAAAAAAAAGTTCTTGAATTTATTGTTTTAAAGGAAGTAGAAAAAATATCTTCTTAATTACTTTTTTTTTTTAAATTTCTTACTATCTTGTTAATTGTTGATATTCAATATATAATTAAAAATTAATTGAATTTTCAATATTTTTATGTTTATTTGAATGTTGAAGTTATTGAATATAAAGAGACCTCATAAAAATTTTTATCTAAGGCCCCAATAATCTAAAGCCAACCCTATATATATAAATATATACACCATTAAATTATTATTTAGTTATTAGTCTAGAGGAGAATTACCATAAGGTCACATTGATGTTTCCTTTTAAAGAAAAAAATAAAATAATAAATCTTCTTTTTTTATTTTTTAAATAACTTACTAGTTACCATATTTATAATAATATATTTTAGACTGAAGTGATCCGTTAAAGTTCTCTTGGTGATCACATGAATTTTACTCCAATAATCTTAATTCAAAATGAAAAGCTAAGACCTCACCAATTTAATATATCATTCACTGTAAAATATAAGCTGAGTAATTAAATTGTTCGCATAAGCCTAAGATTTCAATTACTGTGCTTTGCAAATTAAACGAAAAAATGAATTATAACCATAATAAAAAAAAGAATTTTAAAATATTATATCAGTCATATAATAATTAACTAATATTATAATATGTATATATTTATTAAAAAAATTAATACATAAATAATAATTATATTAAATTTAATTATACATATTATACATATACATTAGTTGATTGAATTAGCACCCACCTACCATTGAGTTTCTCTTAAAAAAAGAGTTTAACGTTGTACTGATAAAGCAGCCAGAAATTAAATTTGTTTCCATGCAGAGAAACTGCAGCGTGTGGTGTTAGAACATGCACGGCTTGTTCTCTCTCCTATATATTGAGAAACACGAAGCAAATAGAACTCAGAGTTAAAAGGATTCTTTTAGTACTTGTGGTTTTGTACTTGTAAGAAATCAATTAATAATTTCACAATAAGCAAGCAATGGAAATAAGCAATGGAGGAGTTGATAATACAGCTTCAACAATCACCATAAAGGGGATGTTGAGTCTGTTAATGCAGAGTGTTGATGATGAGAAAGATGAAAAGAAAGTGATATCATTGGGGATGGGTGACCCAACTGCTTATTCTTGCTTTCACACAACTCATATCGCTCCTGAAGCCGTCGCTGATGCTCTTCTTTCTGATAAGTTTAATGGCTATGCCCCTACTGTTGGTCTTCCTCTAACTAGAAGGTAAATTTAATTACTCTCTTAATTTGTTAATATCATTATTCTGGGTCTCTTTGGAAATTTGCTAATTCTTTTCAGGTGATTAGTTCTTGATTTTGGCAACAAATTAGTTGTTATGTGTTTGTGTTGGAAAGCAAATACAGAATTAGTTCTGTTATGGGTTTGTTTCATTCTAATCTAATTTTTGATTTCTCACAGTTGCAATTTGAATTAAGCAACTTTGGATTAACAATCTGGGTATATCAACGTTCAGTCTAGTTCCAATTTCTTATGAGTTATAATTACGTATATATTGTAGTTTGAAGAATTTTTAGAAGTAACATTTGGGTTTATTTAATCTAGTTCTAAGATTTTATGTATTTGTTCTGTTTTTGAGATGTTGCAGAATATGGAAGTAGTTAATAAACTGATAATTAGGGTCTTTAGTCAGTCTATCTAACTCTCTTCCCTATTGGATTTTCATTTAGGGGGATGTTATGGTTCACTCTAATTATCTGATTACTACTAGTTAAATGTGTAGTAATGCTGCAACTTGTGTTCACAGAATCTTGAATGTGTTTTCAATTTTGACAGAGCCATTGCTGAATACCTCTCTTGTGATCTTCCTTACAAGTTGACATCCGATGATGTATTTGTCACATCCGGCTGCACGCAAGCCATCGATGTTGCTATGGCACTGCTTGCTCGCCCTGGTGCAAATATCTTGCTTCCAAGACCAGGGTTTCCCATCTATGAACTTTGTGCTGCTTTTAGGCATATCGACGTTCGGCATTTTGATCTTCTGCCTGATAAAGGCTGGGAGGTGGATCTTGATGCTATTGAATCTCTTGCAGATCAAAACACTGTTGCATTGGTAATCATAAACCCCGGGAATCCATGCGGAAATGTGTACTCTTACCAACATTTGCAGAAGGTTAGTGGACTGAAATGTTGCTTCAAGTGCTGCAAAGAATGACTTAAGAAGTTGGAGTAATTGAATTGTTTTTATTGTGGTTAGATTGCAGAGACTGCAAACAAGCTGAAAACTCTTGTTATAGCCGATGAAGTTTATGGGCACCTTGCTTTTGGGAATAAGCCGTTTGTGCCGATGGGAGTTTTTGGGTCAACTGTTCCTGTTCTTACACTTGGTTCTTTATCCAAGAGATGGATAGTACCCGGATGGCGACTTGGTTGGTTTGTCACAAACGATCCCTGTGGCATGTTCAGAAAACCCAAGGTACCATCTGCTTTCTCTGTCTCTTTTTGTCTTTTCATGAGCGTGGAGAAGTTATATAAAGCTTCTTACATCTATGCTTGTTTACAAACTTCTCATATGTAAGAGTGACACTGCATAAAATGTGTATTAGCTGATTTTCACCATTCTCATCTACTTAGGTTGTTGAGCGTATGAAGAAATACTTCGATATTTTGGGGGGCCCTGCAACCTTTATCCAGGTCTGTATGATGTATGTTTGTTGTGAAACTTCAAATTCTTTTACATTTTTCTGCATTTCTTAGTTTCTATCTTCCATAATTATACAGTGCCAAGAAATTGCGTATTGGCAAATTCAATCATATTCCACAATTAATAACCAATGGAGGAACTATTAGTTGAATCAACTATTACGCAGATTATGAAATGTGGCAAGGGACATGAAAATTTTGCTGGTAGTTGCGTCCTAGACCACATATATAATTTTCCCAGAGCTAATATAATTTAAAAGTACCAGTTCCTCTTTGAAATATCTAGACCTTTAACTTATCTGACAATTTCATCTAAAGCAAATCACATATTTTGTTTCTCATCATTCCAAATTTTTGTTGTTTTAGGCAGCAGTTCCTAGTATTCTTCAGCAGCCCGATGAGGTTTTCTTCAAGAAAACTCTTAATATATTGAAGCACACCGTAGATATCTGTTGCAATAAGATAAAGGAGATCCCTTGCATTAGTTGCCCCCACAAACCAGAGGGGTCTATGGCTGTGATGGTAAGATATTTGCAGAATTAGCAGCTCCCTCTGGTTGAAATGAATGACTTTAATATGTTATCTTATTGATATTTTTATTTACCTTTTAAATTCGATGCAGTTGAAACTAAATCTTTCACTCCTGGATGATGTTAGTGATGATATTGATTTCTGTTTCAAACTGGCAAAAGAGGAATCTGTGATCATTCTTCCTGGTAAGAAACGAACAATTTGAAATTGGATTCCACCAATAGAGCATTCTGTATTTGTTGAGGCTGTCTATCTTAATTAATTTCTTCTGCAGGAACTGCTGTGGGACTAAAAGACTGGCTGCGAATCACTTTTGCCGTTGATCCATACTCACTAGAAGAAGGTCTAGGCCGGATAAAATCTTTCTATCAACGGCATGCTAAGCAATAGCAAAGATACTAGAGACTCAAGTAAGTCGACAAAGTATCTAATTCTCATATGTTGGATCCTTGGTCATGGCTTCGCTCTTATGAAGAATTATATTGTTCGTCAATAGGTCAATGTACGAACAGACCTATTACTAGACATAGCCTTGTTTGCCAGTCAATATTAACATGTATACTGCTAAAACTTGTAGATTTTGTCAAATCAACTGTTGAAGTATGTTGTTTATCGATTCTGATGTACCTAAATTTAAAGTTAGGTGCTGAAGGCCGCCCCTTTATGTCTTATTTGTTGTATCTAGCTTTGTATAGAACAATACAAGTTTTCATTTTGGATAATTCATTATAATAAGACAAGGCTAATATTATTTTATTACATGATAAATTTAACACTAAAGTTAGATACCAGAATCCTCAAGAGTCGCTAAACGATACCAATGTTTTGCCAAATTACATGCACTTGCCGGCCAGACAAACAACTTAATAGCACAAAAAGGGTTATGAATCTTTTATTTAAACCGTTTCACAGAATCTGTTCCCACCAAATGTAAAAATCCAAACTGACGGCAATGCCCTTGAGTAAAAAAGCTACAACACCTCAGATATCAAACAGGCTTCAATAAATAAAGCAGATAAAGAAGTAAGAATACTACGATTTTATGCTTTATGAGTAGGAAAGTTATTGATAAGGTTAGTAAAAGGATCCTAAGACGATAATCCTTTGTAAATTACAATTATGCTTGTCAGCAGTCACCATCTCAATATTTATATCAAAATCTGCAGATGAGAAGCCAAAATCGCATAGTCAAAGTACAAACAGAACAAAAGACAGTCATCTTAAGGTTATTAGTTTAGGAAATCATACTCGAAACACCGCAAGACAAATTGCTAATAGCTGCCATGAAGATGGATTCCCCCTTGTACACTCTATTACTTTTATGAGGCTGAAGTATCATAGAGTATCACTTCTCTGATTTTATACATCCAGTAACTCTCTTCTTCATTCCATAGCAGAGGGGGCTGCCTCAACTTTTCTCTTCATCACTATGGATAAAAAATCTGGTGACTTTCCATTATTTTCCTTGTTAAAATTACTGTTCACATACTTGATTTTGTTTGGTAATTTATTGCCCTTTTTTGAAAGTCTGTGTTTCTTGTTTGTTTTCAGTGGAGGCTGAAAATGGCAGTGAATTTAAAGCTCATGTGTTCTTATCATCATCTGAGGTGAAAACTCATATCCTCATGTATTCCATATTTAAGATTTTAGTGTTGTTGGGTTGTTATCATGATTATTTTGTGTCCTGCACTTGTCAAATATCATTCTAGTTCACAACGTTTTGATCATTTTCGGAGAAATGCCTTGTTTGATAACTTTGTTGTTGTTTTTATGTTATTGCATAAATATAGTTGCTTGAGAAGCTGCAAGAGAAGTGGAGTTCGGTGAAAAAGAAGCCGTACCCTGCTATGTATTCCAGCATATTTGGTGGAATCGTTCTTGATCCAGCTATGATGGTGATTCCCATAGATGATCACATGGTTCATCGAGGGCACGGTGTATTTGATACATCTATAATTTTAGAAGGGTAGGCATCATGCAGTGTAATGCTCATCAATTAATTTATATTTACATTTATGCTCAAAAGTTTCAATGTAGCAGAACTGTTAAGGTCTCGTACAATTCTACATGCCTGACTTTCATTAATAATGCAATTGTTGTGGAGTTACTGCTTACTAGTATTGGAATTGGCCTTTTTATTTATTTATTTTTTATTTTGCCATTACCACAGATACCTATATGAGCTAGATGTCCATCTGGACCGCTTCCTTCGATCTGCAGCAAGTGCAAGGATCTCCTCTCCCTTCCCTCTATCAACTCTACGGAGCATTCTTGTGCAATTGACAGCAGCATCGCAATGCAAGAAAGGAACTCTAAGATTTTGGTTGACTGCTGGTCCCGGGGATTTCTTGCTCTCACCTGCTGACTGTCCAACATCAGCATTCTATGCTGTAGTCATCGATGATGACTTCTCCCAATGCAAAGAAGGGGTTAAAGTGGTTACAAGCTCTATCCCCATGAAGCCACGTCTGTTTGCGACAGCAAAAAATGTAAATTACTTGCCAAATGTCCTTGCAAAGATGGAAGCTGAAGATAAGGGAGCATCTGCTTCTATCTGGATTGATGAGGACGGATATGTTGCCGAGGGTCCAAATGTGAATGTTGCGTTTATAACCCATGATAAAGAGCTTGTCTTGCCCTTTTTTGACAAGATCCTCGGTGGATGCACTGCTAAAAGACTTCTAGAACTAGCACCGAAGTTGGTTGAGCAAGGGCGTCTGAAAAGTGTCAAAAATGCTAATCTTACAGTGAAGGAAGCCAAAGGTGCAGCTGAAATGATGTATGTTGGAAGCACACTTCCGATATTGCCAATCACTGTGTGGGATGAACAACCCATTGGAGATGGTATCCACTTAACTACCTTACCTTAATGACGTAAATAGCATTTTGTTTCATCATTTCAACAAATTAATGTTGCAATCACATGCTAAGGCTGCTTTGTTCTATGCATTGTTTTTAATAGGAAATGTTGGAGAACTGACAATGGCACTCTCTGATCTGCTTTGGGAGGATATGGTAGCAGGCTCTGAAACACAGAGGCAACGTGTTTCCTATGATCAGTGAACCACACATTCATCAAGGAGTCTACACAAATGCTTTTTAATCTTCCAGTCATTTGTCTTATTTTTCCTTTTCTTGCATTTTCACGAAGTATCCATGCTTCAACTGCATTGTTTCTCTTAATAAATGGCAAAATCTTGAATGTAATAATTACCTTGATATTCAGGTACCTGTGTCTCATTTACTAATCTGGTTAGAAATCATTTCATATTCAAGGTAAAAGCTGAAAAATACGTTTGCAATAGATCAAGTCATCTCAAAAGAGGCTTATTTATTTGCTTTTGCAGTAAGATACTAAATTATGATATATCTACACACACACACACATATCTTGTAGGCTTCCCAGCTCTTTGTTAGTTTTGAAAATTAACCAAGAGCCTATCACATGCCTCCCATTCCTATAAGTGGAAATCAAATGCTTTGAGCCACATAATCAATTAGTGGCCAATATGCCCCCTCCATCTCATAAAACACAAATCGTTTTGCTATTTTTGAAATGGTTAAAAGTTGCCAAGAGGGGAGAGTGAGAAAGCCGATAGAGAGGGGTTTTGATAATAAATGTGATTTTAATGATTTACAGAATTCATAGCATTCAAAAGGCTTCTTTTGCTTTCATATCCTCTTATCTTCAGTTTTGCTTGTTTTTGTGGGGAAGTACGCATAGCCGTTACTCAACTTGCTGGCCAGCTTTTGAAACTTGGGACACTTTTCACACCAACTATTAGCACACGTGTATTTATTCGATATCATCTACGGTCGCTTCGTAGACATCTCTACTCAGTTTTCAGCAAGTGGATGCAAAATACAGCTGGCAATTGAACAATTCTTAAGTTACATACACATGTATGTATATAAGGGATGATGAAGTGAAAGTCAAAATCGACAAATATTAAAGAAACGATCATTCAAATGAACAAATGACACATGTAAAGGATCTCAAAAAGATAAGTGAAAGTTAAAATCAACAGTGCTTGAAAAAATTATGTTCAAGAGAAAAAGACTAAGTTCTCATCTCAATCGGCCATGATTTTAAGCTATAGAAAGAGAGAGTGAGAGGAATTTCTACACTCTTTGGTCAAATATCAATTGTATAAATAATGACGCTTATTAAGCCGAAGTTATTTAAAAACTATAGTTGAGGCAGCTCTCATGTGTTACTGTATAATTACTCATCGCATAGTTAAAATAATATAATTAAAAATTATAATTATTTGTAATATATTATTAATTATATGTATTTAAATTAAACTCATTAATATAAATTTATTACTTAATAAAAAAATTTATTAAAATTATTCTTCAATATTTGATATTGATCACAAATTAGTATGATAAATACGTAAAATAATTAGAATACATAATTTATACTCATTCACTATATGTGAAAAATGAATACACTGCAATAAACTGAGGATTTGAATCCGACTCGGTAACCTTAACACAGCCACACTTATCGACTGCATGCTAATTCTAGCCTCATAGATCCCGCTTAACGGGAGATTAAATTTTAGTCTTGGCAAAAAAAATTCAATAAGTAAGCACATATATATATATAGTAACCAGCACAAAATTTTGAGTTTAATTAATTAGTCTTCCAGAAATAGGGTACCTACAATTAATTAGTCTCCACACCTATGAATTAATTTTGAGTTTTGATTGATAATTTTAGCAAAAAGATCAACATAGCATCATTCTGCATAGTTAATCTAGTTTCGATGGTAATTTTGCATGTAAACAACTCAAGTTTACCAAAATAAGAAGAGTGGAATGAAAATCAATTGAGATGAGAGAGGCCGAAAAAAGAAAAATATTGTTAGCTGAATTATAGCTCTTGCATTTGCTATAAAAAATGAGCAACAAAGAGAAAAGTTTAATTAAATGATCGTGCGTAGAGAGTCGAGTCATGGCAAGGTTCAGGCCAGTGGCTATGCTGGTTGGCATGCCCTTTGCTTCTATATGTTCGACTCTATCTCTCATTGGAGCTGTTATTTGGGTTGTCGGGTCAGTTCAATTTCTTCTCCTTTATTATTAATTCTTCTTCCTCCTAGCTTTTTAATTAATTGCTTCCATGATTTTTATAATTATCTGTTTTCTGCTGGCTCAAAAAAATTTTGATTCAATTTAGAGTTAATTGTGTGATACAACTTGAATACAAAGGGGGGAAAAAAAGAAAAGAAAAGAAACAAAATTAGTAATTGCCTTTTGCTCTTAAAAACTTGTTGATGTAATAGATTGATATGAAAGAAACTTTTTCTAGAAACATTTCTAACATACGTGCTTTAATATCTTATGATTATTTATGGCCATTGTTTATTTCTTTAGAAGAAAAAGATGAAAACAAAATTTGAAGCATGCCCCTATAATCATCCCAATCCCAAGTTTTTTTTTTCTTTTTATTTGTTTTATAATTCTTAATTACATGAATGAAACCTTTATTTCAACGTTGAACCAGAAATTTTTCGTGGTCTTGAGTTTTTCCTAAAGTAAAATTTATATTTGTAATTGGTAGTTATTATTATTAAATAAAAATATAAAATATATTAAATCTCAACTATATACTATTATTAAAATGGACTCAGATCCTTTCAAATGCTATGAAGAATAAAATCTTTAAAAATACGAGCAAACTTACACTAAGAAAGAGATTTGCATCTTCTTATATATATATATAATTATCCTTTTTAACTTCTTAGCAAAAATTTATTTTACCATTATATGTCCACAAATTTTTTTTGTATATTTTTCAAATTTTCTTTCTAATGGTGACGTCTAATTATGCTAACAACAATGATTATGTGACTAAAATTAATTTGATGCAGGAAA
Organism: Murraya koenigii; assembly: GCA_025617385.1. Taxonomy (NCBI): domain Eukaryota; kingdom Viridiplantae; phylum Streptophyta; class Magnoliopsida; order Sapindales; family Rutaceae; genus Murraya; species Murraya koenigii. The sequence continues at coordinate 16,190,403 of CM046817.1, read as the reverse complement.
TTGTTTAGTTTAATTTTCCCTTGTTGCGAATGCATGGGACTTATAAATCAAGCAGTTTACCTTGTAAGGCTTCCTGTAGTAACTATTCGTTATTTCCTTAACAAGATACCATTTTGAGAGATTAATGAAATTAGTTTTTTTTTTATTGTTATTTTTCTTCTTAATTTTTTCTTTTAATCGTTGTTTTTGTAACCTTTCAGCATTGATAAAATGTAGCAACCTTTCAATTAGCATATGCTATACTTGAGATAGCCAATCACAGGATGTCAGTAGAGAAAATCAATCCAGGAGTTACCCATGTCTCCTTAATTTTGCACTGGAAATGGGAAAGTTGAAATTTAGCAAGTTACAGATTAATGATCACCCAAAATTTCAACCAGAAGCATGTAAGCAAAACAACAACAAAAATTTCAAATTACAAGCAGCACACCTTCTATCCAAATGCAACTTAGAAGCTAGGAGTTCATTGTAAAAATGGGAGCTGCAAAAATGAATAAAAAGTAGAACATAGAAAAGAACGAGTTCTCACCCAAAGACATTCTGCTGGTAAATATTGTCAAGACTAGAACAAAGATTTTCAATGAAGCCCTTCCATTAACAAGATCAATTTCGGACCATTTTGCCGTCACATCCGGTGTCAAATATGCCCTATTTTCTTGTAATGAATATTTGTGGGCAAGTGGGAACATAAATTAAGCCCCATCGACTTCAATTTAGTCAATATTAATTGAAATATATATATATATATATATATATATATATATATATATATATATATATATATATATATATATATATATATCAATTTCGATTTCGGTTTTTGTTACTTTAAACTGACTTTTTAATATTGTCACACACAGTTCTCTAAATGAATGTGATACTTAGCTAGCCATATAACTTGTGTAACTCACCTTAAAGAAACAATAATATTATAGAATTTAATTTCTTGGCTCCCCAAAGAGTCTAAACGTACAATTTGCAACCTTCAGCATTGCAACATTATAAAGCGTGAAATTAATTATGAAAAACAACAAAAAGAGTACTGGTTCGTCCACTTCAATATGATATATCAAATTTAAATACACTCATGAGTTTCACCCTACATTTTCACGTTATAAGAATCAGACAAAAAAAATCTACCTGCACATGACGGGAGAGTGAATGAGGTAAATACTATATAAACTTGAGGACTGGGACAGAGGGGAACATTAATTGATTGATTGGGGGCTGCTCTTATCAACAATCTTTACTAAACTGGAAGTAGTACTAATATTGTCGCTGCCTAATGCGAAGAGTTAACGATTTTCTGGTTAAAATTGGGTGAATGATTAAACGATGAAAGGATAAATTGTTTTTGTTGGTTTTAAAATTGTTTTATAGCAGAAATAATATGATCACTTTCTGATACAATATATAAAATTACCATAATCTTGAAATCGTACTTTTACTTTTTTATTGTAGTAATTAAGGCTCTTAAGTCATGATCTATCATCACCTCTTCTATTAGATCATGATCTGTCACCAATTGTCTTCCAGGTTATGACTTAAGTTTGATATGCACTTGATGTGTGGACACATTTTTCACCACTGAAAGCACTAGCAAGAAAATATTTTTCTCTCAAAGTCAGATAGAAAAATTCTCATTTCTTTATTTGTATTATGGCTTCTTACACCTTTCTTTTGTGGAGAAAAAAACCTTTTAATATTATAGTGGTGAAAAACCCTAAACTCCTTATTTATCTTCTTTTTTAATTCTATTAAATCAAAATAATTGATTTAAATTAAAATAAGATATAAACCTCAAAAGCTTTTGGCGTTACACTTGTTATAATTATAGCGAACTACCTTGTAAAATAGCACAAGACCCCTTGTACATAGTGTATTAATTGGAGTATCCCACCAAATAATATATTTACGCTTTTAACCAAAATAGCTAGTTATCTTTTTTATTAATCCAGTAGTGGTGCAGACAATTAAATGAGCTAATCTGGGGATCATATGGGTACATACAATAGTAGCTATAATAATTAGGTATGTAATTAAATTAGCCAAATTATTTAATTCCAAATTCACTTCACTGACCTCCATATTTGTATGCATCTAGGATAGTGTTTTTGAATAATAATTACCCATGCCACATTGATTTATTTATTGAACAATCATTTGTACCACATCGCTAATTAAATTGATATCTCAACTATCCAATCAATTTAATTACATTTTGTTCCTTGACTCTTACTGGCTTTCTCTAATGATCAATTTCAACATACTAATTATGTTGACACACTTTGACTAGAGAATTCTATGATCGAGTGCTGAAAATTCATCAAGAGATGTATTGTACAAATTCTAGATTGTTAATCTATAATTTCACTAGTCATAATTGTTCCCACCAAGATACTAGGTAATCTTGACTACAAATGTATGTCGCGCCCATTGTTAACTCAAATGAAGTAACAATCATAAACATGAAACTATAATTAACTCAAGATTGAGAATACAATAAAATCAATGCCTAAGAGATTTAATAAGTCTGACAGTTACTCCAAGGTTAATTAAATCTCATATGTAATCTAGTTCAATATAGTCAAACTACATCAGTAAATTCATACACGATTAAGACAAATCATTCAATGGATTTACTATAGTCTAAACATAAATAGAGTGCCCAGCTCTATTTATCAACTGTGAACTCAATTTATTTAATCATAAGATAACTTGTATTTATGTCTTCTGTAAATCCATATGATGATCACATAAATACATATAATATGATGGACCTTATTCAAAATATTTATGCACTTAAGATGTCTGTAAAAATGTCTCAAATATTTTTATTAATCAGAAAATGTATTTATCATAAATAAATAAATAAATAAATTAATTAATATGCTTTAAAGAGCATATAATATCAACAATCTCCCACTAGCTCTCAAAGCATATATGGCAATTCATGCATGCCTATACATTTTAAGTGCAGGTTAAAAGGTCTCCCAGTTATGGCCTAGGTAAAAGGATCTGCCGGGTTTGTTATGAGGTAATTTGGGTAATCTCTATATCACCTCTTTGCATTATTTCTCTTATGAGATGATATTTCCTTTCTATATGTTTTTGTTTTTATGGTTTCTTGGTTCCTTAGACTGAGATACTGTACCATTATTATCACAAAATAATTTAAAAGGTGCAGTTGCTGTAGGTACCACCTTAAGATCTTGTAGAAATTTATGGAGTCAAACAGCTTCTTTAGCAGCTTCAGATGTAACCACATATTCAGTTTCTGTTGTGGAGTCTGGGATACAACTTTATTTCACACTCTTCCAACTCACAGCTCCACTTCCCAATGCAAACACATAACCAAAAGTTGATTTTATGAAATCTTTATCTGACATGAAGTCAGAATCAGTATAATCTACTGGAATGAGATCATCAACTGAATACACAAACATATAATTCTTAGTTCTTTTCAGATACTTAATTATATGCTTGACTACAGTCCAGTGTTCAGGACCAGGATTAGATTGATATCTATTGACCATCCCTACTGCAAAACAGATGTCTGATCTAGTACATAGCATGACATACATGAGACTTCCTACAGCTTCTGCATAAGGAACACCTCATTTTTTCTCTTTTTTCAGATGTCTTAGGTGATTGATCCTTAGAGAGTATAATTCCATGTCTGAATGGTAACAAACTAGTATTATAATTTTTCAGCCTAAATCTAGCTAGTATCTTAACAATATAAGCACTTTGGGATAAGGCTAAAGTTTTATTCTTCTGGTCTCGAAGTAATTTGATACCAAGAATATAACTGGCTTCTTCTAGGTTTTTCATATCAAATTGTTTAGTCAACCAATTCTTTATTTATAATAATGGCTATAA